>JASUXV010000031.1:0-226389 GCA_030411845.1 Friedmanniomyces endolithicus
TTAATAATAATAATAATAAGAATAGCTAGCTTTATATAGTCTATATATTAATAATAGCTATATTATAATAATAAGATACCTTTAGGTCCCTTATTATACTCTACTTACTTAGTTGCCTTAGGTTTAGGAAGGCAGATCTATAGGAACTTTAAAACTAATACCTATACTTTAATAATTTCCTATATAATACCTTAAGACATTCTGCTACTTTTAATAATAGTATCTTAAGGAAATAGGACCTAACTTAGAATATATAATTATCCTAATAAATATTAGACTAGTATTTCCTAAAAAATATAAGGTAGGTTTCCTAAAGAATATAGGTTAAGTTCTTAAATTCTAGACTCTAACTCTTACTACCTACTATAGAATATAAGGCACATTCTTTGTAGGATAGTAGTTAGGACATTCTAGCGACAGCATTAAGTCGTAGGCGACTTACCTCTTCCTAGTAGGGGAGGCTTTATCGTAGGGTTTTGCGCAGAGCATAGAAGGGCAGGACAGCATAGGTATAGTTACGTAGGGGAAGGAAGGAACCTACTTATAGATAAGGCCTCTAGGGTTTCTCTCTCGATTATTAACACTCTATAGCACTAGAACTAGTTATTTATTTTATATACAGTCCTAGTCGCTAGTATCTAGTTACTAAGTTTAAGAACTGCTAACGAGAGTACGCCTTGCACCTTTGCTTATAGAGCGCTAAATGCGCTAGACACACAAGACGTCCTTCCCCCCTACACTAGATAGCGGTAGATAAGTCGTGAATTCCGCAGGCCGCAGAGTGAGCTATACTTGTACAGCACAGACTACAGAACCCCTAACCCTAACCCAATAAATTCTAGTTTCTAAATCGTCTTTTAAGCCTATTTCAACGCGATTTACCTAACCCTTTTCGCTAAGATAACCTGGTCATCTTAAGCCGCCGTTTTGTAGGTTACAAAGCTCTTATAAATAACTAAGGGCGTACGCGTCGTTGGATTAGACAGGTATACTGTTAAGTAGCGCGTCTTCTAAAAGGAGGCGACTAACGCTAGGTAATAGATGTCTGCTGGCCCTATCTTAGGGGCTAGGAAGGTCCTACTATAGCAATCTAGTGCACTCTATATAGGCTAAGCTAGGCAGGGCACTATAGTATAACGCGTCTTTAGCATATAGAGATAGCTAGCTAGTTATGGATAGGTCGTGAATTCTGCAGTCCGCAGAGTGGGCTATACTTGTGCAGCATGGACTACAGAACCCCTAACCCTAGGCAGGCTTCGCGTCTAACTCTTCTTTATTAGGATGCGGCCAATAGTTGTCTCTCTCCTATATCTAACTTCTTGTATACTAAACTGTACTGAACCTTAGTATATACGTCGCTCACCTGTAACAGGTTATAAAGCTCTTATAAATAATTAAGAATGCTTACGTTACTAGATTAGATAGGCGTACTATTAAGTAGCTCGCCTTCTATAAGGAGGCTACTAAGCTAAGTGAGGAAAGTCCTACTATAGCAAACTAGTGCATTCTATATAGGTTAAGTAAGGTAGAACACTGCAGTACAATGCGTCCTTAGCGTATAGAGGTAGCTGGCAAGTTATAGATAAGTTATAGATTCCGCAGTCTGCAGAGTAAGCTATGCTTAGTGCAGCATAGACTACAGAACCCCTAACCCTAAGCGTAATACCTACTCAGCTGGTGCACCCAGGTCTTTATACTCAACATAGCTATATCCAGCCCCCGACTTCTTTGTTACTTTCCCCCAGCGCGAGTAACCGTTTGCGTGCTCGAGCCGTCTGCGCATGCATGGTTGGACTCGAGTCGGGTGCCCCCAGATGTATGAATCGAAACAGTGATCACCTTTTGCGTTTCATCAGGGTCTTTGGTCGACGTATGCAACTTTGCACCTCTGTCCTCTCGTCAGCAAGGAAGGCTTACTTCTAGAATTCTATTGATTGTGAAAGCCACGGACTGGACATGCAAGACGGCGGCTTTCGGCCCGTACTTTGCGACGGAAGTCGTTAGCAAAGCGGTGACGTAAACCTTGATGTAGGGACTTGCCTTTGCCTCTGCTGCTGTTTCAATGTTCTCGACTGCTGCTGCTGCTTGCCTTCCTTCAATTCCAGGATTCTGAGCAATGATTTCGCTCTTCGTGGCGCCCGTCCATTGTAAGACGGCTATACGGCTGGAACCGAAAGCACGTGACGCAGTGGTCTTCATGCCGTGGAGTCGTGGACCACGTCGGGGCTCGGAGGATGGGTGCTGGGAACGGAAGCGCCTTTGCTTGGTAACCTTGGTTTGCCAGCGACAGACTTCGCAGCGCGACGATTGGGAGTATTTATGTAGCTCTGCACAATGCGGGCCGGGCATCAGTCTGACTCGGGCGCTTAGTGAAACGAGAGCCCGGGAATTTGCGTCTTGGCGGCGTTCGCACCTGCTCAGCTGTATGCACATGTGCAAAGGGAATTCGTGCTATTGTCGATCGCATGTGACAACCCCGGCTTCGATCAAATCGGCCAGCAACCATTCATCCATGAACACATCTTCGAGATCTTTCCGGTCTTCGGGCTTCCACTGTAACATCTTTCTTATGAAGATCAGGAAGAGTTCCTTCTCCTCGCCCTGCAATCGTGCTTCTGCAATCTCAAGCTTGGTCTCTGGGATAGGGACATCTCCTTTCCACACGCCTAGATAACACATGAGCGAGAGAAGTTTCAAACGTGTGCGTGCGCTCACCTTCGTCGTCCCAGAAAAGCTTGCTCTTCCCCGAACGCTGCAGGAAATCTAGGGGAGGAGGGCCCATAATCGATATCATCTGCGCCAGGTGGATGCTTTCCGAATAGCGTCCATCTTCACCTTGTGGATAGAAGAGCCGCTTCGGCTCGAAAAGGTCCCACAACTGTTGGGCGACTTAGTCAATTCGTTCGGCGCAGTGATCAAGACCGGGCGTCGGACTCTGGTAAGAAAACATACCGTCATAGCGAAGGCCCAGACATCTATTGGGTAGCTCCACGGCATCCCCAGAACGACCTCGGGTGCCCGGTAGAGATCAGGCATCACAAGATCGACGTTGTCGGGGCACTCAAATCGCGCCTCGCTCAGGTCGGCAAGTGATGGAGCACCTCTGGTAAAAAGCATTGGTTTTGAGGTGTACACAGTGCGAGAAGGCAACTCTTTTCGTGGCATCGGATATTCACGTTCGTCTTCTTCATATCTGGCGAACGCCGAAGTATCAAGGACTCCGAGCAGGATGTTCTTGGGCTGAATGTCTGCTCTCTCAACGGTCAAAAAAGCGCAACCTAAAGTCCGAACGCGAGGCTGACCTGTGTGAACGATGTGAGCGTCCTCGCGGAGGAATTGTATGCCCCTCAGTACGGGGCGAAGAAATTGGCGAACGAGATAGCCATCCATGGCACCACGTGGGACCAGGTCGCGTAGCTCTTCCATGTTCATGCCCAACGCCTCGTGAACAAGACAGGTGTGCTTCCCATGCGGACCACTGAGTTCGAAGGAGTCTATCAATTTTCGTATGTAGGCGCGGCCCTCGTGCTCCGAGTTCAGACTTTTGATATGCTTATAAATCGGAAGTTCACGGTGCACCTTGGAACGATTGATGTACACCTTGAGCGCGATGTACTCATCCTGCCCGCTCAAGTCTTGACATAGCCAGACCGTCGAAGCTGTTCCGTATCCGAGCTTACCAATGACACGGTATCGATCTTGGAAGACCTCGCCAATCCTCACAGGATAGTAATCCTCCGCTTTGTAACCGCGTATCGTCTCTTCTTCTACCAAGACAGAAGGGTCAAGGACCTGTTGATCCACAGTGTCCGCCATGCTAGTCGAGGCGCGCTTTCCGGCCCAGAACATAGGTCGGGAAATACCCGGCGTGAACGGGAAAGCATTATTGGTGAATGGGTTTCGAAGTCGTGATGCAAGTCGTGGAAGCCGGTGTCGCGCAAGAAGTAAGGTCATCGTTGTCGCATCGAGCCGCTCTGGCCGCTCTCCGCGGTCTGCCTTGCAACTTGTAGTGCCGGTGTGAACCCGTGTCGGTGTAATCCACAGACTCGCGGAGGAGGACGCGGAGCTACACGTCGGAGCGGGTGCTGCCGCATCACCGCACGTGACGTTCAACTTTGCGGGCATCAAATAATGTCTACGAAACCGAACCAGATTTCACGCAGTATTCATACAAGTACTGTAGACACGTCAAACGACCATGAGGTGGGATACGAAAGAAGCAGCGATATATGTATGCAAGACACAAGAAGGCAAACCCTTGTCTGCCACGGGCTTCCACTCCATCCGAAGGTACAGCGTAGGACAGCCATCTGTTCACCCAGTGCCGACTATCTAACGTACGGTATGGCATCGCGAAGTGTCGTAAGCCCTTTTACTCTTCAGCCCATCTCCGCTCCCTCAACGGAGCATCCCGACCTTCGCCTTTCCGCGATCCGTCCAGCTCGGCTTTCCAAGCCCAATATTCACCCAGCCGTAGCTCCGCGTAAGAGGCGTAATCAAAGTCGATTTGGCTGATGGTTGCTTGTATGAGCGCCCAGATGCCCCAGTAAAACCCGGGAACTCCTGTCGAGACCACGTCAGCGTCATTTTGCAGCGGGTCATAGGCTTGCTCGAGCTTGGCTCGAGCTTGTAGCGTTAAGATGCACAAATTTTGGAAGCATCACTGACCCCTGAACATATCTACCTGCTCGTAAAGCTGCTCGACATCTTCGCGCAAGTCCACGTCGATCGCTTGCGTGTCGTTCTCCGATATCGAGTGGTAGCGAAACGATCCGACATAGTGCTGCAGGAAAGCACCGTTAGAACACCTTCGACGGATAAAGAATGCACCGGACTCGCTTTCAGGAAGTCCATCCGTTGGGACTTGGTAGGAACAGCGCCATGGTCGCATTCGAAGCCAGCCCACTCCGCGAAATGGTTGGCGATGTCGAAAGCTGCCGGCGACGGTGTGGCGTACTCGTAGTCTATGAATCTGACTATGTCCTCTGCAGCCCGTCAGTCGCTGTGTGGCGGATTGCAAGAGCAGTATGGGCATTGTAGACGTTGAGCGTTCATATGTAAGGCACGATGCGAGCGTGCACGATACCACGTACCAGCATGGCCATTCGAAGGCTTCAAGTTCGAATCAGACAAATTCTGTACAATGACGTTGCCGGATAGAAGGTCACAATGGCCGAAGATGTAGTCTTTCCCATCTAGACCGGGAGTGCCGCCGAGCTTCGTTGACACCCAATCCAGCTCTGCATCCAGCATCTGTCACGTAGATGTCAGCCTGCGTAACGTTCGCATACATCAGCTTCAATGACCGAAGGACGGTAGCCGGTGACAGCTCATAGCGGCCTTGGTGGCGTGAGTCTGGGATCAAGGACAGAAAGGCGAGGTACCTGATTCCGTGCGCGGTCATTCTCCGTGGCGTTCGGAAGGGCATCGATCCATTGCTGCATCACAGTCCACGTGTTCGGGGATGGCCTGGTGTGCTTTCCATTCGTTGACGCACAATGTTTGCTTCGTGGTACATCATTCAAGCTTGGCGTGGAGGTAATGGCTGAGATCGGCAGGCAGCCGTGCCATTCGCCTAGCCGTTTGGCGACAGCACGGTATACTTCTGGTCTGCGGAGGTCCTTCTCGAGCGTACGGTCAGCATATGCGCCGTTGAGAACCGTGTTCGACGCCAGGGGACGGAGGTGCTGGCAGGCTGAGCGATGCTGAACGACACGGCTATGGCACGCACAGCCTTGAATCAATGAGGTATATCACATACCTCCGGTGTACAGACGCTTCCGCGAATGAAGCGGTACATGATGCCATTGTCAAACGTCGCCAGCAGCGGCGGTGCAAACCCAAGGGTGGCCAATCGACTGTGCGCTCGTAGCTCTCTCTCCCGGTCTATCAAGACGGCCGTGCCCTCGCCGTATGCCCGTATCAACACAGCCTCTTCGTCAACCTCGGCCTCACTCCGCCCCGGCCGCCTCTTCGTGGCCTTGAGGAGCGTGTTCGTAATCCCGTCAGTGAAGCGTAACAGCTCCACAGGTCCTGCGGCGGTCTTCCAGTCCCCATCCAATGCTTCGATCAGCTCGAGTGCGGATCTATCTGCGTCGTCGTTGCGAAATCGGTGGGGTATGTGCCGCAAGCTCGAGGGGCTGTCAACCGCAGGGCGGGCGGTGGAGGTGATCATTGCAGCGATTTATTGAGTGTGCCTGGGAGTCCAGGTGCAGCATGTTAGCCTCGCTCTATGTCTTGCGAAGCTCGCAATCGAGCAGGAGCCGGATTCCTTGGTTGTAGGACAATTGGGCCACGACTGCGAAGTATCCAACGACAAACCACCGAGCAGTGCAGAATGAGGCCATGTCAAATGGTAATGCCGTGTCATGGGCGGAAGAACTCGTCGACATGGCACTGGTGTGCAGTAGTCCGCGCGGTGCTAGCCCTGGAGCTGTCTCCGCGTCCGAAAGGTGACGTGCTGGCTGCAGGGCAAGACACCAGACCGGACATGGAGGGGGGGAGGTGGAGAAGAGGGACAGGGACAGGAACAGGCCGGGCTTACTGGGGGAGGTGCACGACCTGAAGAAGGCGGCCATGTAATAAAGACTGGAGAACTGGTACGGACTGACGACAGCAATAATGGCACAGTCAAGTGTCTGCAATACCTACTTGACCTTAGCCGCTGAACGACTGACCTCAAGACTCTCGGGGGAGGAGTATGTGGTCGGTCGGTGGGACCGCTTGCTTCCCAAGTCCGAATTCAGGACAGCAGTCGACGAAGCCGACGTCTTTCCAGAACCGACCACGACCATTATATTATTATTGGGGCAGACCATGATTGTTGCTGCCCATCGACAAAGTCCCCAGCTCTTCGGCAAGTGAAGGGGGGATGCACGAAACCCAACGACGACTGATGTGAGAGGAGGGAATTCACAGAAGAGCGGGCACGGACCATATGCCTCGACTGCACCCTTATCTCCACCACGAGATAAGACTGTGGGCTCCCGATATCTACACGGCGTGATTCTCACAGGTCGGAGATGCACGTCACTGGGCAACGGCAGGATGTGCTTCTGATGGCCTTCACTACCCTCCCCAGACCATACTCACCAGTCTTGCCATTCGCTCTTCAGCGTTCCCCAACATCATCCGACAACGCTGGAGACGAGAGGCGAGATGGCTTCCAACGAGCGGAGCCCCCTCCTCCACCCGTATGATGGGCACGTTCAGTATACCGATCACAGACTGAGTAAGCTGCAACAAGATGAGGAAGCCAGCAGCATCATCAAGAGCCATGTCACGAGGGAAGAACAGAAGATGTCGGGAACCTCCGTGGGCGAGAGGCTGCCGTACAACGACTACACCACGATCGACTGGTTGCATGACTTGGTAGAGCAAGATCGAACTACTTTGCTAGCTCCGGGAGCTGACTCGATACGTTCAGGTCAAAGATTCGTATCGACTTCGCTTCATACACAGCCGCAAGGGACTGCGGTACAAGATCGCGAACCTCTTCGACGACGCCTCTGGCTGGATAGCAGCAGCGATAATCGGGACTTTGACAGCCTGCGTGGCCTTCATGGTGGACGTTGCCGAAGGTACTGACGAGCATCTGTCCTGCGTAACGCGGTATCACAGCTAATAGCCGTCAAAAGCCACCATCTCGGACTACAAGTTAGGCTATTGCACCAAGAACCCACTACTCAACCGCGAAGCTTGCTGCGAAGGCAAAACGCCGTTACTGGGCGCGACACCAGAGCTCGGTGCCGATTGCAAAGCCTTCCACGAGTGGTCCAGTAGCTTCGCGCCTAGCTTTGCCATCTATGTCGCCTTTGCAATGCTTTTCGGCATCATCGCCTCCAGCGCGACAATGATGACCAAGCGCTCTCTCCCTGCTGCCTCGCCTGGGACGGGAGACAAGAATCAGTTCGGTGGTCCGCCGCAGCCGGTCGCGAGTGGCAAGAGCATGTACATGGCAGCCGGATCCGGCATACCGGAGATCAAGACGATCCTGTCGGGGTTCGTCATTCCCAACTTCTTGGACTTCAAGGTCCTCTTCGTCAAAGGCTTCGGTGCCACCTTCGCCGTAGCAACCGGCATGTGCCTAGGCAAAGAAGGCCCTTTCGTGCACATCTCCACCTGCATGGGCTACCTCGTCGCCCGACAATTCCCCAAATACCGCAACAACGGCCGCAAAATGCGCGAGATGCTCTCCGCCGCCTGCGCAGCCGGGCTGAGCGTAGCCTTCGGAGCGCCCATCGGTGGCGTCCTATTCAGCTACGAGGAGATCAGCACCTACTTTCCACGGAAGGTGCTGTGGCGCGCATTCCTTTGCTCGCTATTCGCAGCCATAGTGTTGAAAGCGCTGAACCCGAATGGAACCGGCAAGCTTGTGTTGTTCGAGACGCATTACGGGACTTCGTACAGGCCGGTGCACTACTTAATTTTCGCGCTTCTCGGTGTGGCAGGAGGTATCTTCGGCGGGCTGTTCTGCAGGCTCAACTTCATATGGTCGAAGTGGTTTCGTAGCTTCAGCGTTATCAAGAATTACCCAGGTGCGTCTCCTTTTGTTGTCACTTGCAGCGGCGTGTACAACGAGAATCGTTGGCATCCGCCGTGAGGAGACCGGGTTGCATCCGAGTCAAGCTGACCTCCATGCAGTCTTCGAAGTCTTCCTCGTCGTCGCCGCGACCGCACTACTTCAGTACCCCAACCCCCTGACCCGCGAACCAGGCGACATAATCATCAAAAATCTCCTAGTCGACTGCCGCAGTCCCAACGCCGCCACCTCCTGGGTCTGCCAGCACGAGCGCCCCGACTCCACCGAGCGCGGCGCCTACGTCGGCTTCCTCATTTACGGCACCCTCACCAAGCTGGTACTGACCATAATCACATTCGGCATCAAGGTCCCATCCGGAGTCATCATCCCCGCGCTCGACGCAGGAAGCCTTTTTGGTCGCCTGGTAGGCCAGTGGGTGGGTGGCATCTCTCCAGGCATCTTCGCCATGGTCGGCGCCGCGGCGTTCCTAGCGGGCGTCTCACGCATGACTATCAGTCTCTGCGTAATCATGTTTGAGCTGACGGGCGAGCTGGAGTACATCGTCCCGCATATGATAGCCATCATGGTCGCGAAATGGGTGGCCGACGCCCTTGGGAAAGAGAGCGTCTACGATCTCGCCCAGGCTGTTCTGGGACACCCATTCCTGGACGCTGATCATGCAATGGGTTTGGTGCAGAAGGAACCCACATTGGCCGAGGAGCTCATCCCGCCGAAGCAGACGATGGACGAGATTACGGTGCAGGTCCCAAGTAGCAACAAAGTGCCCCGGAGCCTTCTGGAGCACAAGCTCGAACAGTTGAAGGAGCGTGGGCTGATGGACGCCGGTCTGGTGCTCGTGCAGAACGGAAGCATGCTCCAAGGCTATCTCGCCGAAGGGGAACTTGAATTCGGCCTCTCGGAGCTGGGCCAACTCTATGCTGCAGACGCAGAAGTGCGATTGCTGGGAGATGCTGAAGAGGGTGAGTTCGACATGAGCCATTTCGTCGACCGCACGCCCATAACCGTTTGCTCGAAAGCACCAATGGAGTACGTGCTTGAACTCTTCGGAAAACTGGGGCTTCGGCACCTGATGCTGACGGAGGAGGGAACGGGAAGGCTGTTGGGTGTGATCATCAAGAAGCGCCTGGTTGCATATCTCGACAATCTCCATGGGTAGCAAAGCTATATCGTATTGCTTTACAGTCGACATGTATGCCTCTCGTCCAGTCTCCGCGGGCCAAAACTCCGCCCGATCGCACTCATACTGCTTGACATTGTCTTCATGGACAGATTGCTACTCATCCCGGTAAGCCACTTCTGAATGACTGGTCTCCGAGGAGTGCCGAACCTTGAAGTGTGTCGCTCTTCCGGCCGGTCATGCAGTCGGTCCTTCGGCTTGCCGGCATTCTTGCAACCCGGACAGGCGCTCAGCTGAGCGATATGCAAAGAAACAGCATGGCGAAGCAAAGCTACTGCCGGTCAATCAAGCAAAGCACCGTAGATTGCCTTCAGCATGTCTTGGATGCGCTGGGCAGTGTAGTGACTCAACTTCGCTCTGTTGCGAGGAGCTGATGTCTCTAGGGGGCGTGGCTCTTCATCAGGTATTGAGCATGATGATACCGCCATACCGTCCGCATCAGCGCCACCCCCCGACTCTTCCCTCATCCCACCGTCCCTTCCTCTCCCGCCTCAAGAATGCCACCCTCTTCCCCTCCTTCACCCGCCGTACAAATTCCGCCACTTCCCTCTCCGATGCAATGCCCTCCTCTTCCAGCCAGCTCTCCTCAACGCCCCACAGGAACTCATCCTGCTCCCTCACGCCAGCACTCAAGCGCTGATACAACGCCATCGGACTAAAATCCACAAGCGCGTTCTCGGTCTCGGCCAGCTTAGAGCGGTGCTGCTGCTCCAAGGCTTTGAGAGATAATAGCCGGGACTGTGTTTGGCTGCGTAGAGTCGTGAGATGCGCTTCAAGGTCCTGCAAGGAAGAGGCGAGGTGGATATTGGTGTCGATGAGCGGGTACAGAGCTTGCTGTGAAGCTGGGACAGCCGGATGAGTCGTATCGGGGTTGTCCAGAAGGGCGGTCTGGAGCGTCTGGTCTTGAAGGATGGCATGTAGGTCGGCCGTCGATTTGTCCTGAAGCGTGCGGGGCAACCAGTTCTGCTCGATGGCTGGAATGGGTTGGATCTGGGCTGGCCGGTATTGACTGTTCAGCGCCGTCTGGTTCCCGGCGAGTTCAGATGGTCCGTTATGGTGTTGTGCGCCGGGCGGCGGTGGTGGGAGAGGGGGACCGCGCGCTGGTGTCGAGCTACCGGAATGCTTCGGTGGGGGCGCGGGCGGATGTGGTTGCGGCGAGTAGACCTGATTGTATTTAGGATCGGGTGTATACGACATGCTTGGGGTGGGTACACGTAGGCAGCACGCACATGTGCCACCATGTGGTCCCACGGAGTGTGTGAAGGCGAGGTTGGCGGATCTGTTAAGAAGTGTAGGTTTGAATGCCCGAGCGATTTGATGGAAAGGCCCCCACCTCGCTGGGACATTGATTGAACTTGGCCGGCATTCAGCTCAAAGGCTCATCAATATATGTTGTGACCATCAAATTGGCCCAGTGCACGCTCTGAGCTCCCTCTCATCTCTGAAACGTCCCCTGTCGGACGCTGCACACACCTTTGAAGTGACGATCAAGAATCTTACTGCTGATCCTCATCTGCACCACACAACAATGGTCCGGCACTGCCCGCTCCGGTAGCGCAACACTTGCAATGCGCCGGCGGAAGAAGGCTCCAATCGCCAACCTTTATTGACCCCGATACAGCACGATGAGCTCGCCAGTCAAGCAGCCGCAGAAGAAAGTTGGCGCCGGCGGTGGATGGGGCTCGTTACTCTCGGGCGCCGTAGCGAACCTCGAGTCTCGCCTCGACACCATCCTCGCCGAAGACAACGAATCGTCAGCACGACAGCGAGCAGGACTATCAGATGGACAGGCACGGCCGCAGACCGGTCCGGGGAATCTTGCGCCGCCCAGCAGAAGTGCTCCACCGGGACCGCGGGATGCTTCGCGGACGAGGGTCAGTCATCGGTTGGGCGAGAGATTGGCGAAGGCTACAGCGGCGAAGAACACCGGGGGTGGAACGGTGTCAAGTGCGCCGTCGCGAACGGCTAGCCCAGCGAATGATGCGAGTAGTGGCAGGGTGATGGTGGAGTCGAAGGGGTCAGTGGACGATGCTCGGCTGGTGCCGGAGGTGGAGGGTATGGAACGAGCAAGCTCCAAGACAGTCACGGAGGAACGTGACGAGGTAGCCTCAGCCAACGGGGTCGACGGCGAGCTAAACTACGAGCTTAGTGGCGCAGACCTTCGTACGGCTGAGAGACCACTACCAAAACCTGAGATCTCCATTAACTCCGCGAAGGTGTCAGAGGACACCCACAGGCCATCAGTAGAGCTCTTGGTCGACGATCCATCGTCCGCTCGGCAATCTGTCGAGCTCACCAACGGCCACTCACGCCAAAGCAGGGACGCGGTTGGCCTGGAAGCAGAGGTGGCACAGATGCGAGAGGACCATGCCATTGCGGAAAAGCTGCGCCAGGAAGAGATGCACACATACCTCGAGAAGATCGACGCTCTGCAGGCCAAGCTCAAGTATCTCGCCAACGAGACAGTAGCTGCTGCCAGAGCTGCCAATGCCGAATCTAACGCAAACCGCGACGGGACTGGCCTTGCTGAGAAAGACGAGCGGATAGCGCTTTTGATGGAGGAGGGCGAGAAGCTGAGCAAGGCCGAGTTGCGACACATTCAGACGATCAAGAAGCTGCGAGTTTCGAGTGGAGAAAAGGAGAAAGCATTTTCGGAGCTTAGTAAACGGCTGCAAAAGGCAGAGAACGTGGAAGTGGAGCTGAAGCAGAAGCTCCGGCGCGCGGAGTTTGCTGAGCGGGATGCCAGTCAGAAAGCAGAGCAGATCGCGGGAATAGAGAAGCAAGTCGAGGAGTTGCGTGTCGACCGAGAGAACGCGAGCGAGCTCGTACGCAACTTGACTTGGCAACTCAAAGAAGCGAAAGAGAGGGCGGACCGAATAGAAAAAAGCGCCAGACAAGCTACCAGCGGCGCCGATCAGGAGAAGATCGCTGCTTTGGAGAACGAGGTTGAAGACGCGCAGATTGAGAAAAAGCTGGCCGAAGACCACGCTGCAGCTGAGACCAAACGGGCGCGCGAAGAGGGAGAGAGACTACGAGAGCGCTTTGCACTACGCGAAAGTGAGCTCGACGACGAGATTGCTGCTCTGCAGTCCCGCGTCGAGGCTCTCAGATCGCGAGCTGAGGAGGTTTCTTCGGAGTCGGGCAAATCAGAGAACGGCGTGATGTTACTGCGGCAAGTGGAGACGCTGCAAAGCCAGTACAGTCTTGCGAAGGCGAATTGGGCGACTATCGAGGGTACTCTGAACACCCGAATCTCGGTACTGGAGGGAGAACGTGACGAGGCCGTGAAGCGGGAAGCTGACGTGAGGAAGAGGGTGAGGAATACGCAGATAGGGAAGCGGAAAGCGGAAGAAGATGTAGAGAGGCAAGTCGAGGAGTTGCAGACGTTGACGAAGGAGCTGCTGGGTCTCCGGGAGACAGTGCAAGAGCTGCAGAGGAGGCTGGACCGAGCCGAAAGTGAGTCCATGGAGACCAAGGTTGAGTTTGAACGACAGAGGAGGCTCTGGGAAGCCGAAATCCCGCAGCGTATCGAAGAGGAGAAGGCGAAGATGCTGCGTACCCATCACATCAGCGGCAGCTCGCGCACCGATTCACCCGCAACTTCAGGTCGCAAAACTTCAGCTGTTGATCTTACTGGTCTGCACATCACTCCCCAACGACGCCTCACAAACAATCGACTCACTTCCAACGATCTCACCTCCTCCGTGCACACCCACAACACCGACCGGCAAAACCGCTCCATGTCCCGCCAGAGCCAGGAGACGTCCTCGCTTTCCACCCCGGCTTCAGATCCCGCTCGCTTCTCTCCCACAACTCCCCACCAACCTTCCCATACTTCCCCAGCCCTCGGTCGCCAAGAAAGCGCATTATGCCTCCTAGCATCGCCCACTGGAACTATGCCCCCGACTCCCTCAATCGAGATCGACCAGCCAAACTTCGACGACGATGACGACAACAACTCCCAGTCGCCGCAGCGCACAATCAACGATCTAATTTCCACCTCCACCACTGCCGCCGGTCCCTCGGTCCAACTAGTCGAGCGCATGTCCGCCACCATCCGCGCGCTCGAGAGCTCCAAATCCAATTTTCAGGACGAGCTCGTCCGACTCTCCACCCAGCGAGATGAAGCGCGAGATGAAGTCGTGGCGCTCATGCGGGAAGTCAAGGGTACTTCGAGGGAGAAAGCCAGTGTCGGGGTGTTGGAGAAAGAGTCTGGTGAGATGAAGAGACGGTACGAAGCGCTGTTGGAGATGCTCGGGGAGAAAGAGGAGGAAGTGGAGGGGTTGAGGGGGGATGTTGGGGAGTTAAAGAGGATGTATAGGGAGTTGGTTGAGGAGAAGATGCCTGTACGATGAGATGGAACGCATGGCGGTCTTTCGTCTTTGACTTGTAGCGTTCTAGCTCGGTTACTTTGGCGTTCCATCCATCCATCTAGATCTCGCGGGATGCTTCGTTTCCTTGTCAATCGTTCACTGCAATTGCAGCCGACCCTCGTGCCCCATCGCTTATGTCCAAGCACTATACCCTACCTCGTCGTCGCGTCTGTGAGGAGATGTCCTCCATCGCTCGCCACATCCCCGGACACAGCTTGCACATCCGCGTCGTTCTTTTGGTAAATGCGGAGGGTTTATCTGACGGCGACAGCCCGCGCTCCTCGGCGGCGGAAACAGGCGAGCATGCTCCAGACCAAGATCTCATACGAAACAGGCTTCGTCCGTAACACGTCAAGTGACCACATGAAGGTGTCAACACATGCTGATCTTTCACGTCTCCACTCCTGCCAGTCCAGCCATGACCTCCATCCCCACCCCACCCTTCTCCACAACGGCCTTGATCATTCTGCCCACCACCGCCCTCTTGACTCCTCCCCGCGGTGGCCTCCAGACTGACTGTCCCTGGTCTTTCTCCCGTATCGCCAGAATTCCACCAGTACTGGTGTTGCCCGTACTCGCGGTGCCTGTGGTACTCGTGGAGTTGAGCGCATTCGGCACACCTCCGGCCGTCAACCGAGAAGGAGGATCGATAGTGCGAAGGGCGACAAGCTTCAGCGGTAGGATTTCTGCTTCGGTGGCACTAGTTGAGGTGGGTTGTAGCGGTTGCGTCACACTCAGCGCAACCACGGCGTCCGCCACGGCGAGCTCGTCGGCGCTAGCGTCGAAAAAGATCATTTCGCCGACGCTCATAACGAGGAGGGTGATTGGAGGTTTCTGCGCGCTGCCGCCGTCCGCTTTGGACCGCGGGAAGAGGTGCGTGGAGGCTTCCCAGTCGTCGTTGAAGAGAGGGTCCTCGTCTCGTTCAGATATGAGTGATGGGAGGCGTGTGGAGAGGAGAGCAAGATGGGTGGTCAGAGAGAGCAGAGGTAACGGATAAGAGAGAGGCTGGGAGAGAAGAAGAATCTGTGAGAATGGTGTTAGCGTGGTAGGAGGCATGCACTCGGAGAGAGGTCACGAACGTCAATGTAGAGCCGCCAGTGGAACCTGGTGTTGATCCACAGCGTGTCCTTGAGTCCAGTGTCGGCCAGCAGGGCTTCAGTCAACATGGCAGACAGAAAGATTGGCAGCGCGTCGTCGTCTCTCATGCCGGGTAGCTCAATGCCGATCTCAACCCATTCGCCCCAGCCTCGACCCGACTTCGCCGCACCAACCTCGGCGTTTCGCATCTCCTCGTCCTCAACAGCCTGCCCAGTGCGCTCCCCATCTACATCCTGCCCGCCTCCCCACGTCTTCTCCACCTCCGCCTTTACCCCCACCATCGCCTCGGTGCCGTCCGGGAAGCATATCCGTGCGCTACCGTTGGTGGAAGAGAGTATGTCGGTCTCCGCCACTAGAGGTCGGAACTGCGTGGGCGATCGTCCATCAGGGCGGATGGGCGGGTTCTGGGAGAGTGAGGTGTGCAGGTATTGGAGCTCTGCGGGCGAGAGGGGAATGCCGGTGTAGGGTGCCATAATTTCCCGCTATGCTGATCGCTCTCTCTCACGCTCTACCTATCAGCGTCGTAAGCTCTCGTGTGGTGACAACGGACGATGGTGGTCGATTGAAGAAAGTTTGTGATATGGGAGGGATCGTATGAAACGCCCAACTTGGACACCTACGTTATCCTGGAGGCGGTTTCGTAGCTATGTCCGGTACGAGAACTGCGCGGCCCTACGACAATGGTTGTGGTTCACCACACCCTTCAGGTCATATCCCCTTCAATATCCACGCTGGTCTAAGAGCATTATTCATGTACATCGTATTCTCGTTGGGTTGCACTCAAGGACTTCCCGGCAGCCTCAGGCATGAACGTTGCCGGACACGGAAAAACAATCGACCGGCAGTTGACCTCGCTTGTCACTTTCAATGTTCCGCCGCCCAGAGCTGGTAACAAAGATCCCCCGTCCACCATCAACAACTCCGCCGGCAATCTGCTCATCGCCCTCCGCGCCCCCCGGCCTCCGGAGTCCCAAATGTCGTCGAGTGGAAAGCGCGGGGGTGTGCGGGCGGGTAGCGATAAGTACGGTATCACAACCTTTCCTCACTCCTTTCTTCCGTCTGCCTCTCTTACTTCCAGTCCCCTTCCATTCCCTCTTCATGCTCTTGCCTTTCGTCCCAACTCGCGCTGCCAGTCCTTTCCCTGCTGCTATGAGCAAAGGCTTGAGCTATCCACACTGACGGTACGTGAGGAGCATCTCCCCCGCCGACCCTGTCATTGTCCCGTGTCGAGGAGACTGACGAGCCAGGACAAGATCACTGTGATCACGTGAAATGGCCCCTCACGCAAACGATTCGAACGGTACTGCTATGGGCATGGCTGCCGGGCCGGCACCTACAGACACAGCCACTGGCTTTGCGGTCGATTCTTCCAACGTCACGTATGGAGACGGCATCATCAACGCGCGTTACACGTACCGTACGACTGATGTTAGCTTCGCCGATGGCAAGTACCAAGCCAAGCCGAAGGAGACGGTCTACGACTTCAAGACCCAGACCGCTGTCGGCAAAGTCGGCCTCATGCTCGTCGGCCTAGGTGGCAACAATGGCTCCACGGTCACCGCCGGTATTCTGGCCAACCGTCGCAAGCTCGAATGGGACACGCGCGAGGGATCACGAAAAGCCAACTATTACGGCTCAGTCGTTATGTCCAGTACGGTCAAGCTAGGTACCGATACCAAGACCGGGAAAGACGTCAACATCCCACTCCACAACCTACTACCCATGGCACACCCAGACAATCTCGTCATCGGCGGGTGGGACATTAGCGGTCTCGACCTCGCCGCCGCCATGGATCGAGCCCAAGTGCTAGAGCCCACCCTCAAATCTCTAGTGAGGAAAGAGATGGCTGGCATGACACCGCTGCCGAGCATCTACTACCCCGATTTCATCGCGGCCAACCAAGGCGACCGTGCTGACAATGTTCTGCCGGGCTCAAATGCTAGCATGGACCATGTCGATCACATCCGCAAAGATATCAGAGACTTCAAGCACGCCAACGGGCTAGACAAGGTCGTCATCCTGTGGACAGCCAACACAGAACGCTACGCCGACCTTACCACCGGCGTGAACGACACCGCAGACAATCTTCTTAAAGCCATTAGCGCCGGACACTCTGAGATCGCCCCATCCACAGTCTTCGCGGTTGCCAGCATCCTCGAAGGCGCCCCTTTCATCAACGGCTCTCCTCAAAACACTTTCGTCCCCGGCTGCATTCAACTCGCCGAGAAGCACCACACTTTCATTGGCGGTGACGATTTCAAGTCCGGGCAGACGAAGATGAAGTCCGCGCTGGTCGACTTCATGATCAATGCGGGCATCAAGCTCACCTCTATAGCCTCCTACAACCACCTCGGCAACAATGACGGCAAGAACCTGTCGTCCCAGAAGCAATTCCGCAGCAAAGAGATCAGCAAGTCCACCGTCGTGGACGATATGGTGGCTGCCAACAATGTTCTGTACAAAGAAGGAGAGCACCCGGATCATACAGTGGTGATCAAGTATATGCCGGCTGTGGGAGATAACAAACGGGCGCTGGACGAGTACTACGCTGAGGTGGGTTGATTGAATTCAAGTTCACCTCTATGCATCGATGGAGGCATCCGCTAACCAGCATCACGCCACCCTTAGATATTCCTCGGCGGGCATCAAACAATCTCGATGTTCAACGTCTGCGAGGACTCCTTGCTCGCCTCACCACTCATCATCGACCTCGTGCTCATCACCGAGCTCTTCACGCGGATCCAGTGGCGGCAGCACGCTACTGCCACCACCCACCAGCAAAAAACCGACTCCCAAGACTGGAAGAGCTTCCATCCGGTCCTCTCCGTACTCAGCTACATGCTGAAAGCCCCTCTAACTCCACCTGGAACTCCGGTTGTAAATGCGTTGGCGAAACAGCGGAGCGCGCTGGTCAACATCATGAAGGCGTGTGTGGGGCTGGAGCCGGAGAATGATATGACGCTTGAGCATAAGCTGTTTTGAGCTGGTGAGAGTGTGACGAAGACGATGGACTCGGCCGTCAATGGTAGCGACGGGGGCCTAAGTTGAATGTGTTTCAGTCGCCCATGTGCGTACGAAGATGTCGAGTACCAGCTGAGGTAGCAGAGATAGTGGCGGAAGAATTATGCATTGCTGTTCTACTTGGCGAGCAAGTAGTCTCGGCCAATAAGAGTCTTGTACACACCATACAGTCCGCTGACAGGCCACGTATTCCATGCCGCGCTGCGTACCCAGCCCGACCAACTCGTCGTTTCCACCTCTGACGCCGGTGACAGATCCACTCTAACCTTCTCAAACACGGTAGGCAAATGGGTGGTGAAGTACTTTTCCCTCAATCCTTCGTACCACTTCTGGTCGTAGATCTCCCGAAACTCATCCTCGGTGTAGTATGCCTGGGCATACAACCACTTGATCCCGCCCAACTCGCGCACTTTCCGCTCCAGACGTCGATTCTGGTCCACGAAGCGGTCGTAGTTCGTCGCACCGGGACCCCAGACCCCGACGTTGATGAACGTCTTCTTCTCGCCATCTCCCGCGTCTTCCTCTTTACCCTCGCTGTTCTTCCTTCCTGCCTCGGCTTCTTTCTCCAACGCCAGCTTCGGGTGCAAAGCCAGTCCCCCGTTGACAACGAAAGGACATAGCCAAAGGGGCCAAGTCCCCAACTCCTTACCCACAAACTCCACAAAAGCCTCCGCATTGTGTTCCGGTAACAATAGATCCTGGATGAGATACTTCTTCGTATGCCCAGAAGCATGTAACGCATGATACATGACCCGCGTGTGCATGAAATAGTCAAGTAAATACCTCGTCACGCTATTGAAAGGAACGAGGAAGTAGTCGAAAGCGTACTTGCCGGTCCAGAAAGCGCCGCGGTCGTAGCGGAAGAGGTAGTCCCGCAGCTCTGTGGCCTCTTTCATAGGCTCGCCGGCGGGATCACCAGTTATCATAGCCTCGGCGTGAAGATAGAACCAAGGATCCTGTGCTCGACTGAGACGTTGTACTTTTGTGTCTGCGAGCAGATCATCGGTCAGACGACCGGTGATGATGACGCCGCGGTCGGGGGCGAAGAGGATGCCGTCGACGTAGTCGTTCCCGGCGTCGGCGTGGCAGGCATTCTTCATGGTGGCGAGAGCTTCCTCGGTCGAAGTTACGGAGTGGTAGGTGAGTTCGACGTAACGCTTGGCATCGATCAACCGCAGTTCGAGCAAAGTCGTAACTCCAAGCGTGCCGAACGAACCTGTGCGAACCCGTCAGTCAATTAGCCGATCGTTCGGACAAGATCAAAGGTGAGGTGAAGACTGCACCAGAAGCACCCTCAAACAAATCCTCCCTCTCCCTCGGACTCGCCGTGACTGTCTCCCCATTCGCAAGCACAATTTCAATCCAGTTCACGCTCTCCCCAAAGAACCCATACCGGAACCCACTGCTCTCCCCCGCCGTACCCGCGAACCCTCCTCCCACCGTGATACCCGGGAACTCCATAACGACGGGTGGCACCAACCCATGCGGCAAGATGGCGTCGACGAGTTGGTCCATGGAGACGTTGGGTTCGACTAAGCAGGTTTTGCTTTCGACGTTGACATTCAGAACGTGGTTGAGGGTGCTGGTATCGACCATCCGACTTGGATCGACTTTTCTGCTTTTTGTGGAGTTGGTCGAGCCATGGTAGAGGCGAAAGGGAGTTTTGTCCTGGTAGAAGGAGAAGACTTGGGCGGAGATGCGGGCGACGGCTTTGGTGTGGTCGTCCATGGTGGCTCTCTGCGAGCTTCCGGCTTCCGCTTGGGGCAATGTGTAGGTGTGTTCCTTTGCCGGGTCTTACTGCTGTCACGCTGTGAGTGTACACGAGCGGAAAGAGGTTGCCTGGCCATCTCCGCCCGTTCGTCTCAGCGGCGGGGCTGGTTACAACGGCGTCGAACCTTCGTCTTCATCATCATGCTTCTAGCACCTAAGTCTAGTCACGACCGCGTTCAGAGGCATGAGACAAATGAGACGTCGCTGAGGTTGCTGACGGTGGTGCTATATCAGTTCTGCTACGTGTAGGAACACACCACGATGCGAACGAAGTCCGACGTCAGAGCCAATAATGGTGGCTGGAGACGGGAACTCGAGAAACGACGGGAGGCAAGCTCGAGTTATGTTCGTTCTGAGATCGACATGACGTGATACTGTGTCGTGATCTACAGCGCGGAAAGATTAGGGAACAGCTGTATGTCACGGAATCGAAAGTTGCGGTCGAACAGTCTTGGATATCAACATGTTCAAATTGCGTGCTGGCCGTTTCAGCTTTGGAGAAGGTCGTACATTGTTCCCGTCGCTAGATTACATGGGACGCTCTCAGGCAGTTCTCCGGGGTCTGAGCGGATGGTGATGAAATCTCCGTATCCGGTTGATGAGGCTTGTGGGCATTCGGTGACAATGCCGATGATCTTGATACTGCCGAGTTGTTCTCTTTCGTGGAGCCTCGATTCGACCTCGTCTCCCTTTGAGTGTGAGCCTTCGCGGTCTGCTACTTGCAATCAAAAGAAGTCATCCAGGAAGTCTGGATCTCGGTCTTGATTGCTCGACTGCGCAATCTCATCGTCGGCGTGCAGGTCGTCGTACATGTGCTCTTTCTGGTACTTGAGCTGAGCGCGCTCTTCTGCCAATTTCGCGTCCTCCTTCTTCTGAACATACCAATAGAGTGTTAGAAGCGTCACAATACGGATGTAACTCGCGAGGATAAGTCACCTTCTCTTGCGCAGAGATCCTCTCCTTCCTCCGCTCCTCCTTCTCCCTATCCGCCTTCTCCTGCCTTAGATCCGGATACTTCTCCACCTTCGTCTTGTTCAACCGATTGACGATGGCGTTCTCCCTCTTCTCCACATACACCCTACGAACCATCTTCTGATCTTTGAAGCCGACCTGACCTGTCGCCATACTGCCGGACTTCTTCAGATTGCTCCATGGCGTATAAATGACGGTGACGTTATCCTTCTTGTTGCCCTCAATGCTGTTCGCTTTGGTGAGCTGAGCGCAGTCGGTGAGCAGCTCTTCGGGGATGTTCTTCCATTGGTCAGGCGAGTGAGGCGGCGGAAGGCGCAGGTAGATGTGCGCAGAGGAGAGGTTGTCGACGTGAAACCAGATATCCTGCGTCATACTCGGTCAGACCACTATATGGCGTGCTGTTCGTTGTGGAGTGTATACCTCGGGCCAGCCATGAGCAATCAAATCCTCATCTCTGCAGGCGTTAGCACGCTGGACGAGTGTGAGGCCCGGAGCGCCTACTCTCTACTTTATCCTTGCCAACGTAGATGAAGGCCGAGGGATCCACCACATTGCTGGTGTGGTAGAAGACCATCTTGGTCTACTCTGGATAGTCGGAGACGGTGTTAGAATGGTGTGTTGTTTATGAATCCATGTACAAGAATGTATCGTTGACAGCCGCAAAGGCGTCTGTAAGGGCGCGAACTTGCGGCCGTCGAAGTTTGCCTTAGGCACTAAGAAGCTCGTGCCGCCACTTTTAAACTAACTAATTACCGCGTGTGCTTTTTTGCAGCTTCGACCTAGTACCCGTTACGTGCGACCCCTCTAAAATCGCGTAACTACGCGAATAGCCTACGCAAAACCGCACTAGTTCGGCATAGTCCTACGGTCGCAAGCTCCCTACGAAATGCCTCCAACTGGTAGGTTTTGCTACGGACGTTCGCGCAACAACTTCTCTTTCACATGCTATGGACCCGGTCGAGCTAGCGTTACCCGCTGACTGATCCAACCCCAAACTGTACTACATCAGGTGTACTTTACCTCAAGATTCCATGGCGAGATTCCGTCTCTAGCACTTTTCGTCTCTGCGTACGAATTTGCCCGAAGTATATGAGCCCATCTCGCTGCTGAGGCTTTATCTCATGTCTCTCGACATCTCCTGAACGGCCCCTGGTCTGCGCACCCAGCATGGAACTGTGTGTTGTGTAGAGTATGGGGAATCATTGCAACAATCCAAACTCCCATAAATGATAATGAAGCTTCCTTTTCGTATACCATATGTTGTGCTTCATCAAGCTAGCGTCCACAGCTGACTTATCCTCGACGACGCCTCCTCACACGCCTCTTCGCCGGTTCAGCCAGCCCCCAAGTCTATACCACCCTTCCCAGCACCAGCTCGCCTATCCCAGCCGAGATCGCCCCGGCGCCCGCATGTAACAATGGCACTGGGTCTCTACTGGGCGACTGCATGTCTGGCTGCATTCATCGCCGTGTTGACGCTTGACATCAGCCGCTTCTTCACTCGGAAGAATCACTTTGATGTCGATGGCAAGGTAGGGCAATGATAAGTATCTTCACTTGATTGCCACCACGTCAGCTGATTCTAGGTAGACCGTGGTGATTACTGGCGGATCGCAAGGGTTGGGACGGGGATTGGCGAGGCTACTTGCTTCAAAAGGCGCGAACGTAGTAATTGTCGCCCGCGATCAGCGGAAAATCGATGTTGCGTTGAAGTACATTGCAGTATGCCTGTTCGATCCAATCTCACACGTCCATTCTGACCCTCTTCTCAGTCCGCCGGGAGAAGTCCACAATCCCAACGATTCCACGGCATCAGCGCCGACGTAAGAAGTCCAGTGGAGAACGCTCGTCTGCTCGAGGAAATAACGGAATGGAACGGCGGCCAACCTCCCGATATTGTGTGGGCCAACGCTGGCTCGTCGCATCCGGCTCTCTTCATCGATACGCCACTCGAGACTCTTCGAAGCCAGATGGACATCAACTACTGGGCAGCAACATACCTCGCACACGCCACACTAAAGCTCTGGCTCAAGCCCACTACATCACCATCGAAGTCTGGAAGTAGCGACGTCCCAACAGCCAGCCCACGGCACTTCATCATCACCGGCTCGTCGACCTGCTTCGTTGGCGTAGCAGGCTATGCTCCGTACTCGCCAGCAAAATCGGCATTGCGCTCCCTCGCCGACACGCTGAGAAGCGAGCTGAACCTCTACAACGGTTTCCGGCGTGCGAACCCGCAACGAGGCCCCGTAGCGGACGTAAAAGTCCACTGCGTTGTACCCGGTACCATACAATCTGCCGGCCTGGAGCAAGAGAACCTGAGCAAACATCCCGTAACACGGGTTCTCGAAGAAGGCGATCCGGTTCAGACGGAGGACGAGGTCGCCGCCGCTGCTGTGAGGGGTCTGGAGAGTGACGGGTACCTGATCACGACGCAGTGGCTCGGCCATGCCATGCGGGCTGGGACTTTGGGAGGCAGTCCCCGGAATAATTGGCTCTTCGATACAGTATTCGCGTGGGTGGTCAACGTGGCGTGGCTGTTCATCGGGCCTGACATGGAGGGCAAGGTGTTCAAGTATGGGAGGTTGAACGAGGTGAAGCTGCCATCGTAGCTGAATCGAAGCTCACTGAGCAAGTCCTCTCAAATTCTTGATGCAGTCCCGCGGATGGAGCCGTTGGTTTGCGATTTGCGTTGTGAGTACATGTGCTGTAATTCATCCTAGACGCTTTCTACGATTATCCCATCACCGCCTTCAGCGAACCGGCTCTTTTGACGCTTCTTCGCGATCGGGCCGAGTCATGTTCCCTCAGCTTCCGAAAGAGGAGCGACAAGCAACCTTGAATGCTTAATTCACGCGACCTCGGGGGATGACATCATCCAATTCGCATGCAGGTGCCCTCTTAACGCCACGATATGTCCGTTATGCATCGCGGTTTCCGGAATTTAG
Source organism: Friedmanniomyces endolithicus (assembly GCA_030411845.1). Lineage (NCBI taxonomy): Eukaryota > Fungi > Ascomycota > Dothideomycetes > Mycosphaerellales > Teratosphaeriaceae > Friedmanniomyces > Friedmanniomyces endolithicus. Next base: position 23,902 of record JASUXV010000031.1, read on the forward strand.
TCCGACCCGGCAACTCGGAATGGCCGTGCAATACATAAAATTGTGGTGAATGACAAAGTCAAACATCCCTCGGGCTCAGCGCGTGGCAAAGACGGATGCCGATGATGACAACTGCCCTTGGCACCAAACAGTATACATTCCCCTTACCTATCTCCCCTCTCTCACCAGTTCATTCGCATATCTTATACTTCACCTATCGTCATCGCCCCCTCATAGCCGGAGCGTACATGTATTTGCTACTTCCTTATTAGGACTCGGTATTCCGCAGCCCGCAACTATAGATATCTTACCATCGACCTCACAGCTCTACTGCGTACGACCGATACGCCATCCGGAGTACCAGTAGTGAGCCGTGTACCAGGGCTTCCTCATCCGATTGATAGCCCACCCAGTAGACGACGCCGACATGGCGGAAAAGGATGTCGAAGCCGGCACACCGACCCGAATCCCTCACATGCGACAAGTCTTCGACCAATCCGGCGTCACCCCCGAGGTCGTCAATCACAACTACGATGGCTCAGGAACCGAGGATGATCCCTACGTGGTGACATGGATCGCGGACGACCCGCGGAACCCCATGCTGTACTCCAATGTCAAGAAATGGAGTCTGACGATGCTCGTCGCGATCGCCACTCTGGCCGTTGCCTTCGTGTCCAGCGCATACTCTGGAGGCGCTAAGGAGGTTATCTCGGAGTTCCAGTGCTCTCAGGAGGTTTACACGCTTGGCCTGACGTTCTTCGTTCTTGGATTTGCCATTGGGCCGTTGTTGTGGGCGCCTTTGAGTGAGCTGTTCGGACGTCAGGTGCTGTATGTGACGACGTATGGCGCTCTTACCGCGTTCAATGCCGGAGCGGCTGGGTCTCAGAACATCGCGACTTTGATTGTGCTGCGCTTTTTAGCTGGTTAGTAACCTCGGAGGTTTTTGTGAACTAATGGTTGCTGACATTGAACCACAGGCGCTTTCGGCTCTTCGCCACTGACGAATGCCGGCGGAGTCATCGCTGACATGTTCGCTGCCAAGCAGCGCGGTCTTGCCATGGCTCTCTTCGCCGCGGCACCATTCATGGGTCCCGTGTGTAACACCACTCCTCTGGGTCGAGGGTCCCTTGCTAACATGTTTGCAGGTCCTTGGCCCCATTGTAGGCGGCTTCGTCGGAGAGACCATCGGCTGGCGCTGGGTCGAAGGCATCATGGCCATCTTCACCGGAACTCTTTGGATCCTCGGAGCGCTGTTCCTTCCAGAAACCTACCCGCCTGTCATCCTCCGAAAGCGTGCGGCCAAGTTGAGCAAGATGACCGGCAAGGTCTACCGAAGCCAGGGTGATGTCCAACAAGGTCCAACGACCTTCGGCCACGTCTTCAAGACCTCGCTCTCCCGCCCCTGGATCTTGCTCTTCCGCGAGCCGATCGTACTTCTCCTCAGTATCTACATGGCCATCATCTACGGCACGCTCTACATGATGTTTAGCGCCTTTCCCATCGTCTACCAGCAGAACAGAGGCTGGTCGGCTGGTATCGGTGGTTTGGCGTTCCTGGGAGTAGCAGTTGGCATGATCTTCGCGGTGGCCTACAGCGTCTGGGACAACAAACGCTATTCCAGGGTCAGTGACGAACATGGCGGATTTGCACCACCGGAAGCACGCTTGCCCATCACCATGATTGGCGGTATTGCTGTGCCGATTGGACTCTTCTGGTTTGCGTGGACGAATTATCCCTCGATCAACTACATGGTGTCTATCGCAGCCGGCGTGCCTTTCGGCTTTGGCATGGTCATGGTGTTCCTGGGCATCATGAATTACCTCATAGATGCTTATGGTAAGCATGAACATCCATAAGTTCGACGAGTATTGGGAGCAACAGCTAATTCCGATCCTAGTCATCTATGCGGCAAGTGTCCTGGCTGCCAATGCTGTTCTGAGGAGTATCTTTGGTGCTGTGAGTACTACCCGTAGGCTGCAATCCTCGCGAGCTATAGAAGACATCCGCTGACCCTTGTCTTGTTGCTGTCAGGTCTTCCCACTCTTCACAACACAGATGTACAACAAACTCGGCATCCACTGGGCATCGACGGTCCCGGCGTTCCTCGCACTAGCATGCGTACCATTCCCATTCTTGTTCTACAGATACGGCCCGAACATCCGCGCTCGCTGCAAGTACGCATCAGAAGCCGAGGCCTTCCTCAAGCGCATGCAGAAAGACATGCAGAGCGACGACGAAGGCACCAGCGATACTGATACGGCTGTCGCCTCATCGGAAGCGCGAGAGGAGAAAGACAAGGAGATGGAGCGCGAGCGTGAGGAGGAAGAGCAAGAGGCCATTGACTACTCGTACGAAGAAGAGAATCTGCCAGCGGGCGGTAGGTTCGAGAAGATCAAAACGAATCAGCCACGGCCTGTGCTGGCGAAGAGGGGGACGTCGTACGAGGGCAATCCATTTGACCTGGACAGAGTCAATACACGGGAGAGCTTTAGTTCGGAGAAGAGGAGTCTTGAGCGGACGAACTCGAGGAGGCTGTCGAGGGCTACCTCACGTGCGAGTAGGAGATAGGGGTCGATTTACGAGGTTGGGGATGCTTTTGGGTAGCGTGGAGTCCGGACCGGTTCGGTTTTTGGAGGGTACTTGGTTCAGCGGTCACTAATATGTATACATATGGAGCGTTGTACGATACTCGGTCGTCCATATCGCCTCATGTCGATCAATGTAGGATGTGACGCTTCGTGGGCAACGTGAAGATGAGCGTTTCCCTGGATCTCAATTCTTTCATGTTCGTCATGCCGCAGCATGCTGGTATATGGGTTCTATTGAACTCAAACTTACCTGTGTGCGTGCATATGCGGATCGAATGTTGGTGATAGTGTCGTAGCGACAAACCTCTTATCCTTCTTGCCACGGAGCGGGTGCTTAGCGCGCAACGAAGCTCTTGTTCCGGCAGGCACGAGATACCATACAGCATGCATACAGTACAAGGCTTCATGAGCAATTGCTCTTCTCCGGTTTGATCGTTTTCACCAGGCATCTTACGACACGAAAGCCGCGCGATGCTCGACACCAGCTCTCACAGCAACCCGAAGCCAAGGTGCTACTTCACCCATGCAGTCCTCTCGAACTTCATCGACTATGACCAGCCTGCTACCAAGAAGAAGCCGTTCACAACCATCGCGGCTCAGACTACGAGTCACACGGTGATTTGAGATGCCAGTCGAATAAGCCAAACTACGTGTCTAACGCATTCATTCCCAGGTGGACATCCTACTCCCCAAGAGCAGCCTGTCAAAGTTCCAAGAAGGACTGGGGAACGGCAAGGGTACGTTTCAGTATGCGCGGGTGCACATGAAGCTCAGCGACATCATCGAAGGCGACTTCTTCAACCACTATGTCAAGGCCGGTACGTAGGGGTGGCTCGCTCCGGGCAGTTCACGTGCTGACTTCAGGAGTAGGCAATGTTGTCATGCTCTCGCAAGGACGACCCGACATCGACCCGGTCTACACTCTATCCGAAGGCTTGCTACGCATGGAAGTGAACAAAGCGACGTACGAGCGTATGGGGCTGGAGGGCAAGGGCATGCCAGGAGAAGGCAGGAAGCACGTCAAAGCACGATATGGTAGGTAAGCTCTCGTTTGAGTATGCAGACGAAGCTAACGTGAGGTAGCTATCGAGATCAACCTGAGACTACCGTCTATGGTCAGAGGCAAGCCCGGCTTCGACAGAGTCGTCTGGGCTTTCCGGAACGTGCTCAACCACTCCGTGACCTGGATGTTCCACGACCTGAAGGCGAAGACGGACGAGAGCGGTCCGATTGCTGTCCATCAGGCACTCGTGCGAACCGTTGAGCCCGTCGTCGAGGCGCTGGACGGTGCGATGATGTTTGCCATCCCGGGAACGCTTGACCAAGATGATCACTCATTGGCTGCCGCGCTGCTGGAATGGGTTACCATGGCGGCGAATCTCTCGCCAAGGCTACAGCACAACGATGGCATTGATTCTTACCTCAGCAAGTACAATGTGACACTCCCGACCGGTAACGGGGAAGCAGGGGATCGGCCCGAAACGCAAGATCTGGTGAGAATCCGATGGCATGGCTTCGCACACGCAAGCTTCATTTCCAAGCTCGTCACGACCTCGCTGAAGACTTGCGGAGATAATTGGTTCGTTGTGAGCGCAACATCCTTCAGTGGCGAGGCGTACGTTATTCTCAAGACGGGAGAGCGCACGTTGACATGGGAGTACATGGACTGAACAGGCCGCTATCTATCGGAGCTCTATGGAAAGGCTACAATAGTCTGCAGCACTGATTGAAGCGGCTGATGGACCTCCTGCGTGCCGGACCAGCTATCACCCGCAATCGCAACGGCTCTAGTCAAAAGCGGATAGAGGAAGTGCAGATGCGCAGTGCTGCCGGTCCTATCCTTTGCTACTGGGTCCGCAGCCAGAGCTTTCAGGTGCAATCGTAGGCTCTTAATCCGATCGAAGCAAAACAGGAGCTCCTCAAGCTCAGACAAAGGCTGCGGACGCTTGCCTCGGAGCGGGTGGTCCGCTATGTATGCTCGAATCGGGATCGCTAGGCGCAATACCAGTAGTGGAGCCGCCGCTTGCGCAAGCTCGAGCTGCTCAATCGTACCGCCCTCTGAGCTGCACGAGAGGGCGATAAGCTCCTCGAAGCACACGTAGCTCATGCGCTCACGGCGTGAGTATGGCACACGTCTCGCACGACCCCTACGGATACGCTGCAGATCTTTCAGCGGCGATTTTTGAATGTCGGGGACTTCTCCAGGCTCCGCGCGATGAACGATGGAAGCGTCGAATAGGGAGCGACAGTATGCGTGTCGAATGTGATCCGGCAGGCTAGGACTACCGACACGTGGGACCAGGACGGCCCTGAGTGTCTGGAAGCTGTCGATGTCGGCGAGCTCATCTCTGCGTACCTCATCTTCATCCGCGACGTTGGCAGCGCCATTGCCTTTGACAATCGCGGCTGCGATGCCTGCATACTCAGTCCAGAGAGAGGACTTGACTGCATCAGCCAGCTCCATAACCTCTGGCAGACCGAGTACGTGATGTGACAGGTTCACAGCTGCTGACGAAGCCTTCCACCACAAGGCTGTACCTTTGCACTTGGCTGGAACGTCATACTTGCTGTCAACGATCCGCTTCAATGTGCGGATGGCGCTCAGTACGGCACCAGAGTCCACCATCTCCATGTCTGCAGTATGTGTGCGGATGAGCACAGTGAGCCAGTCAATGGCTTCACTAGCTACGGCGACAAACGTGGGACCGCTCTTGCTGGCGGACGACACAGCCTGCTCATGGTGCAACATAACCAAGTGTGCTGCAGCCATCGTCAGGCTTGTCGGAAGCGTAGCTTGGTCAGTGCGAATGTTCTTGAGCAGCTCCAGTGCCTTGCTCTGCAGAGCGCTCAGGCTGTTGACATCGGCACCGTGGCTCGGGCCGGTGGATTGTGCAACGCAATGGTAGACGTTGTCGATCATCTTGCGGGTCTGGGGCGAGCCTATGGTTTGCTTCGCGAGCCGATACAGCCCCTGTCCGGCACAGACGTACGCCAGATACGCGCCCTGATTATCATCCTTGTCAGAGTCTGCCGGCTCTTCTGGCAGTCGCTTGAGCCACATCGAGAAGGCTCGATACACTGGCGTTGTCCATATCTGAGTCGGCTCGTCGACCTGAGATAGTACCTGTAACATGGCAGTGTAGACCGCTTCGCTCAACGAGTGACTCTGACAGTCGAGATAAGCTTCTAGCTTGTTCAGGAACATCTCCCACAGGCTTGGCAACTTGTTGATCTGTTCGATGGTACGTATGTACTGGGCGACCAGACCAGAAGTACCCGAGATTACGTTCGTGGACATGGCTTTCTCTGCTGGAGGCGTCCTGTACAACGCTTTCTCAGGGCCTTCACCCTCGCGACTGTATCGCTGCGCATCGTCTGATAGTGCGTTGAGCACAACGGATCGCAGTAGGAACTCCCAAGCGCTAGGAGAAAGCTGATCGCCATGCGCGTTGAGTATGCCGCAGAGTGTTAGGAAAGCAGCATTGCGCACCTCCTTCTGCGTTTCGCGCACGGCGGATCGAAGGTAATTAAGCAGTAGCACTAGTTGAGCCGAGCTTGTCTCATTTGACATATGTGACAGGTCTGAGATGCTCGTCACGCCCTCCATCGTCTGGGAGAGGCGATCTATACCCTCGATCGCTCCAGCGCTGATGAGTCGCTCGGCAACGGCCATAGCAATCGTCACGGTAGTCAGCGCCATGTTCAGATCATCCCTCTGCCCGATGAAGCGGAAAAGCAGCTCAATCATGGACGGTATGACTGCCTGTGGTAGCGCCGCAAGGAAGTCGGAACAAACGAGCTGAAGGGCCGTGAACGCAGACCGGCCAATCTGGACCGAGACTAGATCGTTGCTGACGTGGTCCCAGTCAATGCGTGCTCCGACACCTTGCTGCGACACCATCGGATCGCTGTCGGTACGCTCGAATGCACTGCAGATGACGGCAAGTATCTTCATCCATCCTGCTTTGAGCGACTCGCCACAACGTTCAAGGATGGAGCGAAGTGCCTCGAGCACACGGCCTTGCATCTCGAGATCCACACTTGTGAGCTCACCATCTTCCGAGTAGATACCGTCTACAATCTGGAGCAGTACCGCGAAGGCTCGCCGCTGTACTAGAACTCGGACTGCTTCCTCCTCTAGCAGTGCTTCAAAAACAGTCTCGGCGGCGAGGCTGCACAGTACATCGGTCGCAGCGCGACGAGCCTCGCGCGGCTTGGGTCCAGCACACGCCACCTTGGCGAGCTCATCAATTAGTAGCGTCCATCCACTGTCCCGAGGATCGCCTGCAATGAACCGCGCAACGTTCAATCGACCCAGCGCACCCAGTTTTGGGATTACGAAATGATAGTCCCGTGCCTGCATCTCCGCAAACGTACTAATGCCCGGTAGGCCGGAGAAAGTCCTCTCTTTCAGCCTTGGCGTCGCTGGTGGTGAACTAGGTCCTGAAGTAGGTGAGCCTGGCAAGTCAATCGGCTTCGCGCCGAGTAGCCGAATGAACGACTTCAGCACTGCCAAGAATGCTTCGTTGGGATATTCTGTTGTGCTCTCGAGCAGTCTTGACGCCGCTGCTTCAACTGCATTGACCTCCGCACCGAACACTTGGACTGCCGCCGGAGCATCAACACCCTTCTGGTGAGCGCCTTGACGCATTACCTGCAGTGTGGCGTTGCTACCGAGGATTAGATCTGCTTGCTTGAGTGCGTCCACTACGACGGCAAACGCCGTATCCATGGTAGGCCCGAGAGCGATGGCGAGATTGAGTAGCGCTCTCAGTGCCAGTAAATTGCGGGTCGATAGCGTCGGCCGTGTAGGCTCAACGGAGGAACGACGATCGGCGGAGCTCATGGAGGTCTGACTTACTAGACTGTCGACGCTCAGCATGCCTCTCGAGTTGGAGAATACACGAGCATTCTCTGTCGATGGTGTTGTAGGTGACCGCATGCTTTCTGTCATGGTAGCGTTAACTATGTGAGGCGGGACTGCGGATTTACTGAGAGTCGTGATGAGCGCGTCGCGAGCCGTACTAAGCCTCAGCAATCCTGCGACCTGGGCAAAGCGTTGATATGCTTTGATGAGGTTCCGGTAGTACTGTTCCTCAAGCGCCGCGTTCAAGTATGTTGAACACATTGCTAGAATAGCTGGCCAACATGTATCCACCAGCTCAGCAACTGCACGTATCCGAGGTGCCACAGACTCGTGTTCATGGCCTAAAGTATCTCCCGCTGCAGCTCCTTCTCTGGAAGATCGGGATCTGGACGATAGAATAGGACGCTGCGGAAGGGAAACGTCATTTACCATTGTGTCCTCGCCGTTCGCATCATGCCCAAATCGGTCGCCATGTACGGCAAGAGGGACTACCGCTCTGGCCAGAGTGTCGGCAAGGCTGTTCAAGCATTCGAGGACCATCGTATTGACATAAGTCTCCGGCAGAAGAGGAGCCTCGACCTTATCGAGCTGGTCGAGACAAGGTGTGCGAGGTAAGCTCCACTGTGAGCTGATACCAGCCGTACTTGCCTCGGTGACACCCAGCGCCGAGCTGATGACGCTCGCCATTCCGCCAGCGGCCTCGACAGTCGCTTGTTCGGAGCCTGAGTCCCGTGATCCCGGGCCTAGCGGAACGCTGGATTGATGGCCAAGACCTATGGCTGCTGGCTTTTCAGTTGACAATCGCACGAAGGCAGACATCATGTCCTGCACTACGACTTTGCCGTCATCTGCATAATCGTAGGCTACATATGCGTCAATGATGCAGCCACTGTTAGCGAAGAAGCTGCGGATGACTTCCATAGCTACAGCACGTCTCCATGGTGCAGCTGTGTCGAGATCAAGATTCTGGGTAAGCAGGCCCAGGACAACCTCGAAGTCTCCTTTGAAGCGAGTGAAATATCGGCAGAGCAGCATATCCATCACTCTCAGAGAGCGGATAGTCAATGTGAAGGGCAGCCTATCCGACAAGGGCCGTGTCACGGCGGGTAAGAGGTTGGCGCGGATGATCCCGCTCAGCTCTGTGTGCGCAACGAAAAGCCTTGCATTGGCACTGAGTGCCGATGTAATGAGCTCCAGACAGGACTCCGGCGACAATGCCGTCAGCCGTACGAATTTGGTACTTCGCTCTTCCGCCGCCAGAACAAGATCTCGAAACATGCGGTAAGCATCGTAGGCGGCGGGTCGAAGGACGATCGGCTTCCCGTCACCTGGCACCTCGTGGCGTGCAGCGATCCCCGTTGCTTTGCGATCTTCGTCGACTACCTTCTCAAATACAGCACTGACTAGTTGCTGCAGAGTAGCAGCAGCAACCCCGCTGACCGTCGCAGCTTTGGCGCTTTGTAAGAGCGCACAAAGTTGAAGTGCGCCGGCCAGGAGTTCATCTTTCAGATCGTCCGAGTAGTTCTGCAGTAACGACGGTAGCGCCTGGAGTATTCTCAGTTGAACGTCCAGACCGAGCTCTGCGCAGGCGTTGAATGCATCGAGCGTGTCCTTTAGCCTGGTTTTGGGCAGACCTTTCGTCACGACAAGCCGTTGAAGGGACGTCACGCCGCCACCCGCGAATCTGGCCGTCTTCGTCGCACATGCGAGCAAGAACGGCTCGATGAAGGCAGGTCGCCGGCTTAGGTCTCTTGTCAGTCAGTCTCCAGCCCGGCAACTTGCGATTAGGCGGTACACACCAGCAGCGAGCTGTTGCTCGGATGTCGATGGGAGCGCCTTCAGGTCATGCAGCGACTTCTCCGCGGCCGTTTTCAGGTCGCCATTCTTTCGCTTGGCCTCAGATATGAGATTTTGCAACTCGTTGGCCAGCAGCGCTGCCGTCATGACGCAAAGGTAGCTGTGCCGGGATCCTCTCCTTCAACGTCTTTGGTGTAAACGAGTGCGATACCAACACGAGCAATGTCAGTCTGTTATGCTGCAAGGAGGTATCGTCTCGAGATGCTTGGCATATGTGACACGCACACAAGCTTTCGGGACGACCCGGCCGAGCTCCGAACCACGAGCCGACCACGCTCTTGGCAGACCCGGTATCATCCCAATCATCACTTCATGATCGTACAATGTTGTTTCTTGGGATGATCATGGCATATACTGTTGTTCTAGACTGACGAAAGACACGACAGACGTTCTTCAGGTATGCCGAACAATCAAGACTACCCTAGCCACCGAATCCCGTTCAAAGAGTGGTGCCTATGTCCAGCTCAGGCGGACAGCAGGAGCAAATCAAACCAGAGCAGGATGTCTTCGTGAGGAAGGACACACAAGCGGCCTCAACTGGCGGGGACGATGTTCAGGATGGCGGGTTTTTCGACGGGAGTCATGTTACGGCTATACGGAAGGACGAATTGGGGAAGGTGTTGACCATTGCTACGCCGGGCAGTGATGCGCAACAAATCGAAAATCTGAAGAGTGAGGAGAGCGAGGCAGTAGGTGCTGCCGATAGTCACGACACAGCTCGAGAAAGTGAGATACAGCAAGAAGCGAGTCAGCACATGGCTCATCGAGCTGCTACCATGGACTCGAGCGGTGACTTGTACGAGGGAGCTGCGGGAGCAGGAGGGCAGAGTGATGCACCCGCTCTACCGACTCGGATAGTACCTCAAAAGGAGTCAAAAGCGACGCCCATGGAGCCAGACGCTGAGTACGATGAGAAGCACCCTCCGAAAGAGGAAGCGGGCCCAGAAGTACCCGAAGCACCCGCAGGGACCGCCGAGCATACCGGTGCCGAGATCCACACCATCATGGACCAGTTCCAGACCGGAATGAGCGGTATGGGAGAGCAAGAGATCATGTCGCCAAGACTTGAACGCCAACAAACCGGACTGATCCTGCCCCCCCGATCGTCGAGCTTGGAGCAGAAGAGCACTTACACAATCAGCCCGCAGACTACAGGTCAGAGCGTATCATCACAACGCAGCATCGATCGCATGAGTGGTCCGCCGGTTGGCCCAGGTGGTAGCTTTAGCAATGCTCCGACCGACGACAACGAATCCGTCAGAAGCGCAAGGGCAGGCTCTATCTTCCAGCCTCCGCCGCCATCGCCAGAACCAGAGATGAGTCTGCCGTTCGACTTCCATCGATTCCTAGAGCAGCTACGGCATCGAACAGCGGACCCGGTCGCGCGCTTCTTGCGCTCTTTCCTGGGCGAATTCAGCAAGAAGCAGTGGATGGTACATGAGCAAGTGAAGATCATCTCCGACTTCCTCGAGTTCATCTCGAAGAAGATGACGCAGTGCGAAGTGTGGCGGAACGTATCTGATGCCGAGTTCGACAATGCCAAGGAAGGTATGGAGAAACTCGTCATGAATCGACTCTACACCTATACCTTTTCGCCCGCGATAGCACCTGCTGTAGGCAGCCCTCGTAAAGGAGGAGGCAGAGGTGCTCGATCGCAGGCTGATGCGGCGAATCCATTTGGACCGGGACGCAGGGGGCAACACCAAGAGGATGTGGAGCAAGACGACGTGATCGCGCAGAAGATCCGCATCTACGGCTGGATAAGCGAAGAGCATCTCGACATCAAGCCGCTTGGCGAAAAAGGCCGGAAGTTTTTGGGATTGGCTCAGAAAGAGCTATTGAAGATTAACAGTTACCGCGCACCGAGAGACAAGGTAATATGCGTGTTGAACTGCTGCAAAGTCATATTCGGCTTCTTGAAGAGTGCCAAAGCGGATCAGTCTGCCGATGCATTCGTCCCCTTACTCATCTACACCGTTCTGCGAGCACAGCCGGAGCATCTGGTCAGCAACGTGCAATACATTTGGCGCTTCCGAAATCAAAACAAGCTGGGTGGCGAAGCCGGCTACTATATGTCATCGCTGATGGGTGTGGTAACGTTCATTGAGAACGTGGATCGTACCAACCTCACGATATCGGACGAGGAATTCGAGAGGCGCGTCGAGCAGGCCGTCAGTGCCATTACCGAGGAGAACAAGGTGCAAGAGAATGAGGAGAAATCGCCCGGAGCAGTCCCAGTCCGGGCACTGCAGCATTTGACCGAGAAGAGCGCACTCAGTGGGCCAGAGGTGACGCCTAGGAACAGCATGGACGCGGAGCGGTCAAGTCCTAGAAGAAAACCTGCGCAGCGACTGAACGAGAAGGCGCAACAGACTTCAAGTGACGACGACGATGTGGATGCTGTGACTGGCTTGCTGAGAACGATCCAGAAGCCACTGAACAGCATCGGACGTATCTTCTCCGACGATGGGAGTAGCCAGCAGCAGAGCGGACTGAAGCTTGCGAGTACGCCACAGCTAGGGTCGATACCCCGAGGTCTGAGCCCTGAGCCGAGTCTTCAGAGGCGGCCGAGCGCGGACGGTAGAGGTGGCCAGACTCAGAGACCGGCTGGTGAAAAACAACGAAAGCAGCCGCGCAACACCGAGGACTCAGCCGCGCGACAAGCGAGCGCCGAGGCTGCTGAGGCCCAGCGGGTACGAGTCAGAGAGCACAAGGTGGTTGTAGAGTAAGTGGACGATGATTGAGTGCAAGACTGATGGCGCGATACTGACACCTCCCAGAACGCTCCAATCCATGTTTCCGGCTCTGGATCGCGAGGTCATAGAAGACGTCACCCGGGCACAGGAGGGCAATGTCGGACGAGCGGTAGATGCTTGCCTTGCTTTGAGCGGGTGAAACGGTGCAGATACCCCCATGTAATGTATACAATTCACGGGCGCCAAGCCGGTCGTCTCTTAATAAGCTGTGGCCTCAGGCATCATTCACGATCCGTCTACATGTGTGAGGTACCTCCCCCAACACGTACTCCATTTCTCCCAAACACAACAACCCCAGCGCACTCCTTCTACACTACTGCTGCCACCATGTCCGGCGCCGCACAACCCAACGCGCCAACGAGCAAACTCCAACCCTCCTCTGACTCCTCCGACTCCACCAAACAACCTCCCGCGACCAAACCCGCCGCCGCGCAGCTAGACGAGGACGACGAGTTCGAAGACTTCCCCGTAGAAGGTAACAGACACGCCAGGATACCTCCGCACAGCAAAACCCAATCGAAGCCGTGCTGACCGCAGCGGACTGCTTCAGACTGGTCCAAAGAAGAAGAAGTCGGCGCGCAACAGCAGCAGCAGCAGGGAGGGAACAACACGCATTTGTGGGAGGAGAGCTGGGATGACGATGATACTAGTGATGATTTCTCGGTGCAATTGAAGTGAGTTCCGCATGGTTTGAGCGGGGATGTCGGGTGTGAGAGGTTGGCTAACTGGTGGGTAGGGCCGAGTTGAAGAAGATGGAGGGGGGAAAGAAGGGGTAGGAGGATGCTGCGGGATGCGAGAGGACATTTGAGACGGAGTGGGAGGGTAAAGCATCAGCGATGGCGTTCGGCTCAAGGAAGCAGAGGACGGCATGGCATAGCGGCGTTGATGAAGCGGTCCTGGACCATCTTGGAACACAAACACTAGGCATGGCGAGAATATGAGCCACGGACACGGACCGAGCATCTAGCTACCGCTCACAGCCGCGCTCTTCGACCTTACGCCAGCATCAGAGCGTCCATGCCATCCTACCGTATCGTCACACCGGGGCAGCTACTTACTCGACAGCGCGGCCACGCCCGGCAACTCCTTTCCCTCCAGCAACTCGAGACTCGCACCACCACCGGTCGAAACATGGCTCAGCTTGTCCTCGACGCCGTAATTCGCCGCGACCGTCGCCGTATCACCACCACCGATGATCACAATCTTCCCTTCCTTGCACGCCTCCAACGCATAGTCCATCGTCTTCCGCGTCCCGTTCTCAAACTTCTCCATCTCAAATACCCCCGGCGGCCCATTCCACAGGATCGTCTTGTCGTCATCGATGGCCTCCTTGTACAGCTTCAAGCTCTTCTCCCCGCAATCGAGACCCATCCACCCATCCGGGATCCCATCCTTGTCCTCCGCATACCCAGTCTTGGCGTCCTTGGCGAACTTATCCGCCGTCACGTAGTCGCACGGCAGCGTGATCCGGACATTGTTCTTCTTCGCCTTCTCCACCAGCTCACCCACTTTCTTGCTGCCCGCCTCGTCGAACAGCGAGTCCCCGATCTTGACCCCATCCAGCGTCTTCTTGAACGTGAACGCCATCCCACCGCAGATGATCAAGCTATTGACCTTGTCGAGCAGGTTATCAATCAACTGAATCTTGTCGCTGACTTTTGCCCCTCCCAGGATAGCGAGGAAAGGTCTCTTTGGCTCCTCAAGGGCTTTCGCGAAGTAGTCCAGCTCCTTCTTCATTAGGAACCCGGAGGCCTTCTGCGGGAGCTCCACGCCGACCATACTGCTGTGCGCACGATGCGCGGTGCCAAAGGCGTCGTTGATGAATACATCACCGAGCGCTGTGAGTTGTTTGCGGAACTTCTCCACGTCGCTCTTGTCCGCTTTAACTTTGTTGCCGTCCTTGTCTTTGCTGCTGCCCTCTTCTTCGAGGTGGAAGCGTAGGTTCTCTAGCAATACAACCCCCCCATTCTCCGTGCCATTGACCACTTTCTCCACCTTCTCGCCCACGCAGTCGTCGGTGAAGGTGACGTCCTTGCCCAGCAGCTTCTCCAGCTCGGCTTTCACGGGTTTGAGGCTGTATTTCGGGTTGGGCTTGCCGTCCGGTCGGCCGAGATGAGACATGAGGATGACGGCTTTGGCGCCATGGTCGACGGCGTATTTGATGGTGGGGAGGGCGCCGACGATGCGTTGGTTGTTGGTGATTTTGGAGTTGGTTTCCTTGTCGAGGGGGACGTTAAAGTCGACGCGGATGAGAACCCGCTTGCCCTTCAGGTCGACGTCGCTGATGGCGAGTTTGTTGGAGAGGGACATGGTTGGTAGTGGAAGTGAGGCGTGTATGGGAAAGCCAAGGGAATGTTGTTGTATGAAGTACTAATGGCAGCATAAAATGTTGGGCCCGTTGGAGCGAGGTTGGTGGGGGTGGTGGGGTTGGTCGAGAATCAGACTGGACGGACTCAGGTCGGTACCTCATCACATGTACATGTATTCACGACAGAAGGACCGAATGCTAGGTCTTGACCTTACATTTGGAAAATGAATGCCCAATGTACAAAATCCTCGTTGTGACTTCCCATCCAGCGCCGCGCTCGCTAGACCAATGTAGGGCCGTAAGGTATCCCGTCCTGCCAACGCCAAGCATATCGAACAAGCCGGAATCAACCGTTCAACACCCCTCCAGTCCGTCCATAATGGAAGCATCAACCCAGGACCTCTTCCTACTTGTCGTCCGTCTAAGGCGAACTGCCGATGGTCTCATCTTCCGCAGAGTTGGTCATGGACAAATACGCCGTCCATGCGATTCCTATTGTAGAGACGAAGGGCTGAACAAGCCGTTAGCACCTATACCACCTCTCACCAGGGCTGGGGTACTTACTATCTGGAACTGGATCGGTACGACCCGGAAGTTCAGTATCTGCACCGCCGGCCAGACCATATAGTTGGCCTTGAGTGCGGGAATGTAGACGTCCTGGAACTTCCTCGCCACAGCTCTCCGCCCACCGCCCTCCGTAACGGTCATGAACGTGAAGAAGCACGCCAGTCCGCACGGCGCAAACAGCAGCTGGTCGAACGCTACCCGCTTGAGCGCATTCGCCGTCGCTCCGCCATTATTCATAGGGAACGTCTTGTGCAGGAAAGCGAACCATCGATGTTGCAGGGGCGCCATGATGAAGCCGTACGACATGAACCGTATTGTGCGTTCGAAATCAAAGGGCGGCGGTGCTTGGCGGAAAGAGGGCGAGTCCGGCCACGGGACTTTCTGGTCGAGATCTTGAATCTCGATGGAGAAGAAGTCGTCTCTGGTGCCGGGTTCTGGATCGGCAGCGCGTTGCGCTGATCGCCGGCGGAAGGCTGTGAGGGTTTGCGCGGTCGTGTCTGCTATGCCGGAAAGCACCTGCGAGAGCGTGCTTGTCAGCGGTGGAGTGCGAGAGTGTGGTGATCATGCGAGCGCACCGCATTGGTGACCATGGTTGTGAAGACTGGCCGGTTCGCATAGTAGGCGTTGAACTTGCGCACTAAGATGGAGACCATGGCGATCTGGATTAGGGCGACGATGGCGTGTAGTAGGGGCTATAGCATTATGTACCGCGGTCAGCGCATTGCATTGATGGCCTCTCTCCCCAGTCCGGGCCATCGCCAGTGTCTAGCTCTTGCTGTATTGAATACATACATATCTCCCATAGATGTACCGGCTATTCAGCTGCCGTAGCAATCTCTTCCGCGTCTCGTTGACCACCATGATGGAGTGCTGAAGGCTCCAATGTGAATCCCGAAGCGCTGGCAGGCACCGTCTGGCGTTTTGGCACGTGAGTGACGACACGCGGAGACGGTCTGTGCAACGGCGGTGGTGGGTGGTGAAGGCGTCGGCGCTCTTGCGTAGCGGTGGTGACCGTCGGTCTGGGTGGCGGAGGAAAATGTCGGTCTCTGGCGATCTCTTGTGGCGGTGGTGAACTCGGTGCGCTTCAGCGTTGCAGGCGTTGAGCTTGCCGAGCATCATCGAGCGATCGTGGTTGCAAGATCCCGGCGCGGAAGAGCAGGGCATGCGCCACACGATCGGCATGCCGAGAGCCCGAGTAATCCAGTGACAGGCGTGCCGTGCCGTGATGTGCGGCAGGGATCAAGGGTCAAACATCGAGCGTCTTCGGGTTTTCTCTCTGCTCGACTCGAGCGTCAACTTGACTTGACAACCAGCTCCAGCACAAACTTTGTGATGTGCGGCATCTGGTGCGCCATCAGTACGCAACGCCCCGTATGGCCATGTGCAGAGACATTGCGACAGCTGGAGCGCCGAGGGCCGGACAGCAGCAGCAGGAGTCACGTCACTCTTGAGCGAACGACATCGGCAGGTCAGCCGGAGACGACACACATCACCTTTCACTCGACCGTTCTCTCGCTGCGAGGACACGTCA
Organism: Friedmanniomyces endolithicus; assembly: GCA_030411845.1. Taxonomy (NCBI): domain Eukaryota; kingdom Fungi; phylum Ascomycota; class Dothideomycetes; order Mycosphaerellales; family Teratosphaeriaceae; genus Friedmanniomyces; species Friedmanniomyces endolithicus. Next base: position 40,355 of record JASUXV010000031.1, read on the forward strand.
CGGTCGAGCAGCCATATAAGAGCTCATCTGGATCCTCTCTGTGCTGGAACGGCGAGGCATGGGAGTTTGCCGGCCACTCTCCGCTCCTCCGAAACGACACCGAGGCCGTGGCACGGTTGCTTGAAAGCGAGACATGTACTTACAGCGAGACTGTCAGTAGGTCTGATGCTGTTGAGAGGAGGGCGCACTCGACGGCAAAGACGCTGGCCTGCATCGCTGGTCCCTATGCAATGGTGTACCACGACTCATCTAATGCTATCCTGTACTTCGGAAGAGATTTCCTGGGCAGGCGCTCGCTCCTAACCCGGACAGCATCAGATGGCACTCTGCTGCTCAGCAGCGTCGCAGGCGTGGTAGGCGGCGAAGACGAGACCGCTTGGTCTGAAGTTGAGGCCGATGGGCTGTGCTACGTTGACTTGAAACCGAGCGGTGCCGGTTGTGATTCTCCATACGTTATTAAAAAGGTACCGTACCACCTCGCAAACAGTAACGCTAGAGTTTCAGGGTCATCTGTAGGTTGGCTCAGCACCATTACATTCGCGCGAGCTCATAGCAAGGTAGGTTATTCCCTTTCTTTCGCTACAGAGAATTCTCTCGGCTACGCATACCCGCCTGGATGTCTCCGCGCCTGCTATCCGCCACTTGGAAGAGCTACTCACTTCATCACTCCGAAGACGGCTTGAGAATATAAGGATGACGGACACCGTCCCGCCCATCTCGCATCTTGCAATCCTCTTCTCGGGTGGCCTTGACTGTACAGTTCTCGCACGGCTCGCCCACGACATCTACCCTACGCATCAAAGCATCGATCTGCTCAACGTAGCATTCGAGAATCCTCGCGTACACAAATCAAACTTTCCCGGGAGCACGAGCGCATACGAGCTATGTCCCGACCGCATCACCGGGCGAGCTTCGCATGCAGAGCTGATGCGTGTCTGTCCCGATCGTAGCTGGGTCTTCATTGCTATTGACGTACCGTACGCCGAGACAATGGCGCACAGGCAGACCGTCGTCGACCTCATGCAACCACACAATACCGAGATGGATCTCAGTATCTCTTTTGCGCTGTACTTCGCGTCGCGAGGGATAGGTAGCACTTCATCTTCGTCAAACATGCCAGCATCCGACGCCGTGTATACCACTGGCGCCAAAGTGCTCTTATCCGGTCTAGGCGCTGACGAGCTTTTCGGAGGATACCAACGACATGCAACAGCCTTCAGCCGCAAAGGATTCACCGGCTTGCTGGACGAGCTGGATCTCGACATTGGCCGCCTGGGCAAGCGCAACCTCGGCCGTGACGATAGGGTGATTAGTAATTGGGGCCGCGAAGCAAGGTACCCTTTCTTGGACGAAGATCTGCTGGCGTGGGCGATGGCTACTCCCGTTACCGAAAAATGCGGGTTTGGTGAGTCAGAGGTCAGTCGGGAAGAAATGGAGGATGAGAGCGAGCTACTAGAACCTGGGAAGAAGGTGTTGAGATGTCTTGCGTGGAAGCTTGGTATGCAGCAGGTGGCGAAAGAGAAGAAGCGTGCGGTGAGTCCATTGGTCTCCATTGTGGGTGTTCGAGTCTGATGGGTATGCAGATACAGTTCGGAGCTCGAACGGCGAAGATGGAGACGGGCAAGACGAAGGGCACGCAGCTCTTGAGCTGAGACACCTCCCCGTGATTAAAGATGAAGTGAGTTTTTCTGCTTTGTTTCTCTTGGTGTTTGCCCTGATGATGAGACGGAGTTTCTTGACTCCGTTTCAGATACTTACGAGATGCTCCAGACTCGCCGTTCCAGCCCGCCGTCTTGGGATGGTTGTGGTAGGGCGGTGTGGTCTGCATCGATGACCTTCGAAAGGCAAGTCTGAGCAGTAACTTGACAGCGAACACCGTGACCGGGACCGAATGGTTGTGCCTCCGTGCTGATATGTCCGCATGATAGGATGGAGCTACCCTGAACTATGGGCCGCCGTACCTGCGTTAGCTTGGATTGCACCATGCACGCATGCATCTCCGCCGTTCGCCCGGATAACGACGACGTACTTGTTCGAAGTGTTCACGCTCTATCAATATTCGACCAGCCATAAGCCAGCCGCATAGCACATCCATCGCCATACAACAGACTGCTGTGGTCCTTCAGCGCCAACGCTCTGCCTCCTGTGCCCACCCCCGCAAGGAATCGACCGCACAAACATGACGACCGAAACCCAGAAGCACCTTGTCGCTGCGAGCGAGAAGTACGCCGAAAGCTTCGACAAAGGCCACCTAGCCTCGCCGCCCGCGAAGAAGTACCTCATCGGTATGTCGACCTGACCTTCCGATGTGTACGAACGATCTTGCCACTGAGAATTGTACCCAGTAACCTGTATGGACGCCCGCATCGACACGACAGCAGCTTTCGGCATCGACCTCGGCGACGCCCACATCATCCGCAACGCCGGGGGTAACGCCAAAGATGCCTACCGCTCCATTCTCATCTCGCAGCATCTCCTGGGCACGAAGGAGATCTTACTGATCAAGCACACGAAGTGTGGGATGCTGACTTTCAGTAATGCTGATGCTCGGAAGATTGTAAACGAGCATCAGGGGAAGGAGGTCATCGGTTCGGACTTTGATTTCGAGCCGTTTGGGGATTTGGAGGAGGGGGTGAGGGAGGATGTGAAGTGGTTGAAGGAGAACGGGGGAGTGGTCGAGGGGGCGGTGGTTAGTGGGTGGGTCTATCAGGTAACGGATGGGAAGGTGAAGCAGATCGTGTAGCAAGACTACGTGTACTACCTGGTGTGTGGGTAGCATGTGAGACTTTGATGTTATACGCCAAGGTTATTGGCAACATAGCACAGCCACTTAACAAGCTCGAGCTCATTCCAACTATTGACGATCGACAGGGCAAGTGTTTACACGGACCGACGCCAAGTTGGCAGGACCAACTTGGCACTGCTTACCATAGGAGTGCGCAGTCTACGCTTCAGCGCTGCCACTGGACTTGCACAACACCGACATCCACTCTGAAGAGCAAGACAGCCACGCAAACCATCGATCAAGTGCGGCCTCCCTTGAGGTACACCCTCACGTTTCTTACCAGGACGCACTAACGACATCCCCAGAAACACCCATTCCCGAGCATCAACACCCACCCGGTCATCCTCACGAAGCCACCCATCAAACCCACACACCACCAACTTACTCCCAAGTAGCACACACAAACATGCCTCTCCTTTGGACCAAGAACTGGGGAACCAAGCACGTAGGCGGCGGCGTGACGGTGGACAAGCATGGGATCCGCAAGAATCCTTTCAGGTTCTCATTTGGGGGGTTGAATTGTTTTCGCTAGAGAGCTGAGGTGGTACTTCCCCTCGTGTGGCGGAAAGGAAGGAATGGGAGGGGAGGGGATAGATTCCGAAATTGTTGTGGAGACGGGTTGTGGGGAATGAGCGAATGGGTGTGGCTTGGGTGGGTGGGTGAGAAGGGCCTATGGCGACGTGGAACTTTGGGTCAGCGGGTGGAGTTCAGTCTGGCGTTTTGGGAGGCAGGGTAATGGGTTGTGAAGAGGATTGGCACCTAGTATCGTGACTTGTCCTACGATGGGACGGAGATGGGCGAGATGGATCCGCGCCCTTCATATGTAGACCTAATCACTTCGCGGACCGGCCTCTGAGGATCTGTTTCAACAGCTCCAAAGCGATGGCGGCGTTGCTCCTGCACATGACCACCACCATTCACATTGCAACTGTACATAGTCCGCCATCGGAGGATCAGCGGATCCGTCTCAAGCGCGCATCGCTTTCAGTCGCACAATATCCACCGCATGATTCCCTCTTCCCGCAGCTTTGGCGCCTTGAAAACAGCACCGCGCAGCTGGGTGCGTACTCGCCCTTGCGGTACTCCAGCACCTGTACATCCCACACAATGCACTGTCGAACGCCATCCCTTCGCTCGCAAGTACCTCGAACTCCCACCTCGTCCACTGCGGTACTATCATACGCAATAGCAACATCCTACACCCTCCCCTACACCTTCCAGCTCCACGGATGCCCCGCCTCTTCTCCATACTGTATCCCCTCGATCCAGTCCTTCATCTTCAAGGTTACCTCTCCAACCTCTCGATCCTCAGGCAACCCACACGAGACCAACTTTCCTCTATACCCAATACTCCTCACCGGCGACACCACAGCCGCCGTGCCAGAACCGAAGACCTCCATCAACCTGCCCTCTTCCGCAGCCTCGCAGACTTCCCGCATGTGGAAGCGCCGTTCGGACACCTTCCAGCCTTCTGGAACAAGCCGTTCGCGCGCCAGAGCCAAAATGGAGTCTCGCACGACACCTTCGAGGATGGTCCCATCCAGAGGCGCAGTGACCAACTCTGGCTGCCCGCTCGCCTTATCCCGTATACAAGCGAACAGATTCATGGTTCCTACCTCCGTGACCCACTCCTCCTTCTTCCCGCTCGCCTCATCCACATCCTCAAACAACCACAGATTCTGCTGGAACCCGCGACTCGCCGCCTGCATCTGTGGCACAATACAGGGCGCATAGTTCGCTCCTAGCTTGCTTGCTCCGACTCCGCCGGGCCAGGCGCGGACGGCGTATGTCGTGGCTTCGAGCGAGATGGCTTTGAAACCTGTAGGGTAGTAGGGACCGACGGGGGAGGCGATGAGGTAGAGGAGGGCGGAGCCGGGAGGGCCGACACCGAGGGTTCGTTGGGTGCCTATCATGTTGGGGCGGAGGTAGAGGGAGTAGCCGCGGGCTCTGCAGAATGAATGGGGTTGATCAGCGTTGAGGAAAGCCGGAAACCGAAAACCGACCGAGAGAAGGGTTGGTGCAAATGGTCGTTGCATTGGGTCGCAGTGTGCATACTCACGAAGGAATGAACCGCTCGTCCAGCCGGCAGAAACGCTTGATCAACTCTATCATTGCTGCGCCGTCGAATGTAGGTAACGCAATCCTCGCCACGCTCTTATTTAGCCGCGCCATGTTCATCTCTGGCCGAAACAGTCGCACATCCCCATTCCGGTCCTTATACGCCTTCATGCCCTCGAAAGCCTCGAACGCATAATGCAACACACACGTCGCCGGATCGAGGGAGAGGTTCTGGTAAGGTGTAATGCGCGGCGCTAACCATCCTTCGCTCGCGGTCCATTCGAGGGACAGCATGTGGTCGGTGAAGTTGCGGCCGAAAATGAGTTGGTTGTGTGGGATGGTGTCCTTTGGGGTGGTGGTCGTGGTCGTGGTAAGGAGGGAGACATCAATGGCCTTCAGCTTGGGGTTGGCGGCGTCGGGGGCTTGAAGGGCGTAGGCTCGTCGTTGGGGGTGGAGAAGGCATTGGGGGATGGCGGGACGGTGTCGCGTGAGCGATCGCGGAGCGGTTCTGGGGAGGACGGTGCGGAGGGAGGAGGCCATGGTGGGCAGGAGGACGGCGGAGTGTGGAGGGTGATGAGCAAGCAGCACTCGACAACACGCTCGGGTGAAAGAAGATATATGGGTGAGTCTTGTAGCAGGGCGTTCTGCATTGTCCCAGTCCGAGTCAGTCGCCGATCTTCGGCATCTGGGAGGGTATTGATGCCTCAGGCATCATCAACTCGCTCTCGCTGCATGTGATATCGATCTCGTGTCGATATATATGCTGTATATGAGTGCCCCTTGTATTCCTACCACTCTTGCCAACCGCTTGACAATAGCGCGGGCCAGGACTTCGAGAGGCAGATCGATTTACCGGACTGCACACTCGATGAGGAGGAATAGCGTCATGCCCGACCCTTGAGACACCTCCACGTCCAGCACCGCCTGGCACACAACCCGATACAACCGCTGCCATGTTCAGCAAGGCCCTCTCCTCCTTCACCTCGAATATCAGCAGCAACTACACCATTAGCCCGCAACCCACCAGCACCGCCGGACCATGGAAGATCTTCGACGCCAAGCGCAAGCAGAGCGGAAAAGCAGTCTCCGTCTTCGTCTTCGACCCCAAGTCGCTGACTCCTCCCGGTGGGAGCATGATGGGGGGTGGTCGTGGTCCCGCTGCCTCGTTGAAGCGTGCGCAGGATGAAGTGTTGGTGCGGCTGCACAAGGAAGCGAGTAGTCTGGCGAGACTGCGGCACCCATCGATTCTGGAGCTGCAGGAACCGGTGGAAGAGACGCGGAGTGGGGGACTCATGTTTGCGACTGAGCTAGTGACAGCGAGCTTGGCGGGCATGCTGCATGAGAAGGATGAGCAAGAGCGGGCTGGAGGGGTGGGAGGGCGAGGAAGTCGGTATGTGGTGGAGGAGGCGGATGGTACACGGAAGCGTCGGGAGCTGGAGATCGACGAGCTTGAGATTCAGAAGGGTTTGCTGCAATTGGGAAAGGGGTTGGAGTTCTTGCATGAGAGTGCTGGCCTAGTTCACGCAAACCTGACGCCTGAAGCTGTTATGATCAACGCCAAGGGTGATTGGAAGATTTCCGGCCTAGCCTTCTGTGGTCCGCACGAGAGCTCGACAGCCGCGACGAGTCTGACCGCCATCAGTCTCAACGAAACCCTCAACAATGATCCGCGGTTACCTCGGAATGTGCAGCTAAACCTCGACTACACGAGCCCCGACTTTGTCCTTGACAACAGTCTGGTCGCTTCAGCTGACATGTTCAGCCTTGGCCTGCTCATCATATCCCTCTACAATAGTCCCCACACCTCGCCTCTCGGTAGTAATGGTTCTCTCTCGACATACAAACGCTACTTCGCCACCTCTTCCGCTCTCCCTACTCAAAGCAACAACTTCCTCGTTCCGGCATCCCATCCGTTGCCACCAAGACTAGGCTCGGAGTTACTGCCCAGACTAATCACCCGACGTCCTGCGCAGAGGCTTTCAGCCCGTGAGTTCCAGGAAGCGAGCTATTTCGACAACATTCTCGTCTCCACCATCCGCTTCCTGGACGCCTTGCCCGCCAAAACTGCACAAGAGAAAGCGGCCTTCATGCGAGGTCTACCGCGTATAATACCGCAGTTCCCAAAGTCTGTGCTCGAAAAGAAGGTACTGCCTGCGCTGTTGGATGAGATGAAAGACAAAGAGCTCCTCGCCCTGATCCTGTCAAATGTCTTTGCGATGGTGAAAGCGATGCCAACAGGCAAACGGGCATTCTCCACCGTAGTGCTACCAAAGCTGAGGGAGGTCTTCATTGCAAATCGCTCGCAAGAAAAGGATCCGAGTAAAGAGGCTGGACTTATGGTTCTACTTGAAAATATGGAAACTGCTGCAGTGAACTGCTCAGGCAAAGAATTTCGAGAAGACATCTTACCTATCATCTTATTGGCCATGGACTCGCCAACGCATGCCCTTGTAGACGCCGCCCTAGGTACATTGCCTTGTGTACTTCCCGTCTTAGACTTCACCACGATCAAGGGCGATCTCTTCCCAGCTATCGCCGCCGTCTTCGCTAAGACGAGCAGCCTGGCCATCAAGATCAAAGGCCTCGATGCCTTCTACAACCTCTGCGGTGGTAACCTCAATACCGCCGCCGACAATCTCAATGCAAAGAACGACGACGACCTCAACGGCCTTGGCGTGCCCTCCTCCACTCCCACCTCATCATCCCCTTCAGCGATATTAGACAAACACACCCTCCAATCCCAACTGGTGCCCCTTCTCAAAGCTATCAAAACGCAAGAACCAGGCGTCATGATGTCCGCTCTCCGCGTCTTCCGGCAAGTGGGACAAGTAGCGGATACAGAGTTCATCGCCATGGAGCTTTTACCGGTTTTATGGCGGATGAGTCTGGGCCCACTGTTGGATTTACGGCAATTCGGCGCGTTCATGGGCGTCATCAAAGCATTGGGAGGGAAGGTCGAGGGGGATAGGATGCGAGCTTTGGGTGAAATGGGCGGGAGTGGTACGGGGATTGCGGGAGGTGCTGTTGAACGGAGAGCGGGGCGCAGTGGAGCAGCTGGGGTGAACGGGCTCACGAACGGGGAGGAGGCGGACTTCGAGACTCTGGTTTCGGGGCGGAAACCCGCGGCAGCTGTGGCAGCGACGACGAATGGAGACGGGGATCTGATGAGTGACTGGGGCGCCCCACGGCCGGCGTCGAGCGGAAGGACCCAGCCATACCCACCGGGTACGAGTGAGGCGCCGACATTCTCCTGGCAAATATCGTCCGCAGCCGCGTCGACACCGCAGTTCCCACGGCAACAGCCGCAGCGACACCAGCAACAGCAAGCGCAGGCAACATCAAACGGTCTCCGAGCACCGCAGAACCTACTTGCTCAACCCACGATCAGCAGAACCATAACGCCCGACCAGAGCCTCTCATCTTTTGCCTCGCTGACCCCCGCAAGTCAGTACTCTCAGCCTTTACAACCCAGTAGAGCAGGCGTCAGTACCGGCATCTCTACTACGACGACGTCTGTACCACTGCGACCGGCAGCAACAACTAATGGCTTCCCGGCGCCCGCTGGACCAGTGGCAGGAGGTGGAGGTGGAGGCGGGTCAAGCATCGACTGGTCTGCTGCTTCTTCCGCGAATCACACGGCGGGGGCGTGGAGTGGTCCTCTGTACCCGCAACCGCAAATGGGACAGCGGTCCGGCAATGGCGGGTTCGGACTTCCGCCTCCGCCTATGAGTCCGCCTGCGACGGGCGTTTTGCGACCGCCGGGGGGCGGAGCTGGGGGACAGAATGCTACGCCGGCAGGTGGTGGCGGTGGAGGTTTGAGTAAATATGAGAGTCTACTATGATTGAACGATATGATTTAACGGCACGCTAAATCTGCCTCACCGTCCAGTATAGGGCCTGGCTACAGCTACGGGGTCAGTAGTGTGCTTGACGGTGCGCGCGCATCTTTCTAGAGGTGATGATGTAGTTCCCTCGCAAGCCAAGCCAGTATATCTCCACACGAGTCCGGGTTCGAGTGGTCTTGATTGATGGGACATGGCCGCATACCATACGCCAGTATCTCCGTACATGTATGCATGAATACGCCCGCTCCAATGATTATGCCCCACCGTCGCTATGCTAGGTACCACCAGTGATATCCAACAGGTACTCCTACACGTCTCAATCCAGACCACATCTTCCACCACTACTCTCAAGCCTTCAGCCTCCTCTCCTCGCACTTGACGCAAACCGGGTCCTGGCTCTCGCCTCTCAGGAAGTACCGTTCGTCCTCGAAATCGCCCTTGCATTCCTACAACCACGCAAGCAAGTCAGCACACCGGCTCATCATCCCACCCACTCACGCCCGCACCTCTGGAGCCCGCACGCAAGGAAGACGACTCACCGAACAAACAAAGCATTCCCCATGCCAATCCCCGCCCAACGCCTTGACAACAACCTCATCTAAGACCAACTCCTTGCAACCCCGACACTTAGCACTAGTCCTCTTCGTATGGCAACCCACACACCACGCGAACCCTTCCCGCTCCACAAACGGCGTCTGTGCTCCAAACGGATCCCCGCACTGCGCGCAGAAGAAATGCCCCGCGTGCCATTCCGCCCCGCAAGCGACGATGACCTCGCCCTCGATCGGCGTGCGGCAGGACTTACAGCGCGGGGAAAACAGCTCGTGGAAATCGAGATGGCAGTAGAACCTCAGACTCGGATGCCCGTCTTCGGCCTCCAGACACATGACATCCTCGTGCGTGGCGTGGGGCGGGATAGGAACGAGCGCGCCCGGCGTCTCGCGCGCAGCGATCCGCTCGAAACGCTCGGCGCGGCGGGTCTCGGGTTCCGGGTAGAAGGCGACGCACTCGAGGTTCGTGTTGCATTGGTGGCAGACGAAGCAGCCGGGGTGGAAGCGCTGGTTGGTGGCGGAGAGGATGCGGCCGGCGATGGGGAGGGCGCAGTGGGCGCAGAGGACGCCGGAGGGGCGGGCGTAGGGGGTGCTGTGGGGCTTGGCCATGGGGAGGGGGGCTGTGGCGGCCTGGTTTAGACCTGGGCGTGTGGGGACTGGAAGGGGTCGGCGGGCGGCTGTGGGTTGTTTGGTGGGTGCGGGTATGTCGTCTGGGCTGCTGAAGCTGAAGGTTGGGGCTTCGATGTTGTAGGCGGGTGTGGTGGGTGCAGATTGTAGGGTCGATGCTAGGGTGGCGAAGTCGGGCTCTTCCGGCAACACTATGCTGGTTACTGTGGCATCGTCCGGGAAAATGATGATTGGAATCGGAGGCGTCGAAGTGTCTTGCACCTGTATATCCGGGGCTCTGATTGTAGGAATGGACACCACGGAGTGAGGCGATCTTACCGGTCTATCCACTTTGCGTATGTCAGGAGCGGCCGTAGTGTGCACTTCCTCAAGCACGACCTCCTTGGGTCTCCAGTCCTGCTTGAAGCTCACGATCGGCCGCCCAGGCTTATCGCTGACCAAAGCGGGCTGCGGCAGATTCGGGCTCCTGTCCTTCCTCTGCTTGCTTGTCGCCGCTCGAATATCATCACTCCGGATCTCCTTCCCATCCTTCGTCGGCGTGGCCTTCGGCGAGACATCCTCGGCCGGCTGCTCTCGCGAAGTCGGTGGCGTGAGCTGTGAGGGTTCGTTCGACGTATACCACGCCCTCTTGTCTTGCGTCGGCGTATTCCGCTGTATTTCCACGCTATGATGCTTCATCACGGGCAGCACCGGTGCGGACATGCTATGCTCCAGCTTAGCATGCTGCTGCAACCGCACTCTCGCGAATGGATTATTACGAAGTCGCGAAGGTGGCTGAACAGGTGTGATGGCAGGCTTCACTGGCTCTGCAATCGGCGCCAGCTTTGGAGGTGCAGGCGCTTCTTCCGGATCCTCATATATGCGATCGTTGCGGTGCATGAATATCTTCTTCTCGCCACTCATGATCCGCTTGCTGCCTCCACTGCTTCTGCGGAAAGCTTTCGCAATGTCGATATCGACAGCTTCAGCCAGGCCGCCAAAGCTCTTACCGGATGGCGTTCGCGTCTTGCGAAGAGACATGCTACCGGTTGGAGGGCTGACCTTGCGCGAGACGCTGGGGTTCTCTCTTTTTGGCAGCTCTAGCGATGCACGCTGACTACCTCCAGAGAGCTTCCGTGATTCGGCAATTGGTGCCAGCTCCTGACTGATGCTGCGCTGGTAACTTCCTTTCCTCAGATGCGACCTATAGTCCCTCGCGACCTCCGGGTTCGCGTACGGAGCTTCCGCACTCTGTGCTGCCGCTGTAGGGTTTTGGTGCTTCCATACTAGCTCCGCCGCTTCGTCCTGTGCCGCAGAATGTATCTTCGTCTCCTCCTCCAGGTCCATGTCCTCCAGCGCCAACCGGAGAGACTTGACTTCCTGCTTCTCCATCCAGCGCATGCCATTCTCAATGTAAGGCACACTCGCAGTTCTCGCTAGGTCTTTGGGTCTCTCCAACGCAGGTGGGGTTGGCCGATCTGGTGTCGTAGAAGGCGGCCTTGCCAACGGACGCCCTGCAAACGGACTCCTCATACGGCCATCGGACTCTGCTCTGCGATGTGAGGGTCGCAGACCAGGTATAGCAGGCATACTACTGCTAGCTGGTAGCGACGGCCGATCATCGCTCGTATGCGACTGGATCGGGGTAGTCTCTGTGCGTCTCAGACTGGCGAACTTGGACGGCGGCGGTGGTCTGGATCCTGAGGGTCTCGACGACTTCTGCCCCCGCAAGTCTTGGAGGTATTGACCTGCATCGCCATAGTGTAAGTCACCGTCTTCCTTCTCAGCAAAGGTACACTCTCGGAGTCTGGAGGGGCGAGGAGGGGTGTAGCAATGGGCAAGTTGGAACATGATGGGGAGATGGAAGGCTGACCCATCTGATCCTCGGACATGTATGTCGCACTCGGCAATGGCCTCTCCCTGCCTTTGTACATCTTGCCTTCTCTTCACTGGCCTCCTGTCGTCGCTATGGGTATCGCTGGAATGCTGCAGGGTACATCGGAGTTGTTTGTTGGGTACGGGAGGGTCGACGAGTTGATCATATACGACGAGGTCGGATCGGAAAGGCCCCAAGTAACGCCAGTGCAATGGCAAATGCGATATAACAATAATGCTGTTACTCTCGATCGTCGTGCTACCCCAAGTAGGACATGAAGACGAAAGACGCCTTCGCCTGCTCGTTCGTTCGACGCCCCCACCAGATCGGAATCGTTTGTGTCGCCTAGCAACCGGCTCGGGCAGGGCAGGGCCGAGCCGGCCAGGCCCGAACCTTCGCTGGCGATGGCGCGTTTCTGCTCGCGTGGCACCTGGGCTTGTGCGGGACTTCGAGGCGCAGGATTGCTGAGCACATGGCCAGGTAATCGAAAGACTTGCACACTACTCCGCATCACCGTCGAACCGGGCAGGCTCAAGATGGCACGCTCTCTCGACCTCCTCCTCCTCCTCCTCACCTCCTTCTTCGCCTTCACATATGCGCACAACATCCAGATGAAGGCGCACTCGCGCGAGTGCTTCCATGAAACACTGCACAAGGATGACAAGATGACCGTAACCTTCCAAGTGGGCGACCGGGAGTTCGGGGGGAGTGGGAATCTGGACATTGATTTCTGGGTACGTCGAACGGAGGGGCAAGTAGATGGGGCTTGCGACCTGTCAAGATCCCAGAGAGCCAGGTCCCGAAGAGCGTACTCACACGGATGTCGTCGCAGATCCAAGACCCAACTGGTGCATACACGAGCAATAAGCGTACAGTCAGCTCCGGCGACCACTCCTTCGAGGCGCATCAGGACGGCAAGTACACCTACTGCTTCAGCAACGAGCACTGGTCCGCGAACACAAAGGAGGTCAGCTTCAACGTCCACGGCATTGTCTATGTCCCGGAACACGAGGCACCGCATGACCCGCTGGAGAAGGAAGGTACGTCGAACTATCACCCTTCCATCATTCTCAACGAGGACACGGGAGCTACGCTGATGAACAGGACTCCACAGTCCGACAACTCTCCGAGCTTCTCGCGCAAGTCAAAGATGAGCAAGGCTACATTGTCGTCCGCGAACGCACCCACCGCAACACCGCCGAATCAACCAACGCACGTGTGAAATGGTGGTCCCTTTTCCAGCTGGGCGTGTTAGCCGGAGAGGTCTTCTTCCAGGTGAGCGCAGCATCCCCGGGCTCTCATAACCAGTATGTGGGTTGCATGCTGACAATTTGACTCTCCGTACCTTAGGTCTGGTTCATTCGGCGGGTCTTCGAGGTAAAAGGAGGCCAAAACGCCAACAAAGGTGCGCTGGGCTGACGCATGGCTTTCTGTAGGTCAAGCATGTAGTCTAGCCATTTATATATCCTGCAGATCATTGCATTGGCCCTCCAGTGAGTCGTTTGGCGCCAAGAGGGAGGGAACCACTCTTTCCACCCGTCGCGGTAGGCACGAAGCGAGTTTACTCTTTGCGACATTTCTTGGCACGCCACTCCGTTCATCTTCTTCCGTTTCGATTTCATTCTTTTCTGCCAACTCTCTCACGCTCTCACTGAGATTGACGTCGCGACTACTTCACGGGGCAGGACCTGCTTTCTTTCGTCCGAGGCGCGTGCGGGGTATAGGCATGACTTCGACACATTGTAGTGTTGGGTCTTTGAGTCTCCAACACCAGTACATCCTTGCCAACTAATCCGACCTTTGTATCTCACTTTGTTCTGGACAGAGTCAGTGAACGCGATGGCTACCAATGGAGTCAATGGCACGCACGTCAACGGAGGACATGAAGCGAACGGGGAACGCCGGAAACTGAACATTGTCATTGTGCGATGAACGAGGATCATCAACGTAGCATGGCATCTACTGATTCTATCGCGCAGGTTGGCGGCTCGTTGGGTGGTCTCTTCGCCGGCGTAGCCCTCAAAACTCACGGCTACAACACCACCATCCTGGAGCGAACGCCAGAAAATCTCCTCCACAACCAAGGAGCAGGCATCGTAGCCGGTGGCGACACGCTCGAGTTCTTCAAACGATACGACAGGACCGGGAAACCCGTTGCCGTACCGAGCTTCAAACGCCTGTACCTGAACCGAAAGGGCGATGTCATCCATGAGGAAGTCAACCGACAGAACATGACCTCTTGGGATCTCTGCTACTACTTACTTCGCGCGAATTACGATCAGGTCGACAGTCCTTACCTGGAGGGCGGTAAGCTCCCGGAGACTCGGCCGACAGATGGGCAAATAAAGTACATTTACGGCGCGACCGTGACCGGTGTCGAGGACCAAGACTCCCACGTCCTCGTCTCTTACACACAGAAACACAAGAACAACAACAATGGCACAGAAGAAACCAGCACAATTCAAGCCGACATCCTCATCGCCGCCGACGGCCCCAGCTCCACCATCCGCGCCATCCTCGAACCCCAAATCAAACGCACCTACGCCGGCTACTGCGTCATCCGCGGCACCGTCCCGGAACCCGAAGGCTCCCCCGCGGCCCTCGCCGTCTTCCGCGAGCGCTTCTGCTTCTTCCACGGCCCGCAGATGCAGAACCTGACCTACACGATCGCGGGCGAGCACGGGACGACCGAGCCCGGCAAACGCCTGCTGAATTTCGTCTGGTATGCTAATTTCCCCGAGGGCTCCCCGGAGCTGGAGAAACTCATGACGGATAAGGAGGGCAGGCGGCGGCACATTACGATTCCGCCGGGCATGATTGCGCCGGGGGCGTGGGAGATGGTGAAGGAGATGGGGCAGAAGCGGTTGCCGCCGCAGATGGCGGAGATGGCGGAGAAGACACGGAGTCCGTTTGTGCAGTGCATTACGGATGTTATTGCGCCGAAGAATCTGTATATGGGGGATAAGGTTGTGTTGATCGGGGACAGCCTCGCGGGGTTCCGGCCGCATACTGTGGCTTCTACTAGCCAGGCGGCGTTTGATGTGATGTGTTTGGTTGATTGGCTGGATGGGGAGACGAACAGGAAGGAGTTTGTGAAGCGGACGATGCAATTTGCAAGGGCCATGCAGGAGATGGGTGTTCAGATTGGGAATCGCTCGCAGTTTGAGGAGCTGGATGTCGGGGAGTATATTGAGGATCGAAATTTTGCTAGTGTCAAGAGGGAGGAGAGGGTGTATCCGGCTTGGACGGCGGAGGGGCTGGATAAGATATGACGGGAGTGAGTTGATGGCGGGGCGGGTATAGTGGTGGTGTATGTGCCATGGTTTTGTCCGAATCCGAGCTGGCATGCTGAGTCTTTGATGTGCAGTCATAATGCGAGCAAGGATTGTATATGATTGCCTAATTAAGCGAGAGAGCTATGTACTGTGCGCCATTACCGCTGTCAGCGTATACAGTACTGCATGTATCCACAGCATGAGCACGAGATGTTGCGCCGCTGTATCTGTTCATCCCGGTGTTGCTGACAGCAATGGCGACATTTGCCATGATAACACCGCCCACTTGGCAGCGAACCCAGCAGATTCATTCCATCCCTCAATAGTAACAAACTTGATACTGCCACGTTAAATAGGCTCTTGGTTACCTCGGCGTAAAACCGCAACGACTTGGCCTCCTCTCTTCCTCGTGTCGTCACCTCATATACTGTGGAGAGCTACAGTACACCTTTCGATAACCTGAGGAGAACCCACTTGTGCAAGCCGTGCCGGAAGAACCTGCTCTAGTACCTGTCACTTCGCAGTACTCTGTACGAGACCCAGGGTATCAAGTCAGTTCGGCCACGTAAGGCAAGACTATTCAAACGCCCATCCCAACCGTGCGCATCTAAACCCCTCCATGCGGCTGCGCTTGCGAAGATGGCCCTGCCTGCAGCTGCAAGGGTGCCGACACCGCCGCAGCATCGAAGCCAGTCTCGAAGCTGTGCCCGAGCGGTACCGAGAAAGGTATAATCTGATAGTTCGCCTTGGTCCGCTCCAGCTCCCAAGCATAATGTCCCTCCGTGAAGAAACCCTCAGTCCCATAGATCGCAGCGAACTCCATCGTGGCATGCAGCAAAGCCTCGAGGGCAGCTTTGACGGACAGGCTCCAGACGCTTTCGATGTATGGGTTGTCACCTCGGACTATGACGGCTTTGAACCAGAGGCCTGAGTAGGTCCGCGACTTTCGATGGGGGTTCCAGTTCGCTCTCCGGAAGGATCTGTCCAATTGCGGTATTGTTTTTTCATTGCGGACTAAGGTGGGGCGGACTTCTACTGCCGCTTCGGACGCTATGTTGGCAGATAGGGCAGCAATTGGAAGTGAAGTCGGAGCTGTCGAGAAGGTGAGGGAGGTGGCGCTGGCGTCGGATCTTCCCGCCGAATGTTCGGGCTTGGCACTCCACAAACCGAATTCTACATACAGACCCGCACGACCTCATCAGCGGACTTCTTTGGGCATTGCCGAACCTCCACGACCAACACACCCTCGACAGTCGCCCACCATGCGGTACATTCACTCCCAGGAAGAGCTGGCCATCCCAGCTGGCGGTACGTGAGCACCATATCCCCTTCAGCGACACATCGAAAGAGACAGACCCCAAGACTGGAGGCTCGCATACACCGGTATACTAACGCGCGCAACCTCTTCACCACAGTGAAAGTCCACATCAAGACCCGCATCGTCACCGTCGAAGGCCCCCGGGGCAAACTGGTGAACAACCTCGGCCATCTCTCCGTCTCCTTCTCCACCCCCGAGAAAGACAAGATCTTCGTTGAACTCCACCATGGCTCGCGCAAGAACGTCGCCACCCTGCGCACAGTGCGCACCATCATCAACAACATGATCATCGGCGTCACGAAGGGCTACAAGTACAAGATGCGCTACGTCTACGCACATTTCCCCATCAACGTGAATATGGAGAAGAACAAGGAGACGGGGCTGTGGGATGTGGATATCCGGTGAGTGACCACAAAACATCAATGGAGCAGGTGGAACACCGCGCAAGGCTGGTATACTGATGATGGTGGTCTGGTGCAGGAACTACCTCGGCGAGAAGATCATCCGCAAAGTCTCCATGCAACCCGGCGTCGACATCCTCGCATCGAAGAACGTCAAGGACCAGCTCGAGCTGACCGGCAACTCGCTCGAGAACGTCTCGCAGTCCGCTGCGAACATCCAGCAGATGTGCCGGGCGAAGAACAAGGATATCCGGAAGTTCTTGGACGGCATATACGTGAGCGAGCGGGGCAATATCGAGGATTAGGCGGGTGGGTAGGCGGGATGAGCAATGCTGCTACACGTTGCGATGATTGAGATGGCGCAAGGCGCGGGTATGATGGCGACCGGGTCGTTTCTATGGCTCGAGTGGCTCGCGTTAGCTTGAGATGAGCGGTTACGTCTACCCAGTCGAAATGCAAAGCAGATCTTCAACCAAGCACAGCGTTCTCTTTGGCCGGAGCTTCAATGCGACGGAAGTCAAGAACAGCTCACGACTCCTCCACTTACCAGTTTTGCCGCATCGGAATTGGTTACTGGAGAGTAAAAAGCAGGTGAGAAGCAAGATGAGGCTGTATTTTGCAGTCTCCCATTGTTGGTCATACTAATCATCGGCTCATCCTGTCCCAAACCCCAGTCCTCCCTAAGGCGAGTCACAGCCGGACGCGAGAGCCGGAATGCCAGCTCCGAGCTCATCCATCTCACGGAGCTGTCGAGAGTCTCCCAGGTCCCATTCCTGTACCGCCGTATCAGGGCGTGGAAGCGCGCCCAGACCACGGCAGACTCTGCACCAAGAATCTCGCCACGTGCCCTGCTTCCCGCTCGCCAGCGGACGGACATCCGATCATGATCTCGCTCCTGTTCACGTGCAGACCCGCGGAGGAGCCCGCACCAAGCCTGTGCACCCAAGCTCGTGTCGCGCGTCGCGAGGTCGGGACCTCACGAGGTCTCCAAGAATAGAAGGCTCAGCGGTGAGACTCGTCCCATGTGACGCGGCCAAACCCAGGTTTGCGGCTGTGGTACAGAGATGCACCCCAACACCCCAAGCCCACTACGAACCCAACCCTCACGCCCGAAACCTCACCTCCCTCCTCACATCCTTGGCCCCCTCCTCCGCAGCCTTGGCCTCGACAGAAACCACCCTCTTCCCGCCCATACTCCGCACGGTATCCGCCAGCCTCCCCTCGCGATGCAAACCCTCCACGTCATCCCCGCCCCCAATACTCTTCCCATTGATCAGAATATTCGGCACCGTCCTGCGGCCTGTAGACTTCTTCAACGCCGCCTGCAGTCCCGCACCGAGTTCATGGAGATCCAATTCCACGACATAGGGCGGAGGCGTGATGGTGTAGAGGTCGAGGAGAATGTGTTTGGCTTTCTTGCTGAACGGGCAGTGGGATTTGCTGAAGATGATTATGGGGCCTTTCTTGAGGATATCGTTCAGCTCGACTTCCACGCGGTGGTCCTCCTCCGTCTCTGGACCGGGATTGGAGGAGACTTGCGAGGAGGCGACGACGCCTAGGCGGGCTACGCCGTCGTCGGGCCCGGCGGAAGCGGGTTTGGTCTGCACGATTTTCTTGTCGGGACTCGCAATGCTGCTTCCTCTGACTCCTCCGGGTGAAGTGATCTTGGGGCCCGCGACGGTCTTGACTTTCTCCGCGGCTTGGGAGACTGCGGAGCCGAGTGCGCCGGCGGCGGCGGAGGCTGCTTCTTTGACGTCTTGCGCGAGGGGTTTCTGCTTCTCGGGGCCGGCTTCCACGCCGACCGCATTTGCCATGTTCTTCACTACCGACCCTGTCTCGCCCGCAGCAGCGGAGACGGCGATGTCATGTTCTTTCTGCAGTCTCTCTACCCTGTCCAGTCGCGATCGCTCCTCGGCGACGACGTTCTCGCGCGCCTCGGCGTCCTGGCGGGCTTTGATCGCGTCGACGGTGCGGGTGTAGAAGGGCGAGTTGTAGGTGTTGCTTGCGCCGTTGGTGACGTAGAGGATGATGAGGACGGTGAGGAGGGCGATGAGGCCGGTGACTTTGAGGCGTCTGCTTGAAGGCATGGTTGATGTAGGTGGTCGTGTGCGCTGGTTGTGTACAGAAGGTGAGGGGGATGGGTGCGGCGATCCGGGTATATGTACATGTACTGTCCTCCAGTCGGCGCTAATGTGAGACGCGGTCGCACTGTCTCATGGAGTCTCGCGAGGTCGGTGGTGAAAATAACAAGGGGGCGATGTCAGTAGTATCGCGTGGATGCGAAAGACACCACAGCAGAGATGGTAGCTCTAACCTTCGCAGTTCCCCTGTTCCGCGGGCATCCAACCTGGCCTTATACGGAGAAATAGCCCCACGCACTACTGCAGGCCCGCGGCGCGCGTGGTCCATAATCCCCGCACTCACCTGTCACTCGAGTCAGTCACATGGCAGCATGTCTCTGCCGTTCAATCACACACAACCCACCCGAATTGTCATCAATATTAATGAACCCGGTCTAGACTCGCCCACCACTACTCCTCCCAAACCTACACCGCCCCCTCCACAACGACCAAGACCATGCCAGGCTCCTCCCTCTGGCTTGTCCCGCCCCCCCACTCTCACCTCCACCACGCCCTCCAAGACCTCATCACCCTCCACATCCCCTCCCTCTTCCCCTCCCCCGCACCCCTCCCCTTCACCCCCCACCTAACCCTCACCTCCGAAGTCTTCTCCTCCCACCCGCATCCCCAAACTTGGCTCGACAACCTCGTGCTCCCGCCCCCGGAAACCCTTGCGGGGCTCACAGTCTCGATCCGCGATGCCCTGGTCGGGAGCCCGCTGTTCCGCAAGCTGGCCATGGCGTGCAGTAAGAACCGGGAATTGTGCGGGTTAGTGGCAAGGTGTCGGGTGGCGGGCGTGGAGGGGGTGGAGGAGGGGGAGGCGGACGAGTGGGTGATTGCGCGGTTTGGGCCGCATTGCAGTTTGATGTAGTATGTATCAGACCTTACCTTACCTTACTTTCCACTTTCCACTTTGATTGGAGGTGAGTGGGAGCGCTGACGCGCGAATTATAGTTCGGAAGTGCCGGTGGATGAGGTAGAGGCCAAGTTACACGAGGTTGGCGAGAAAGTGCAGTACGCAAAGGGGCGGTACCCGGACAGCAAAGCGGCGAGTGGCGGGGAGATTTGGCTGGTACCCACGTACAAGGCGATTGAAGACTGGAAGCCCATCGCGATCAGGCATTTACCGGAGATGAAGTGGGAGTGGCTCACTTGAAGCTGATGCAAGATGCGAACGGTGTGACGGGGCTGATTTGATGGGTTTGGTATGGACTGTGTTGGAGTGTCTGACCTACGGACGGCCACTAAATCTCCGATTCATCTCTGCGGACGAACATCCACCTTCCACCGGTGGCCTCTCTGGTAGAACACCGTACACCCATCACGCCCATCACACTCTCGGTGTCGTCCAGTACTTCATACGTCGCGGGTGGACCTTCCACCGCTCCGGGATCGCCGCACTACGGCCGGATCAGCGAGCGATCGCGGGTGGACGGCGAGCAGACTCACTCGCTTAACGACCGGCTTGCGGGCGAGTCCATGCCAGCTACATACAACGTAGCCGCACCTCACCATGCTGTCTTGCAAAGACTCAAAGCAAGATCCTGTTCGGATAGTATGCGTTCCCGATCCACGAGTACAAATGCGGTACAGACGCAGGTACGCAGTGGCCCGTAGTTAGCCTGCCAGCCACTGCAACAGTAAGGCGGCTGTCTGCCAGCTGCGGAACTCGCGCTACCAGAGCGCAATTAAAGGTATTCCGGTTTATTTCAGTGTCGTTGAGCTTCCAGTAAGCCCACCAAATCATGATGGGCAGGAGGGTCAGCACCGGACCAAGAGTCACAGACTACAAACCGGCCTCATGAAGGATGATAGTACTGGGTCGGCGCAATTGCTCCGTGGAGAGGCTGATAGCGTGCGCTGGCTCGCTCTCCGTTCGGCGCTACGACGTGATCGGGAGCGGTCCCGTAGTCCGCGTACTTGTATCCGGGAGGGGGAGGAGCACGTGGGGAAATTCCAGTGTAAGCCTGCTGTATGGGCGCCGGTGCTCCGTGTACTGGCTGCGGTACTCGCTGAGCAGGTCGTTGATAGCTCGCATTCATGGCGTCTGGTTGAGCTGCAGTGACAAGCGCGTACGGTACCCGAGCATACCCTGCGGGAAGATCTGAGTCGTACAGTCTGCTGTTCGGCGGTGCTCGCGTATAGTCGTCGTACGGTATCGCTGTTGGCTGGTTCTGTAAATACTGCGGGGGCTCGGGTCCAGGGCCATACCGCAACCGTCGATCGCCCGTATAGTCGGCAAAGTATGACAGCCGCTGTGGCTCGGCGGGCCGTCCATAAGACGGTGACAGTGGCCTGCTCAGGTAGCTCGGAGGCTGCGCCGGCGGTCTCGTGTATATGACATCTCGTTGATATGGATGCGCAGAATGAACGGCCTCCAGTCCAGTCCCGTCACTGAGCACCATTGGGCTCGTCTGGGTGCCGCGTGCGGGTCGTATGGGGGACAGGAGGTCGACCGTGACAACTCCTGCAGATGATGGCTGGTCCGCACAGTCACTTCGCAATTGAATCGGCGGCTGGTCAAAACGGACCGGCGGAGTGAGATGGTGTAGATCGTCCTCGCGACGCTTTTGGCCTCGTCCGCTATCGGGCGTTGATGGGAACGCGACTGTGGACAAGACCTGCCTGTTGCCCGGTTGCATACTGCGGTGATCACCCTCAATTGAAGAGGCAGGACGATCAACGCCATCCTGGGCGGGATATTCCCAAGACGGTAGCAGTGAAGGCCGAGGATACGCTGCTGGTGCGCCAACATACCTGCCATACGTATGGTCATATGCTCCCTGTTGTGAGGGTGGCGGCTGCGCGTAGACCTGCTGCGGCCGTGTAAGAGCCTGGGTGGTCTGAGAAGGAACCTGAGACACATCAGCAGAACGAACCGCGGAGCCGAGAATGTCGTTTCGCTCATCGAAGCGAGAGCTCTCTGCTCGACTGAGGTCAGAGGACCAACTCACGAGTCTCATGCGCTGGCCATCCACAATAATCTCGGTGGGATACTGCCCATTTGCGTCCGGTTGCACGTTGATACGCCCGGGCTCACTTCCGTCACCTGCGGCCCATGCTGCTTCGCGCAAAGGTGGCATGGCTTCTCTCAGAGGCACCCCGGTGCGGAGTCTTTCTCTCGCATCTCCAATCTTCTGCTTGGCGAGGGCGTGTCGTGGATCTTGTTCACGTTGCCTGGATTGATTTCGGCGGACCCGGCGTCTCGATCTGTCGTCAGCACTCTCCGCACCGAGATCTTGCGCAGCGGCATGATGGATGATCTCGACACCAGCCTCACTGCCAGAGTCAATTTCGATCGGAGAGGAGAAGGCATCACTAAGGCCTCCTTCGAACGCATCGTCGTCGTCGATTACGATCGTCTCCCGAATTATCTCTTCAAGCTCATCATCATCCTGGTCCTCTTCCTCGCCACGCCACTCGATGAGCTTCTGGAGACACCCCGGCTCCACCATCACGCGGGCCTCTTTCCACTCGAAGGCTCGTAGTAGCTGATCGTAGTCGGTGTACGTGTGACGTATACGCGCGATAGTTGCGAGTTGAACACGGCGCGGTAATCCAAGCTGACTATTGGTCCCGACACGGGACGCGCCTTCTTCCCAGGCACGCCGGACAATCTCATCGAGGTCGAAATCGGGAATCTTCGGGAATAGCTCCTTGATGGCAGCTCGCACCTTGTCTGGAGTTTCGCCCTGCGATTTCTGCCTGATGTGATCAGCAGAGACGCCCTGCCGTTCAAACGCTCTCGCCACCGCACTATCTTGAGCGGCTTGCTGGCGTTCTATCTGCAGGTCTGTCTCCTTCACAAACTTGCCGCGGTAAAGCACATAGCCTAATTGTTCGCGGGCTTCGTCAACAATATCCGCACGGAAGTGATAACCGATTCGAGCGATGTGGTGAGAGACGTGTGAGGGATTCTGGGCGTTTCGGCTGACGGGCTTCGCCTTGTAAAGGTCAGTATTATCCATGTTTGATGCTTCTCACCACCGGGACCTGGAACCACTCGAGCAAGGGTCGTGTTCGCAAACTGCTGGATACGCACGTTGACCACGTTCACGGGGACGTCCTTTTTCCGCGAGATCTCTTTGCAGCGCTCGGCGAGATCCGGCGTGCCGACCGGGAGAAATGTGTATCCGGAGGGCATATGTTGCGTGTAAGTCGTCTATGGTGGAGAGAAGTCAGTAGCACTCGGCAGCCTCTAGATAAGGACAACGAACTCGGAGATTGAGCTTGCGCTTCTTGGCCAAAATACGGTGCTGTTCCGTCTTGTACGGCTTGTCGCGATGCTTGATGATGTCGCGGGCGGTGCTACCGGCTCGACTAGTGCGAGCACTCGCAGCCTTTGACGCGCCATTCACCAGGGGTGCCATTCTGTATCTCACCGCAATAGTACGCTGTAGAGAGGATTTGCAACTATCAGTGGGGAGGACAAGTGGAACCCGTATGAAATGTCCAACGCCTCGCTATCCGTGTACAAAGACAGACCGCACAGTGAAGCAATGCGACACGATGCGATGTACGCGCGCGCTGTGGCGGCTGGAGTAACGATATCAGGTCTCGCGGTCCTCCTTGGCTGTGTAGACTTTCCGTAGGTAATCTCAGTTCGCGCTGGTGAGTCCCAGGGGGTCGCGGTGTCCGGCAACAAGGTATCAGCGGCTTGAGAAGGCGCGTGAGACGGTTTGCAGAGGGTGGCAATCACTGTCGAAGCAGCAGCTCCGAGCAACCTACACCGCCCGTGAACGGGCTTACGTGTGTTCACTGACACTCCATGACAGCCATACAGGCGTTCAAGATGAGGGTAAGCACGTTGGACGAGAGGCGGATGTTGTTGTTGCTGTGTTGTTGAAGAAGAAGCGAGCAGAAAGCGTGAAGTCGGCCACTTTGCCAAGCATGTGCTAGGTTGCTTCGGCCCTACGGGAGTCCCCGCATCTTCACCGAGCTGGACCTCACCCGCATCTTATTATCAGTCCTCGTCCACATCCACCACCCACTCAACCTGACACCTGTAAGAGCAATACACCGACCAACACTCCCCGCTCCCACAGACCGATCGCTGCGGCGTAGTTCCCAGGATGTCTCTCGCCCGCACTACCCGCCTCATCACCACCTCCCGAGCGCGCCTCCAGATCGTCCTCAACCCGAACCTCGCCGCGGCACGGGTACAGCAACAACGACCCCTCTCATACACCTCTGCACTCAAGTCCAGCGACTCTCACGCACACGAAGACCAGTATGAGTCGCCGAGCGGCTGGCTGTTCGGCGTGAAGCCGGGCGAGAAGTACGAAAATGAGGGCTGGGAGAATGTGTGGTTCTATGGGTTTGGCGGCACCATGCTGTTTGGACTGATTGGATACTGCTACAAGCCAGATACAAGGTGGTTATCTCGCTTATCAGTGCTTGTGATCTTCACTGACCTCTCGCGTAGCATACAAACATGGGCACTAGAAGAGGCGCGGAGACGGCTGGAGGCCGAGGGCATTCTGGAAGACCCCGAGAAGAAGCGGTGATACGGTACAAAACAAGGATATGGTGCTCTGCAACGTGCTTGGGAGTTCAACGGCGTCTCGGGCGGTGGTGTACATGTTTGGGGCCGAACAAAGGCACGATAGAAGCTACCTAGCTCAGAAGAGGCCGTCAACGATCAGAATTACTCAAACCTACCATGCGCCTTCGAGCAACAGACGTACGGTGAGATTCTGCACCTGGTGCCAAGTAATCTCACAGATGGCATACCTGGTAGTATCTCCGCTACCCTACGTGATATACAGGCACTTCACATCCAAAGACTCGTGTGTTTCCTCTTCACCAACGCAAACCGTGCTCCTAACGCCCAGCAGTCACCAGCGACACCAGTCCGGCAACAGTACACCGCCACAATCAGCCCGTGAGGCCGTCATACTGAGTGCACATATGCGCTACGTTTGAATCCATCACTGAGCGTGGCCTTCAATCGCAACACCGCGCTCAAGTCACCCAAGCCATCGATCCAATAGCAACCCCTGTTCAAAGCTCACAGAGATCCATCTCCAGGATCCACCAACCACAGAAATCGCCCCCGGTCCGCCATCTCGATCGTGGCGCCGTCGCCGCCTTACCACTGTTCGCCGCCATCCGCCCCACACGCCGGCGCACACAACGTCCGATTCCACCCACCCAAACAGCCACTCCCAAAATATGTGCACCTTCATGACCGCCACCCACAAACCCTGCACGCACCTCCACCAATGGCTCGCCCGCTGCTTCCTCGCCAAAGCCCTGAACCTGGAAATCTGCGCGCAGAAAGACATCCAGACGTGGCGGTATACCGAGATATTCGCTTGTCCCGGGTGTAGAGACAAGCGGCGGGCGGAGGCGAGGCTGATTACTTGAGGTCGTGGGGGGAGGCTTTGAAAGCTGATGAGGGAGGGAGGGTGTGAGGGGAAGCGCAAGGAGCGCGAGGCGGGGATCGCGTGGTGGGGAGGCGGGTGTGTGGGACTTGACCGCCTCCGCAAGTAGCCTGAGAGGGTTGGAGGGCGTATCGGGGGTACGTATGTTCACTGGAAAATTCGCGGAGGACGGCGAAATCGTGTCGGCTCTCTGCCCCAGTCCAGGGTTGTTTGCCCTTGTAGTGTGACTACATCGGGGACAAATCTGCAGGGAACAATGCAAGCATGCAGCGGCCAGTTTCTGACAGGGCTAGATGCTGCTTTCAAAAGTATCCACGGTCAATGTCAAACAAGGGTATCTCGCAAGCACCCAAAAGCACAAAAAGCAAGATACACGCCGTCGATACCACTCTCCGAGCTGCCCAAATAAGTGACCAGAGAGACCAAGTGACGAGTCTCCAGCAGGCTGCTCAAGCCTTACGAGCATTTCGCCTGCCACTTCGTCGCTGTACCGGGCCCTGAGGCTCATCGTCAGCACCCTTATCTGCCCCCACACCTTCGTCGCCATCTGCGCTATTCCCTTGACGGTCTGGCTCTTCGACAGGTGGCGCTTCAGGTTGTACCTCACGTCGATCAACGTCCGCACGTCCGGCTTGAATAGCTTCCCGTTGCTTCCCCTGCATCCCCGCCAAAGCCCCCTGAACAGCCTCCTCCACCCTCTGCTGCAACCGCCGCTCCTCAGCCTCACTCGTCAAATCCTCCACAACACCCTCCTCATCCTTACAGCTCGTGCCGCAAACCAGATCCAACAGCCCCAGCTGCCCGAAATTCCCCACCCGCTTGCTACCGGAATCGACAGCGCGGAAGTGGGCTTCGTTCCTCCGCGCCATGCCTGGGATGATGATAGCTGAAGGCAGCACAGCGTAGCCGGAGTACACGAAGAGGTCTTCTAGACTCGCGATGGCGAGGAGGATGTGCCATTCCAGGACGTGGAAGCGGAAGAGACAAGCCGGGAGGTATGTCGGCAGCCACTGCGAGAGTAGGTGGTTGACAGGGTGGTCGTAGGCTGCGACTAAGCTGAAGGGCTGCCGGGCGGAATGTTGCCATTGCAGGTGCCAGGTCTTGAGCCAGGTCGGGGAGGTGTGGAGGAGGTACCGATGGATGGCGTAGCGTAGTGTTCCACGGACTAGAAGGCCTTTGAGGATGTCCTTAGCCATCGTCCAGGGCAGTGGCGCGAGAGCGGTGATGCGGAGCAGACTCCGGAGGTGCAGCATGTAAATCGCCACATACTCGCACCCAGCTTGCACGCCCACCGCTAGCAGGACATTAAACACGGCAACCCCCGCAATCTCCAACAGCTTACTCCGCCCGAGATCCAGAGGCGACACCTTGCCACCCCCGGCCTTGATCCCCCGACTAAACCCCGGAACCGCGCAATCAAACCCCAGCATCCCCAGCGCAGGCAACAAAAACAACACCATCCGCACCAACAGCGTGCCTCCCAGCTCGATAGTCAGGGGATCATAACTACCGACCAGCGCGCTCCAGGTCAGGACAAAGAGGAAGAGGTTGAAGGTCGTGGAGGAGCCGCCTACGAACGGGATGGAGGAAGGAGAGGAGGGGCAGTGGTAGGGCGATGAGGGTAGTGGCTTTGGAGATGAGGAGGCCGTAGAGTTGCGAGGTGCTGGTGGGGAGGGCGTAGGAGCGGCCGCGGAGGAAGCCGGAGTAGTATGTTAGCTGGGAGGGCGGGTCAGCGGTTGGTCTT
This sequence comes from Friedmanniomyces endolithicus, assembly GCA_030411845.1. NCBI lineage: Eukaryota > Fungi > Ascomycota > Dothideomycetes > Mycosphaerellales > Teratosphaeriaceae > Friedmanniomyces > Friedmanniomyces endolithicus. Next base: position 67,320 of record JASUXV010000031.1, read on the forward strand.
GGGCACGTTTCTTGGCGGGCCAGGCGCGGTTGCTCACCCTGTCGCGGGCCCACTGGTCGAGGGTCGCCATGTCGAGGGTTTGTCGCGAGGATTTGTCGCGTGGCGATGCACGCGTGGAAGAGGCAGATTGGTGCGCCAGAGAGGGATTTACATTGATACCTGTACAAGCTGAATCATTAGCAGATCTGGTGTTCTTCTGGTTCACATGATTCCGCCCAGTCCGGTACTTCTATGAACGATCAATGTCGCAGTACATGTACAGAGTGAAAATAAATGGACGATGCACTGGGCAGAGTCGCAGCAGCGTCGCACTTGACCCCGAAGTTGGACCCTCGTTCTGACGTCACATGACACAAATCGCTTGGGCGCTGGGGCATGCACTGACTTGTGCTCTCGAAATGTACGTGAACTTTGACCGTGGGCTGGCAATGGCCGGTCCTTGGGGAGACATCGACAGGCATTTGAGTGCGTTGGTTGATAAGGTATCAAAGATGCGATTCGTCGAAAGTACATCGACCGGGCAGCCGCAGCCGCAGCAACAATGCGCTTCACCACCCAGAGCCGGCCACAAAGCCTAGCCTCTACCTTCCCGAGGTCGTCGGTCCCAAAAACGCCATACCGTGCACCACTCCCGTCTTATCGTCGGGACACCGAGCGCCGTTCCTCTCTTACTACAGGTACTCGTCGATCATCTCGTCGATCGTCTCGCCGATCGTCTCGCCGATCGTCGGAGCTCGCGCTGCCTACTCAAAACGTCAGTACGCCGCTTAATCACAACACCTCATAGCATGTACTCACTCTCGCTGGTATAATAATCGCTCGCGTACGAGTACTCCGACTTCTCCTCCTCCTTCCTCTTATTGCTCCTCTGCCTCTTCAGCCCCAGCAATGCCCACAACCCCGCCAGCCCCACCCCGAGGCCAAAGATCCCTTCGCCTCGACTATTGCGGTTCGTCGTCTCCTCGTACCGGGTTCCTCTGTTCGGCCGCGAAGCCCCATACCATGTCCGCCCTCCGCCGCCACCAGACGTGTGGTGAGAGCGGCGCTCGTACTCCTCCACCTCCACGGTCCGGCGTCTGCGCTTGTTGCCGCCGCCGAAGAGCGCGGCGAAGCCGTTCCAGAGGCCGCGGAGACAGCAGCAGAAGCAGAGCAGGGCGAGCAGGAAGAGACCCAGGAGGACGCCGATGACGATTCCTGCTATGGCGCCTCCGGAGAGCCCGCTGTGCTGTGCAACCTGGCTTGTGAGAGTGATGTTGGCCCCCGTCTCCACAGGTGCCATGAACGGCTCGGTAGTCGTCGGGGTCTGGGTGGAAGTGACAAGGAGTAGTGATGACGAGGTGCCGCGGATGGCTGCGCTGCCTGTCGCTCCTCCACCGCCGACGACTATCACGCCCTGTGTGGATGTTGGCGTGGGGGTGATGTATGCGCTGTAGTAGCCCGAGCTACCAGCTCCGACGGCTGCTGCACACTGGCCGGCAGACGCGCAGTACTGGTTGCTTGCGCAGCAGATATTGCCGCATGGTGTTTCGCTGATGGCGTAGTTGCAGCCTGCTGTTGCTGTGGCTGCCGCGGCGACGGTCTGGATGTAGGTGCTCATGAGTTGTGTGGTGAGGACCGTGTCGACTTCGGTGTAGATGCTGGTGTAGGTCGACCAGTATCCTCCTGCTACCGCCCCCACCGTTGCTGCGCCAGCGCCGCATTGTGCTTGGTCGGCGGCATCTGTGTAGCATGTGCTGCCTGCCGTGCAACAGAGTTGACTGCTGAAGCCACAGTATGTCCCGCCGCAGTCATAGCGGGCAAAGAGGTCGTTGAAGTGGAAACCGGCGAGGTTTGACGCTGCCGGGCGGGGGTTTGCTTGGACGAGTGGTGATGGTGCGAGTAGGATGCTGGCGATGAGCTGGAGGAGTGGGCCGGGGATCGAGTGAAGGCGCATGGTGGTCATGGAGCCTCGTGGGCGAGGAATGCCGATGGTGTCTTCTATCTTTGTTGGAATGCTCTCGTTTGACCGCTTCGCTCGTACGACGACCTCGAACGAGTGAGCTTCGCTATGTACCCCGCTTCCGTCTCGCAGCGCGTTCTCCCACTTCGTACTTGCGACTGTTTGCTGCGACGAGTGCTGAGATGAAGATTGATAATGCAGGAGTCAGTAATAATAACGACAGAAGACGTGTCACCAAAGGCTTCGTTGTGACGGGGCAGATACAGGGAGAAGGGCAAGGTAGCTCATCAGCTGCAGCAGCTTCTTCGACCCGGACCCTTGGAACTATCCCGATGGCTGGTGAAGCCCAGCCTCCTCCAGAATTTGCCCACCGATGACCCGGCACAGATCAACTTCGGTTCTGGGCTGCTGTATGATGATTTGGTCGATGCGATGCGAGTGTCGTGGTATGGATTGCTGGAATTCTCGCGCTGGTTTCCCTGGCCCTTCATCAACCTGATGCCCTGATCGACCTACGCTGTATTTACCGTTGCGATGCCGACAATCGATTGCGGGCCGAAACCAGGAAGGATTCAGCAGATCATGCCGAGATCGACTCCAACACAACATGACTTCAAAATGTTGGCACCCCTTCGACAAGCTGTTCAGCCTGCTGATGAGGTTGTCTGAAGGACTTATGTGAGAGCACGTCGAAAACGGCTCCATGTTGCTCACCCTGATGAGCGTTCCATGAACTCGACAACCTCGCTGGTTTCCGCTGACAAGTATGCCCACACCGAGAGACTTACTCTCACGACTACGCGCCGGCTGCTACGCAGTCAAAGCGTGTTGGCATGACGCTGGCATACATGAGGCGCTACGCGACCCTACTCGGATACCTCTCTCGCAGCTGCGATGTTGTCGCCTCCGATGACGTGCATTGCTGTCCTCGACGGACGGTCGACCCTCGAGGATGGTCTACCGAAGAGCAAGCCATCTTCATGGTGTACCTCATGTCGTCTGCGGTTGTTTTGGACTACGAGCCAAGTCTCCCATTGCCAAAGGCCTCCTCGCATGTGCCATGTCGCAAATTGCTAGGCCAAGCGTGACTTCGAGATCACTGTTCTTCGGACTGGCAACAGATACATGTATCTTCGGTCATGAGAGATGACCACTGGCCGTGATTGCCACATCGGAAGCGTCTCTCGATCCGCTCTACTTCGTCGCGATCTTCTGAAGTTTTCGGGCAGTGGCGCCCAGCAATCGTGCAGGACTTTCCTCGAGCCAAGTAAGGTAGGTAGTACACCCTTACGTTCAATATGGACATTCTTCGACCTCTTTCCTTCCTACTCTTTCCTGAGCATCTGACGTATACACCGGAAATCAGTCACTCTGACCAGCGTGCACTGGAGTTGAAACCGACCATCACGGCACTCAAACAAGCTTTCGAGGCACGTTGCCAACCACGAGACACTCCGCTCTACGCTTGTACTGTGGCACCACCGCGAGATCGCACAGGGCTGAGTTCGCAGTATATCTAGTCGCTGCAGACCACTCCATGGCCAGCATGCTTCCGGCTGTTCTCCACCAAGACTGACAGCGAACGCAGTGACTGCGCACACCCAAGACTTTGTTCACCAGCGATGTCCTCGCGACATTACGAAGCAACAGTCACCATGCCATCAAACCACGATTAGGCATACAAAAGCTCGACTCCACGCGCCCCATGTCTATCATGACTGCCAAACTCGACGTGCCCGCCAATCTGCCATCAACCCAGCAAAGCACCCGTCACACAACCACCGGCATCCAAGGCACTCGCCTCGTACAACCTACGCACCTCGCACGACGGAGGAACTAAGCCTGAGTAGCCACCGACCCGCCAACGTCATGGGAGGACTAGGCAGGAAACGAGTCCACTTCGACCTACCCGCAGACAGTTCGTTCGACATGGCCATCCATCTGCCCCTGAAATCTGCACTGATAGTCTCACCACCAGCAGCAGCGACAGCCCCTCGACCCAGCTCCGAGGCTGTGGTGATCGAGCCCTACAAGTCGACGACGAAACCGGTGAAACGCAAGGCGAGCTCTGCTGATGGCCGCTATGAAGTGCGGAACACGAAGCGGACTGAGTATTATGGCGATGGCAGGAAGGTTACGTTGTATAAGAAGACTTACTCGTACTGGACGTAGGGTACGGTGAGCTTGGCGTGTCTATGCCCGTCGTTGTTGGGCATGAGAGCTGATGGACGCAGATCTTCGGGACTTCAGACTCCTACAAGGCTGTGGCGCTACGACTGCTTCAATTGAGCAGGCTCAGAGTGGATGATGTTGGAGGTAGACTAACGGCTTAGCTTGGCAAGGCATGAAGGACGGTTTGAGCGCGGTGCTTGGTTGGCCGTCGATGACTGGCCTATGTGTTGGCAGTTAGTGACTGGCTTGATGCATGTAGTCGTTGACCTGGTTCGAGAGAGGGTCGACTGCCTTTCGACACAACCTACCTCGACTTCACGCTGTGAGAAACCGGTCAAGAGTACCACGTTCCATGCTTTTCATTCACTGTGGGCACGAATGTACGTACCCCATGCAAATATCGGGTTACCCTACATGTACTCACGGGAGGCCGCGAGAGTGTTGTGGTACATGTATGTCTTGCAGATAGGCTGACGGGATGCGCTATCTCGGCGCCTATCACGTCCACCCTCGATTGTCGCGAGAGACAAGAAAACATCACAATCGCGTTACCCGAGCCATTGTCTTCCTGTCACCAACTTGCGGATGCCTTCACCAAGCTCGCTAACGCTGTCGACCAACGTGCACAACGCCGTGTCAATTAGTCTCGGGGACGAGTTCCATACCTCTTGCACGACCAGAAGACGACCGTGTCTACACGCCGCTGCGGAAGACCCATGCGATATTCTCCAGATGGCTCTGATACGAAGTCGCACAGGTTAGCATACACGGACTGCCTACTATCATCAATATGCCGTCGAAAGAGCGATGCCATCTGGAGTCAGCGGTCCCAACATGAACGCACGTAACCGACCGGACCGATGACGAAGCCAAGAGGCAACGATGGAAGTTTTGGGCGGGCATTCGGTCGTTCGCGGCAAAGAGCGTTTCCCGATCAGTCGACTGCTCCAACCGCGCCCAACTCCCGATCTCTCCAACTTATAAATCGACAACGGTTGCGTGCCGACCAACCGAGGACATCCGCTTGCAGACAATTCATCATCATATTCATGTAACTGCTCAAGCAGCTTCGAGGGATGCTGGAGGAAGAACGGCGACAGGCAAGCAGAGCGCATCCCCTCTACGTCTTCTCTTGACCCACATCTCTCTTTCTCTCACCTCAGTCTCTCTCTCTCTCTCTCTCTCATAACCCGCACCACAGCAGCTACCACCTTACTACGGCGCCCAACCATGGACCGCCTCGAACGCATCCTCTCCCGCCCCGTCGCCAAACCCTACCGCTCCCGCAACGTCCAAGACGGCGCCAAACCCTACCTCAACGCCGACGGCCTCCTCGACTTCGCCCCCGACGACATCGAGAACCCGAAGAATTGGTCCCATCCGCGCCGCTGGTACATCACCGTCGTCTCCGTGCTGCTCGTCGTCAACGCCACCTTCGCCTCCTCGTCGCCTTCGGGTTGTTTGGGCAGTATATCGCAAGAGCTGCATGTGAGCGTTGAGGCCGCGGGGCTGGTGGTGACGCTGTTTTTGCTGGGATACTGTTTTGGACCGCTGCTCTGGGCGCCGCTGTCGGAGCTGTATGGGCGAAGATACATCTTCTACGCGACCTTCATCTGCTATTTCGCCTTCAACTTCCTCTGCGCTTTCACGCCGAACTTTGCAGGCCTGCTCGTGGGAAGGTTCCTCACGGGCACATTCGCCTCGGCTGCGCTGTCGAATGCGCCGGGGATCTTGGCGGATCTATGGCAAGCGACGGAGCGGGGCAACGCCATGGCGCTGTTCTCAATGATGACCTTTATCGGTCCAGCGCTCGGGCCGGTTATCTCGGGGTTCTTGGAGCTGAAGGAGAACTGGCGCTGGAACTTCTACGTGCTCATCTGGATGTCTTTCGGGACCATGCTCATCTTGTTCACCATCCCGGAGACATTGCCTAGCCAGGTCCTGCTCAACAAGGCTCGTCGGATTCGCCGTGCAGGAATACCTGGGTATGAGGACGTCAAGGCGCCTGTGGAGGTCACCGATCGCACTTTCGTCGGCATCTTCAAGGTGGCGCTGACGAGACCGTGGATCATCCTCTTTGACACCATTTCTTTGCTGGTGGCCATCTACCTTTCGGTGGTGTATATGCTGCTCTACATGCTATTCACCATCTACCCGATCGTCTTCCAGCAGAAACGGGGCTGGAACTCTGGAGTCGGCGAACTACCACTCATTGGCACGGTCATCGGGGCTGTTCTTGGCGGCATGTACGTCTTCTACGACTCTGCGCAATACAAGAAGAAAGTCCTCGCCGGCGAGACACGCAGGCCCGAAGACCGCTTGCCAGTCGCGATGATTGGCGGGATCCTCTTCCCAATAACCATGTTCTGGTTCGCATGGACGGGAGAGTATAACAGCATCCACTGGATCGTACCAACTCTCGCAGGAGTCTTCCTCTCGACTTCCATCCTGCTCATCTTCGTCGCCTACCTGAACTACCTCACGGACAGCTACCTCATCTACGCCGCCTCCGCTCTCGCAGCCAACACGGTTGCTCGCTCAGCCTGCGGCGCCGCTGCACCGCTCTTCACATCGTACATGTTCGACTCCCTCGGCGTTGGCGGCGGCGGGTCCCTGATTGCTGGTGTGGCCTGCCTCTTAGCTCCCATCCCGTTTATCTTCTACAAATACGGGGAAGGGATACGCAAACGATCGAAGTTCGCTCCAACGCCGGATGCGAAGCCGACGGACGAGGAGCAAGGGAGTACGGGTGCTGAGGCAGAGAGACGGCGGAGCGAGTACAGTGCTAGCGAGGAGGACGAGGCGGAGCTGGACGAGCAGGCGGGTGTGCCTGGTGCGAGGGAGATGGGACGTGGGGTTGAGAAGGAGAAGTCGGGTTCGAGCGGGAGTTTGGGGGAGGGCGGTGGGAGGGAAGATGGGTATTTGGATTCTAGGGGGGTGGAGAAGGCGGAGAGGATGTAGATCGAATACAATCGCATATACCTAATGTTTTACTTGATTGCTGCACAAATTGGGGGAAGCTCATCAGCATGCTTGCCCGCCTACCTGGCATGGACATATCCACCCAACAAAGCTCGTTTTGCGAATCGATTGTTCAAGAGCAAAACCCCGCGATGCTCCCCTGCTTCCTCTGACGTCGATGTTTGTCGCCCACGTCAACGGCAGCACCAAAAACATGAAAATGTATTCACGTTGCTTTCGTCTGCATGTGTGCTCTCACCAACCCGACAACCACAGCCCTTGAGACGACAGCCACAGACCCACCACCATGGCGAACCTCATAGACTTCACCCAACCCTCCCTCTACCGTACGCATGCCCCTCAAACCCCCACCCCCCGTGTCCCCCCCACCACTAACCCCTCCCCCCACCCCTCCCAGTCTCCGCCGCAACCATCCTCTTCAACCCCCTCTACTGGAACCTCGCGGCCCGCAACGAATACCACCACCACACCCTGACCACCCTCTTCAACCACAACGCCCTGCACGCCAACTACGCCCTCGCCCTCTCCATCTTCCTCCTAGGCCTAGCCCGGGACGCCGTCTACGAGTCCGCGCTCCGCGCGCAACCCACGCACCCTCTCCTCCTGCACCCCGTCGCGCAAGCCCTGGCCGTCGCGCTGGTAGGAAGCGGCTCCGTGTTGGTGCTGAGTTCCATGTACGCGTTGGGAATCACGGGGACGTATCTAGGGGATTACTTCGGGATTCTGATGGAGGAGATGGTGACGGGGTTCCCGTTCAGCGTGACCGGTTCGCCCATGTACTGGGGATCTACGATGAGTTTTTTGGGCACGGCGCTGTGGTTTGGGAAGCCCGCGGGAGTGGTGCTGGCCGGGTTGGTGTGGGGGTGCTATGTAGTGGCGTTGGGGTTTGAGGACCCGTTTACGAGGGAGATTTATGCGAGGCGGGAGAGGGAGAGGGGGAAGAAGGTTAGTTGATGGCGCTGAAAGGGGGATGGGGGGGATGTGGGATGTGGGATGGTCTGTGAGAGGGAGGCTTTTGGGTAGTGGCGGCGGGAGGGACAGTCTGGCGCTGATACACCGGTCTGGTGGCTTTCCACTGCCTGGTCAGGGACGTGGTCGCATTTGGGGGAGAAATCAGCCACCCACTGAAGCGCCTACTGCTGCATAATGGATTGGCGAGCGGCCTGGTGGTCTACTATTCAACATGTCGACAACCAGCCGGGATGCGTGTATACGACAATCTAACGAGCAAGTTGACGTCCATGTTTCTCGTCAAGAGAAGCCTCGTGGTCATTCGCTTTCAGATCCGCCTTCTCTTTCATGTGAGAACTATCAGCTTCCTACGGAGTAACAGACGGTACCATCTAGTCACAACCCAACCCTGCTACGAGCCAGCCGATGTCCGACAAGTGCTCGCAAAAGGCCGTGCAACTCGTGATCGTGGTCGATTGGCCTGTGCCAGAGCCTGAAGCCGCTGATCGACTCGTTGCGTGCATCTGAGAAGCTGCAGTGTTGAACCCTTGCTGGCTAAAGAGTCCTGCACTCGACTGTTTCGACCAAATCCGTCGGGTCCCGCCACCGTGCATCCATGCATGTGTCGTTCGGCCGACTCCGGCCCGGTAGCTGATTCCTTTGATCGACTGGGGATCAAAGGTCTTCATTTGGGGAATCCAAGGCTACGCTGCTCCACCTTGCCCGATATCCATCTGCAGCGGCTGGACGATATTGAGGTGCGGTGAAGCGGTCCCAACACAAGGGTACGTCATGTGTCGACGAGTCTAGGCCGAGCGTCGCGTATCCGCCAAGTCTACGATGCCTGTGAAGTTGTAAGTGGCCCGATAGCGGTTGCCGGACAGGACCTCATGATGGCAGGGACTGCGACGAGCGGTGACAGCGGCGCTTCGTACATGCTCGGTTTTGAAGTCGTAAGTGCAGCCTCGTCATCTGATTATCGCGCTCCAAGAGCGATGCAGTGTCGTTGCGAGCAGACACTTCTAGCCAGGCCAATGGCCTTTCACTGAAGCGTGCTCCGAATCACGGCCCACCAGTCGGACGATGACTCACAACCCTCTTCCGCCGGCCTCAATACTGTTGCTGGCCATGCCGTATTCCGGGAAGCCAGGGGTAGCGCAATAGGAAGCACTCTGGTCAAGCACCTTGCCTAAGGCAGGTGGAGAGCATGCGAGCATCATGTCTCCCCGGTCCAGGATCTTGATGCTGCCGACAATCCGGGGACGTGATGATACACCAGAGGCAGCGCTGAGGTAGTCGGGCACGGTCCGAAGACACCAGCCAGTAGATCAGAGGTCCAGCTCGACTGCTTCTTCAAAGCATCACTTAATGCACATCCCCATACTCTCATTCAGCTTCTCAACCGTCCGGTCAAACTCATCATAAGCACGTCGTCTCAACTGAAAGACATCCGGTCGCCTAACACCACAAAAGAAAATCAGCCCAAGCCCACGCCACTCACCCCTTCCCCTCATCCCATGAAAACAGAACCTACACCGTCTGCCTGCCCAACCTCTCCCTCTCCCACCAAACATGAGCCAAATTCCGCGACAACCTATACTCGACCCCCTTAAACTCCGCGGCACTCCCCAAAAACCTCAACGTCCGCTCCACCCGCCCCGCGTCGTAGTCCTCGGGAGCGGACGTCCGGAACGCCTGGCGCAGCCGGTCGCGGACGGTGAAGCGCGCGGGTTTCGCGTACCGGCAGGCGCGGAGGGCGTGCTGGAGGAGGTGGCGGTAGGCGTGGAGGATGGCCTGTGGGGGAGGGGGGGAGGGGGGCATAATGGGGGGGGGGGGGGGGTTACAGCAGCCGGGGATCTCAAAGTTGTTGGGCGGGAGGGCGGTACATGGCGGGGTTGAGGAGGTAAGAGATGGGTGGATGGTGGATGTAGCTGTGGACTCTACATGTACGGATGACTCGGGCTCATGGACTCTCTGGTACGAGCATGAGCAGTGCAGTGGCCTCCCGCTAGCGGCCGGGAGTGCGGCGACGAATCATTGTGAAGTGAGACAGGGTGCACGAGCAGACTGGAGGACATGTTCTCACACAAGCGTATTGAGCTACATTCTTCGATCATACCAAGCCAGTCCATCCAAATGAAGCGCTACATGCCGTTGGGGGGGGTATCTCTTCCACAAAATCACAGACCAGATCCTCCATGTAAATCGGTCTTCGCCGCCAACGCGACAGATTCCAAACATCCTCGCTGCCTCCCCTAAGCCTCTGAGCCAATCCCATCCAACCCTCTACTCCAACAATTGTCCCCATCACACCTTCCTTACAAGCCACCCCCCCTTCCCCCTCCCTTCTTCTCCCCAGCCCAATACCCAGCAATCTCGGTCAAAACATCGCTCATAATCGGCGCACTAGCCATCAAACCATGCCCCTCGCCCTCCAGCACCCGAACCTCACAAAACGCCCCCCTCCCCTGATGATCCGCCCACCCCTCCCGACTCTCCCGGTACTGCCCCCCTTCCTGCCCATCCGCCACCCACCCCGCCACCGCCGCCCGCGCATTCATCTGCCCGGCCAACCACCGCACATTCCCCACCGGCACCCGGCGGTCCTCGCTCCCATGCGTCACCACGACCCGCCGCGTCACGTCCGTATACCGGAATCCGATCTCGCGGTTCCGTTCCAGACACACGAGGAGATCCGTCGCCGGGTTGCTGTCCCGCGTCGCGAGTTCCCACGTGCGCTGCGTGAGCCGGGACGTGTATTCCAGCTTGCGCTCGCGGTCCGCGTGCTCGGCCGCGCTGAGGGCGGTTTGGGCGAAGGAGAAGGTGGGGTCCGTGGGGGTTGCGGTGGCGGCGAGGAAGAGGGAGCCTCGTCGGTTGGGGTCCGAGGTGGCGAGGCTGCTGGTTGTTAGGTCGTCTTCTTTGGCGGGGAGGGGGAAGTTGTCCATGAGGTGCGTGGTGGGCATGAATTGGTCCATGAGCATCATTGATTCGCGACGGTGGTGTTCGGGTCGATGGGATGTGGAAGGTCGATCGGGTGCGCGGGTGGGAGACATGGACTGCTCGCGTGCTCGGTCCCTCGCCGCCTGGAGCTGAGTCTTACTCGCCGGCTTCAGCGAGGCCGACGTAGCCGTCATGAAGGAGGAATTAGCAGCCTTGAAGAACGACGTCGGGAGCACGCGAAGGATGCGCTGACCTCGCGGCAAGGCGCCCGCAGGCGGCGCAGAAGCCGTAGGGTGCGAGATGGCCTCCAGTTGACTCGGTGGGATCCAGGGCGCAAGAAGATGGACTCTTCCTTTGATGAGATGGGGTAGTATGAGCGCAGTAGCCAAAGCGTATATCGCACCCGCTGAGTGCGCCAGTAAGCTGAGATTTGAGATCCCTAAATATTGGCAAATGGTAAGGACGTCGTCTGGCCAGCTCAACGGCCCACTTCTATCATTGACGGGGTAAGGGTCGCTGCCGCCCACGCCAGGACGATCCACAGTGATAAGGCGCAATCGCAATGTCGTGGCCAGGTCATCATAAAACGCCGTCACGAATCGCGTCAAACCCATCCCGACGCAGATGAACACTGCAGCGCCCTCGGGGTCTCCAACTTCCGAGAAACTGATCACCCTGCCACTTCGTGGATGCCGTATCTTGCGGCTTAGTCGCGACGCTTGTAGGAAACCGGTCACGGCGTCCTCGACGCTGTCTCGGCGGCCCAGAGCCAATCCATCTTCCGAAAGGCGCGTCCGCCGCACATCGGTCATCGACTTGCGCCGGCTTTCTCTCCGCTCGATGGGATCAATTGGAAGGTCCGGATGATGTGACCAGCGTGCCGACGGGTCTGGTCGCCGGCGTGCGCTTTTCGGTCTTGGGCGAGCGGCGCCGTTAGCGGAAGCGTCAGACTGTGCTACCGGTGGCAGACTCATTGTGCCGAGTATGAGAGAGCTCTTCGATGGTTCACGATACTGCGGCTGCCTCTTCTCGATCTCTTGCTCTGCTCCTTGAAGCGCGTCAATAGCCTGAGCGTACGAGTAGTCCAACGAGATAGGTGTGCTAGCCGAGCTGGCGGTGACTGGTCTCTGCTGCGAGTACCTTGAAGCGTTGAACTTGTCCTCCAATCGCTTTTGTGAGAGCCGAACACTTTCTGGCGTGGGACTCCCAAGTCTTTGACGGACTGGGTATCTCACGCTCGGCATCGGCGCGAACTCAGTGATACCCAGTATCTTGTGCGCTTTGCTCGGTGGCTCCGAGATGGCGCGGTTGGCTGTCGGCCGACTGCGTAGTGCTCGACTGCTATCCTCGCTTCGAGACAGTTGGAGAGGGGATCCGACCTCGGGTTCTCTTGGTACGTGCGGGACTTCTTCAAGGAGCGAAGACGACCGCGACTCTTCTATGCGTGACTTGCGCTGCTCACGCAACTCCCGGATCCGCTTCACTGTCTCGTCGTCGTCGCCCAAATCTGCCCAGCTGGACTCTGGGATCTGCGACTTTGTAGTGGTGAGCTCTTCGGGCGTGCTTACGGCGACAGTCGCACGCTTCGCCTTCTTCTCTTTCCGCTTCGCCGATGCAGGACTCTGGCTAGTGGCTCGCAAAGAGGATGTCCGTGTTGGGATCGAATCGACAATCTGGCCCCGGATGGGAGACAATCGCTTTGGCGACGGCGTCGTTTGATCAGTTGTGGCCGAAGCTAAACTCGCGGGCGCCTTCTGACTGCTTTTGGGACTCTCATCAAACTCTGAACTCTTAGTCTCGGAGAGTAAAGAGTCTCTGACCACCTTCTCTTCGCTTTGGCCAGAGTCGGTCAAATACAAGCGAGCCTTGGTGTCCACCAACGGCGCCGGAGACCGGGAGATGATCTGTTCCGCTCGCGAGAGAGCGAGCTGGTCGGCAGAATTTACCGGGAGTGGTGTATCTTCAAGTCTGGGCCGTCTCAAGGTTTCTTGCGACGTAACACGTCTTAAACTCTTCCGGTGCTCCCCTTTCTTGTCGCTGCTGAACGCCTCTCCGCTGATTGACTCCCGTTTGATCCAGCTTTCTGCGCTATGCCTGTTCTTCGTACCCGAACCCTTCTCTTTGTGCGTGGTGGAGTAGGAGCTCGTTCGCGAAGAAATAGACACCGGTCGCAGATGGCCGCCGAGATCGTCATTCAGTCGTTCCAGCGACGGCGCACCATGCTGCGACAGTCCCAATGGCCGTCTCGAGGTGCGTATGGATGGCGGCGGCGCGGCGTCCGGAGAAGTAGCATGCTCGGAGATTGGCGAGGCCCTGCTGTACTCCATTCCAAACCCCGGCGACGTCGCTGACCGCGCGATACTCGGCGCCAGTGCGCTTGCGCCGTCGGACGAAAAGCTTCGCAGACTTCCCGAATCCGAGTGGATGTCGTCGGCATAGGTGGGGTATGGGGGCACGAGGGCTTCGAATGAGTCGATGATGTTGGAGATGACAGTCGGGTGGGCAGGCTTGGATCGGACCTGGTTGGCGGAGCGTTTCTTCCGATCGCGCTGGTCATCCCTACTGCCATTGGTGCTGAGTGGTGGAGGGATTGGGCGGTCATGCTTCCGCGAAGCATCGGGCATTACCGCGGCCATTGAAGCGTGGGAGGCGGCGGTGGTGGTCAGCGGCACCCCGTGCAATGTCTCACTTGTGGACCGTGGAACTCTATCTGCTTCTGTTCGGCATCGTGAGGAGGCGCCTCGTTCGCCCGCGCGCAAGGAGTGCGCGTGTCTGGCCTGGCGGTAGTCGTTGGTGGTGATGTGGGGGGATGACCGTTCAGTGGTACGCATGAAGATGGCGGGCACAGGAGGTGAGAGGTCAGCGATTGGGGGTAGTCCGAAGTACAGTAGGAGGAGCGCTGGTGGAAGCTAAAGACAACGGGCGCCCGCCTTGCTCCAACCCCTGCCCTGTTCCTTCCATTCCTTCTCTTCCCTCGTGTCCGCCCGGCCCGGGGCTTTATCAGACGGCCCGCCCCGATAGGCGAGATGCCGGGTATTCTCAATGTCACAGTCTCACAGACCAACCAACACGGACAGTGCATGTAAGGACGAGATGTCTGATCGCGAGTGCAAGCACGCCATGTGGAATTGATCCGACAAAACAATTGGAGACTCGTCACACAGCAGTGCACGTTGGTATTCACGTCCTTGTCGGCCATTGCACTCCAAGACCTACCTTACGACTTGCCTTACCCACCTTAAGGTTGATCCCGATCGCCGACCCGACCCGCCGATCAATCGCCGAAGCACAAGAAATTTGTTCCGATCTGCCGCCAACACGAAGCCCAAGCCTACGCATGCGACCAGTTCCTATCCCATCCGCTACGCAACATCCTCAGCATGGCGAAGCGCAAAGCCTTCTCCCGTGCGCAGGAGCCGACAGGCCCCAGCATGGACGTAGGGACGTCACGCAAGCGGATCCGCATCTACGAAGATGTCGCCGACAGTGACGACGATTTCCATCTCCAGCGCGACGAGGTCTTGCTTGGCGAGGAGCCCGGAGCGAAACGGAGACGGAGATTGGAGGAGCAGGAGGAGTTCTTGCAGCCTTCGGATGAGGAGGTGTTGGATTACGAGGATCCTGAAGATGAGGAAGATGAGGATGATGCGTCAGAAGGGGAGCACGTGGCGGCACGTGGGCAGGGTGCTGCAGCTTCGGAGGCTGACCAGGCAGAGGTTGATGATGAGGAGGACGAAGAGGGCGGGTGGGGCACTACGAAAGCAGACTTGTACGGCGCAGACGCCATTGAGACCGAGGAGCAGGCGTTGGAAGAAGAGGTAGAAGCGATACGGCTGCAGAAGAAGCAGTTGCAGGCGCTAAGCACTGCCGATTATGGGTTCGACGAAGCAGAATGGAAAAGTGGCGGCAGGGATGGCGAGGACGCTGATGAGGAAACCGCAGTCGTGGAAGTCCTTCCTCAACTCCAAGTCCGCGCGGACATGAGCGCAGGTGAACGGTTGAAGTTGCTCAAAGCCAGTTACCCGGAGTTCGAGCCGCTGAGGAAGGAATTACTGCAGCTTCAAGACACGCATGCGACGTTGGCGAAAGAGGTCGAGGCTGCCTCGCCTGTGGGTCACTCGTCCAACGCGGTCACCACCTGCAAATTTCAGGCGGTATCTGCGTACCTGGGTGCGTTGACCATGTACTTCTCTCTGTTGAGCTCAACAGCCTCAAGTGGTGAAGCGGGTGCTATCGCAATGCCTGCAACACGGCTTCGAGACCACCCGGTCATGGATAGTTTGGTGCAATGTCGAGACTTGTGGTCCAAAGTCAGATCTCTTTCGTCTCACAATGCGCAGGAGGCTGCGGTTGACGCTTTTTCGAGTGGTGAAGAGGAGCTGCAGGACGGTGAGATAGTGGAGCGCATAGAAGCACCAAAGAAACCAAGCCGAGCTCAAAAACACGCCGAAGCAGCCCAAGCGGCTATTGATGCTCGTAGAGCAGAACGCATGGCAGAGACAGAGGCTTCCCTAGCCGACCTGGAGGCACTAGTCGCACCCAGCGCTATGCCAAGGAAATCAAAGTCAAAGCCGACCACCGCACCCCAAGACGACGCCTCAGACATCGGCGAAGAAGCTCCCCTGACCGCCCGCGAAGCCGCAGACAAAGCCCAACGCAAAAAGAGTCTCCGCTTCTACACTTCCCAAATCGCCCAAAAGGCCAACAAGCGCGGTGCCTCCGGCCGCAACGCCGGCGGCGATGAAGACGTACCCCATCGCGAACGTCTTCGAGACCGCCAAGCACGCCTCAACGCCGAAGCGGAGAAACGCGGTAAACGCCGGCCAGATACCGGCGCCGATCTCGATGGCGATGGAAGTGCAAATGAAGAGGATGTCCGGCAAGCCCATCAAATCCGCGATGATGCTGGCGGAAACGAATACTACGACCTCGTCGCCTCGCGCGCCGCGCAGAAGAAAACCGACAAAGCCGCTCTCGCCGACGCGCAACGACTCGCCGCGCTCCAAGGCGGCGGACGCGTGGTCGTGGAAGAGGAGCGGGTCGGCGCGGACGGGAAACGGAAGATCAGCTATCTTATTGAGAAGAATAAGGGACTGACGCCGCATCGGAAGAAGGAGGTGCGGAATCCGCGGGTCAAGAAGCGGAAGAAGTATGAGGAGAAGAAGAAGAAGTTGGGGAGTATGAAGGCCGTGTTCAAGGGCGGGGAGGGGAGGGGAGGGTATGGGGGGGAGAAGACGGGGATTAAGGGGGGGTTGGTGAAGAGTACTAAGTTGTAGGTAGACAGGGTATGGATGGGTGTGTGTTGATCGAGATGGATCCGAGCCGAAACTCGATCTGGGCTTGTCGACAAGAATTGCGCTGTTTTTCGTGGCCGTCCAATCGTATTGTGGATATGGTTGTCTCGTCTCCTTACATACTTCCGTGTTCTTCCACGCCGTCGCACTCGGCATATGGTCCCTACAAAGCCGCACATTGATCTCAGGGAGATACATGTATGACCGCTGACTGACGGCTTCCCGTCTCAAGTGTCTGACGGACCTCACGTCCGCGCCGTGCAACCAGGGAAGTGTTTGTGATGTCACTCGTACGCACTTCCCACGCAACATTGCCAACATGAAGCCAATGGGAAACCGCGGTCTCGCGTCCGGTATGAGGCGAGAACAGACGAGACCACTGCAGTGCAGCTTACGTGTAGGGTATATAACTCCCGACCTACCGCAGGCGATCCCAGTTCATGTCTTTTCACGTCCTTGTCCGGCAACCATACACCACACCTAAGCACGCCCCTACATACACCTACAAGAGAAGCCAGCCCAGCCCCATGCTCTCCACCCCCCTCCACCTAACCCACAAGTACCTCCTCAAAGCGACCCCCGCCCACGAACCCTCCCTCTTCCTCCAACTCGACCTCCGCTTCGGCCGCCTGACCCTCTCCTCCCAACTCAATCTCTTCGCAGCCCTCATCGACGGCTCAGCGCCGTACCACACGATCTAGCTCGTCGTCCGGGACGCCAACTCCAACGCCAACGCCGCGGCAAGTCCGAGCAGGTCGAGCAGTATGCCGGACACCATCCTCACCGCCTCGCACTCCCCGCTCAACGACCTCAGTCCCGTGCACGCTTTCCAGTTCGTGGCAGCGGTCCTGCTGCTCGCCGTAGTCCTGCCATTGGCCCTGCATCTGCGAGACGAGTACCTCAGTTTCGTTGCTCTCGGTCCAGGAGGCACGCCCACAACGCTCGCCGGTTTCGTGCGAGTCAAGGTGCTGAGCCTCTTTGCTCTCCGGGATCCCTACGTCCCAGCATCGCATATCCCCAAGCGCTTCCAAGGCTCGCGGGGGTACCTCGTCAACGGCCTCCCAGAACGCCGTCGTCCGCGTCTAGTAACCAAGGGCATAGCGCCCCACCGCCAAGTCACCCAACGCGCTCCTCCAGCCCTCTACGCGCAACTAGCCCTCGCGATCGAAAACCTCGCAGCGTCCTCAGACTCGCACTTCCGCCTGGGGACGTCTTGCTTCGAGAAAAACGGCACGGCCCTCTTCTCCCGCTCACCCACTAAGCGCACGTGCGGCGGGGAGATCGTGCACGCGCACCCGTCCGACGGGTCGATGCATTTGACGCTGCATCCTGCCGACGCCAGGAGGGTGTTGGAGGCCGGGTGGGGGGAACGGCATCCGTTGGCTAGGGGGGGGTGGTGGGAGAGATTTGTTCCCGGGGGGTTTGTGATGGTGTATGCGCCGGTGGAGGAGGGGGAGGTGGGGATTGTTATGGAGGTTGTTAGGGCGGGGGCGTGGTTCGTGAATGGGGGCGAGGGGGTGGAAGGGGGTGGGGAGGGGGAGGGGAGGAGGGATAGTGGGTATGCTTCTGAGGAGGAGGGGATAGCTGAGGGTGGGGTTGGGCGGTCTGTTGAGGATGGCGGATCGTCATAGGGTTATTATGAGTGTGCATGCGGTGCGTAGCCTGACACGGCGGCGAATTTCTTGGCGAGGCACGTGTCTATGCTTCCTGTGGGTAGACGGAAGGTTACCATCTGGCACACCGTACAGTACCACCACGACAGGGGTTTAGAGCCAACTCAGTCCAGGACCTGGGCACCCAATAATTGCGCTTGGGAGGGCGAATCAAGATGCAGAATGCAACGGGCATAGACAACGGGAGAGACCTGTCCTTCCATCATCAGTGCGATGACGAGTCGAGCTAGCGCAGAAGAAGGAGACGATAGGTCCATGCGACGGGATGTAGTACTGGGTACAGGTACTTGGTGGTAACGTGACTCGGGGCAGGCAAGGTTTTCTTCATCACGAGCAGATGGCGTAACACATGGTAGGAGTGTTGATGAGCGATGCGATAGACTTCAGCCTGAGGACATTTCTTGGTAGGGCCGAAGGCGTAGATGTATATTGTTACTGGTGAGTTGGGTGGAAAGGTAATTGGAATGGTTAAAAGGTGGAGTTGGATGCCGTCCGTGGGGCTTGGCCTGAATAACCCTTTCATACCTCGATCTACCGAGCTCATATGGATCTTGGCAGCGTTCCCCCCTCTATGAGGTAGAGCGTCCGCTTGTCCGTTACACTAGCACCATTGGAGAGCGCGATGTCTTCGAGCTAAATAGGTCTACTACTCAGAAGCAGACTTTTACAGGGTGTCCTCCTCCCACACGTATGCGGCTCCCCTACGTCAGAGTGCCCCATCCTTCCGCCCTGCGACCCTCATCCGCCGCATCAATTCACTTCAATTCTTGTCGCTCCCACAGGCGCGCCAGGTTAGAGTCTGCGCCGCCCATGCGACCTGTCCCGCTCTGCGCCCGCCGATCGACGCCTCCCACGTTTCTGGGGTATATCACCTCTTCCCGTGTCTCTTCACTTTCCAACCCTGCTCCTCCCCAGCAACGCCTTCATTATCACCACCCAGTCCATCCCACCAACTGTACCCTCCAACCGCAACTAATGCTACGGGGCGTCACCGGTCTCGATCCTTTCTTCCACTACCAGGGCGTCTTCATACGCTCCATCCGCTCCATCAAATGGCGTTGAACCAACCCGCCATCATCATGAGGCAGGGCGTCGGCGACGAGCTCCCGCCGCCCTCCCCCGACCGCTACCAGCCCACCTCCACCTTCGGCAAAGAAGGCTACTACGATGGTTTCGGGACCGACGCCGAGAAAGGCGGATTCCCCAGCCAGGAGCGCAAGATGAGCCGCATCGACCGCCCGTACAAGTCGACGGCGGGAGGCCTCGGCAACGAGTTGACGGCCGACGACGACACGGACCCGAGTATTTCGGTCGGCAAGCAGATGGAGTTGGAGGCGGGCAATACGATCAAGTACCGGACGTGCAGCTGGCAAAAGGTGTGATTTTTCTCCCGGCAAGCCCAGAGCGCCATCCTACTTCCTCCCATGAGCGCCTCCTCATCGCGCATACGGATACTAATTAGGGGATGGATGTGCTGGGGATGTGCGTCTTGCAAGTCCAGAGCTGATCAAAATGCCAGACTGCGGCTTTGCTGTTCTCGGAGTACATCTGTTTGGCGATCATGTCGTTCCCTTACTCGTACTCCGTGCTGGGGCTCATTCCGGGACTGATCTTGACCGTCGTCGTGGCGGGCTTGGTGCTCTACACCTCGCTAGTCGTCTGGTAAGATTGATCATCAAATTGCATACTCGGAACCCTCTAACTCGTCACAGGGAATTCTGCCTCCGCCACCCTGAAGTCAAAGACGTCTGTGACATCGGCCAAATGCTGTTCTGGAACCAGAAATGGGCCTGGTGGGCGACCGCCGTCATGTTCCTCCTGAACAACACCTTCATCCAGGGCTTCCACTGCCTCGTCGGCTCAAAGTACATGAACACCATGGCCGGCGCCGACCACCACATCTGCACCATCGGCTTCAGCGTCATCATGGCCATCGTCTCCTTCTTCTGCTCGCTGCCGCGCACCTTCAGCACCCTCGCCAAGCTCGCCACCCTCTCCGCCTTCACGACCTTCGTCTCGGTCCTCCTCGCCACCATCTTTGCGGGCATCGAAGACCATCCCCGCGGCGTCGCTGGCATGCGCTGGCCCACCCAAGGCCCCGTGACCTACCTCCTCGTCCCCGCGAGCGGCACCACCTTCGTCGCGGGCATGAACGCCTTCATGAACATCTCCTACACCTTCATCGGCCAGATCACAATCCCCTCCTTCATCGCGGAGATGAAAGAGCCCAAGGACTTCCCCAAAGCCCTCTGGGCCGTCACCATCGCCGAAATCATCGTCTTCTCCCTCGTCGGCTCCATCATCTACGTCTACACCGGCACCGCCTACAACACGGCCCCCGCCTTCGGCTCCCTCGGCAACGAAACCTACCTCAAAGTCTCCTTCTCCTTCATGATCCCCACCCTCATCTTCCTCGGCGTCCTCTACGCCTCCGTCTCCGCCCGCTTCGTCTTCTTCCGCCTCTTCGCCGGCACTCGCCACCTGGGCAACAACACAGTCAAGGGCTGGCTCGGGTGGTCGGCCATCCTGGCCACGACCTGGGTCTTCGCCTTCATCATCGCCGAAGTCATCCCCTTCTTCTCCGACCTGCTCTCCCTCATGGCCTCGCTCTTCGACTCCTTCTTCGGCTTCATCTTCTGGGGCGTCGCGTACATCCGCATGCGACGCGCGGATTACGGACCCGGGTGGTGGAAGGTGAATGGGGTGCGAAGTATGATGATGGCGGCGCTGAACGTGGCGTGCATTTTCATTGGGATGTTGTTTCTCACGGCGGGGACGTATGCGAGTGTGGAGAGTATCAAGCAGGGGTATGCGTCGGCGGCTTTTGGGGGGCCGTTTTCGTGCGTGAGTAATGGGGTGTAAGGATGAGGGATGCGAAAAGTGAATGGGGAGATTTGGGGGGATCTTGGGGATTGGGATGGGGATATATACACGCTTGGATGACTGGTTGATTTGAGGGTTGGAGTGATCTGTGACTATGGTAGGTACAGTCTCTACGATCTACTACATAATCTTCTTGGCAAACAAAACGATGCCTCTTGTATGATCGCTCCTGTACTCAACTCATCATGACCATCTCCAGGGTGTAATATCAAGACACGAGACCGCCTTCTCCACTTCTAAACGCAGGTTACACAAGGTACCTTACCGACGTGCTGTCCATCGTCGCCGTTAGAACGAATTTGTGCCTCACGCCGCAACCCGATCAACACAAGTAAGCTTAGGCACATACCCAGCGAACAGTGACCAAAATCCCTTTTCTCGCTCTCGTCGGCCGTAGACTCGCACTCTCGTATTGGACGAGAACGACTTCGGAGACGGCACAGGGCACAGTTCTCTTATTCTACAAGCCAAGCACAATTACCAGGCGCCAGGTAAGGGAAATCGGTTCTTTCTTTCCATTCGCCACGTACTGGAGACGGGATGGTTCCCGGTTCCTACCCAGCCTTGACACCGGAACGGAGGAGGCGGTGATGTATGGTGCGGAGAGGTGATGACCTGCTTCGGTCCCCGGGGGAGGGGTCGGGTCGGAGGCGAGGTGGTTGGTGAGGGTGGTGGGCCAGGGTGACTGGAGGCTGTGCGGTCTTGCATCGTGAGGCTGAGGGCCGGTGAATTGCGGGCAGCGGTGATGTGGATTTGAGGGTGAGGTTGGGTGGACGGACGAGGCACGATGGCCCGCCGGCTTCTTCGACCGTGCGGATCAGTGGACGGACGGAGTCGTGGCGATTGATCGCAGGCTTTGTGTGAGTGTCAGTCGGTATGAGGTGTTGAGCAGCGTGGCTGCAGACGACGTCCAACGACTACAGGGTGAACGAGAGGACGTCAACAGTGCGTGCAACAGCATCATACACATTACCCTAGAACCTAGCTGCGGTCGGTCCATCGAAGCGCAAAGAGCGGAAGCAGCATCCATGCCCATCCCAGTCCCAATCCCATTGCCCGCGTGCTAATCAATCATCAATACTCATCAGGTTCATGCCTCGTAATCGCGTCGTTTTGTTCTCGAGAAGCAGCAGCACCATGATGCTCCGTCCGTCCATCCGCCATCGAAACCCATGATCCGTAAGCAGTTCGTCGAGCAAGCAGCAAAAGTAAAAGCATAGGTGAAAGAAGCAACAACAAACCACCCAACCATCCAACCTCACTCCATCTCTTCACCTTAACTTACCCCCTTCCGTCATCATCCATCATCCATCACACTCCACCCTCCACCCTCCAATCCTCAACACCACCCGGTCTCAAAACCCCAACTTCATCAACCCCCCACGCTGCTGCTGCCCCTCACCCTTCCCCCTCTTCCTCCCCCTCAAACTCCCCACATCCCCATACTCCCTCCCGCTCGTAGGCGGCCAGTCACAAACCCCATCACTGACCGGCACCGGCGCCGCCGCCTCCCCAGCAGGCGCCGACGCATCCGTGACAACCACCTGCGGCGCCCCGGAAGTGGCCTCGGACTTCTGCTGCGCGGCGTTGGCAGCCTTCTCCGGCTCGCTCTTTTCTTCCCCGGCGGGCGTGGAGGTCTTGGTGACTTTGTCCGAGGAATCTGGGGCGGAGCTGCCGGGGGTGACGTTTGTGACGACTTGTCCGTCTGGACCGCCGGCGGCGGGGTTGTTGGTGCCGTTGGTGACCACGGTGTTGTTGCCTCCTCCTCCGGGCGGGGGCGGGGCGAATTGCACGCGGCCGCGTCCTTCCTCCGCGCGACGGGCCATGGTGCCGCGGCCATCGTTCGGGTCGGCGCCGGAAGTAGTGGCTTGGTTAGCGGCGATGACAGCAGCTCCGGTCGCGGCGGCGGCGGTGGCGGGGTCGATGGTTTGGCCCGGGGTGGTGGTTACAACGACGGTGTCGACGCCCGGGGCTGGATCGACGACGGTGACTTTCTCGCGGCGGGCGAGCTCGTCTTTGGCGCGTCTGCGGCGCTCGCGGTGGTTGCGGAAGCGGGGGAAGCAGCAGCAGAGGCAGGTGGCGAGTAAGCCGAGGAGACCGAGGAGAGCGGCCGTCATGAGGTAGGCGAGGGCTTTGTGGAAGTTGAAGGGGTGTTTGAAGGAGCCGAGCCTGGATCACGCGTCAGCACGGTACCTTACTGATGGCTCATGTGTGTCGATGACTCACCAGCCCGTCGAGCGAGATTTGATGTGGCATTCCGCGCAGCAGGTGCGGAAGTCCCAGCACGAGGGCGCTTTGGCGGCATTGAGCGGTCCGATGTTCTTGCCTTCGTCGTGGGCCGGCTTTTGAGTCGCCATTGCCACCCAAGTTTTGCCCTTCTTGGACACGACGGTTGGCGCGTGCGGATAGTAGAGCATGCCCTCCTTGGTGGTGCCGAAGTGAGGGGTGGTGAGAGACGTTGGCTGCGTGTACCATGGGTTCTGGACGTTGAGGCGGGTGCACTCGGAATCGAATTTGGCGGCTTGGAAGACGGTGGTCATGTTCATGGGCTTGTAGTGCTGCTGCAAGCATTTCTGGTAGCGGCACTGCGTCTTGTTGCGGAAGGGGCCGTGGCAAGATGGAGGGTCCGGGATCCTGGTTTGTTGGGCAGCCCAGGCGTAATCCCACAGAGATGTGGTCATGTTAGCGTACACTGTGTTGCCGACTGTGGCCGGGAGGCTGGAAATAGTGGTAGGAGAGCCGTCCGTGCCAGTGACGACTGCGGCCGAGGCGGTGATTGTTGGCATTCCTCCGACAAGCATGGTAGATGTCTTCGTGTCGCGGCGGCGTTGGAGAGCGTGGAGCGCGGCATATCGGGTGGCGCGATCAGTGTCGCCGTCGAGATGGGGTGAGATAATCTTAGCCGTCTGAGCAATCTTCTCCCAGTCAAGGTGGCTGTGAGTTTTACGGCAACCTGGCAGTGCCTCACAAGCCAAGTAGGTGTTGATGGCACTCATGTTGTACTGCGCGTCGTGAATCATGTCCAAGAGTTCTTTCAGCGTTTCGGCCTTGACGGCGGCTTCGTTAGGTGTCATTCCGAACGGGACGATGGTCGTGGCGGGCATGATAACCATGACGGTATTGCCGATGGTCTTGGTCGACTCTTTCATGGTGACGACCATGCCGTGACTGGGAGTGTAGACATACTCGGTCAACGGTACGGCTGTCACGCTGGGGTGCATGCCATTGAATGGGTTGTAGGAGGCCGCTACCAGGCCGCCGCTCACGAGCAACGCGGGGAGGAGAGTCAGAGCTCCCATGGTTTCGTCTCTGTCGTGGTGATTTTGCGTATGTAGTAAGCTACGTGTGGAGAGAAGTAAAGGGGATGTTTGTGGGAGACGATGTTGAGAGAGAGCAGGTTGATGAGAGCACGGTGGAAGTCGGGGAGAAATAGAAGAGGTTGATGAGAGAGATGGGCAAGTGCCCGAACAACAGTGTGAGGTGTGGAAGTCGCTGTGTGAGAGGGCGGCGCTGCCTCCTGGAGGCGCTGCTACTTTCCTGAAGATACTGCTACTTCCCGTTCAAGACGTGGTCCTGTCAAGGACGAGGGAGGGAGCTGCATCGTCGTCGCCACCTTGACGGCTTGACGGAGGTGGTGCATGCCCGCAGGGACGGCGTTGAGGAGATAAGGGAAGAGAGAGTGACAGTATTGACGTCGCTCTCATCGACTCCTGTTTACCTTATCCCATGCCTTGAAGTGTGCAAGAGCGTAAGTGAGAGTCGATCTCTCATCAGTCCAAGGAAGTCATCAGCTGGCTTGGAAGAGACGCCTGAGGCTGCAATTTGCGTTGCTCTGTTTCTCCCTCGTTCATAGTACTGCCGCCTGCCTCCTCGCACCTTTCTCTAAATGCTGGAAGGTGGTGGCGATGATGGTGAACACCGTCCATCCATATCGCTTCAGCCATTACCAGTATATGATCAAGCCCCTCATGGGTACTGTAGCAGCGCCCCATCCTCTGGCCCCGCTAAACCCCGTCTAATACCCAGGGCATCCCGCCTAAATCGTCTGCGGTGGCAGCTGTGCCCCTCGTAATAATGCAGACGGCAGTCAGTCAATCGTCATGGCGGGAACGAGAAAGACAGGCCATTCAGGTACGTGGAAGATTTCCTCTCCTTCCTTTCATACCATCTCACCTTCCCTATCAACCCATCGTCTCTCCACGACCACAGCAACACCACCACCTCCACCATGGCCACCCAACCGCTCCCCTCCGACCTCCTGGCCGGCCTCGACATGTCCAACACCTCCGACCCCGTCATAGCCTCCATCAAAGAAACCAAAGCCTCCTACCGCCGCCTCGGCAACTCCGGCCTCCGCGTCTCCGTCCCCATCCTAGGCGCCATGTCCTTCGGCGACCCAGCCTGGCAACCCTGGGTAATCGACGCCGAAGCCGCCTTCCCCCTGCTCAAAGCCGCCTACGATCGCGGCCTCAACACCTGGGACACGGCCAACGTCTACAGCAACGGCGCCTCGGAGACCATCATCGGCCAGGCCATCAAAAAGTACTCCCTGCCCCGCCACAAACTCGTCATCCTCTCCAAATGCTACGGCTACGTCGGCGAGCACCCCTCGGTCCGCGGCGTCGCCTACGGCCAAGCCATCGGCGCCAGCAAAGACTACACGAATCGCGGCGGCCTGTCCCGCACCGCCATCTTCGAAGCCGTCGACGCCTCGCTCGCCCGCCTCGACATGTCCTACCTCGACCTCCTGCAAATTCACCGTTTCGACCCTTACACCCCGATGGAAGAAACCATGTGCGCGCTCCACGACCTGGTCCGCAGCGGCAAAGTCCGTTATATCGGCGCCTCGTCCATGTGGGCGTACCAGTTCGCGATGCTGCAGCACTGCGCGGAGAAGAACGGGTGGACGAAATTCATCAGCATGCAGAACCACTACAACCTGCTGTACCGCGAGGAGGAGCGGGAGATGAACGCGTTCTGTAACGCGACGGGAGTGGGGTTGATTCCGTGGGCGCCGCTGGCGACGGGGCATCTGGCGCGTGCGCCGAGCGAGACGGGGAAGACGGTGAGGAGTGAGGGGAAGGGGAAGGAGGAGGGGGCTGTTTTGACGCCGCAGGAGGAGAGCGATAAGGAGGTTATTCGGAGGGTGCAGGAGGTGGCTGAGAAGCGGGGGTGGAAAATGAGTGCTGTTGCGTTGGCGTGGATTAACAGGAGGGTGTCGAGTCCGATTATTGGGTTCTCGAGTGTGGCGCGCATGGATGAGGCGTTGGAGAGTCGGGGGAAGGAGTTGACGGGTGAGGAGGAGAAGTACTTGGAGGAGCCTTATGTGCCAAGGGCTGTTGTGGGGCATTCGTAGATGGGGTGAGCAGATAAATGTATATCCTGATGAGGTTACAGTACGGAGAGGATGTGGTGTCATGTGGTGCGAAATGTACACTCTATAGACAACACCCCCGCGATCAAACATTCTCAAGCTCAGATAGGCAAGTACTGCATCGCTTTCAATATCGCTCGCGCAACAAATGGCTACAGAAACCGTTAGCATACTCTCCCACACATCTCTCTGGCGCCACGCTGTACTCACCACCTCCGCCCTCCTGCTCCCGAACCCAGGCGTAGCAACCGTACTCGTCCCATCCAACACAAACCCACTCCCTGCCGCCGTCGTCGTGGCCCCTACCGCCGCCGTAGTCGCAACCGTACTCGCCCCCACCAACCCCCCATTCCCACTCGTCGCCTGCGCCCCGCCAGCCCCAACTAACACCCCATCACTCACCGTCCCCGCGGTGATGACCTGGCTGATCGTCCCGCTGCACGCGGCTCCTACGCGACAGCAGGCTACGTGGCCGGCGTAGTCGGCGGAGCAGATTGCGGAGCTGTCGCAGCAGAGGTTCGGGGCGCCGAGGGAGGCGCAGGGGAGGTAGGAGGTCGGGCAGGCTGTTTCGATTGAGTTTGTGGTGGATGCCGAGATGAGGTTTTGGCGCGGGGCGAGGAGGGGGTTGGGGTTGGTGGGTGGTGGGGTTTGAGTGGGCGTAGAGAGGGCGGTGGAGTTGGAGAGGGTTAGGGCGGGGAGGAAGGGGTCGTAGGGTTCGGGTTGGAGAAGGAGTGGTGGTGGGGGGTGGAGGGCGGTGGTTGTTGAGGCGAGGAGGAGGAGAGATGCCGGGAGGAGGAGGAGGATGGTGGGCATTGTGGGTGTCGGGTTCGAGGGTGTGCTCTTGTCTTGCTGCGTTCGGTCGAGTCCGTTGGTGGTTGTTGGGTGTGTGTGTGCTGTCCGGGGTTGGCTATCGTCTGCTCTCGCTGTCGGGTCTCCGGGTGCTGATGATGGTTGCGATGCTCGTTATGGGATACTCAGCGTCGTTGCTTGGCGTCGTAGTCCCTGTTGAAGTATGGTATAATACATGTACATGTAGCTGAAGGTGGCCAGCACATCGCTCGGCGCATGCGTGTACACACCTCATCAGCCAATAATGCCATCAAGAAAGGCATCAAATCGATAGTTCTATTGCGGGGCGGTTGGCGTGGCGCACATGGCAACCCGCTCGAGCCCAAAACAATCCCCCAACTCCTTTCGCCACTCCTTGAATCCTCGTTGAATTTATGACTGTGCATTGATTAATTGCTGTCAACGGATTATTTAATAGATGCCTCGACGGAGTTGTGCCCGGCGGCGAGTACATCAAGTCTCTGTGTGTGTCGGGACGACGACAAAGGACCGAGAAGGAGACTCCACTACAGCTCCACCAACCGGCCATTTGCTCGACTCGGAGCTCGCTCGTATGGACCCTGACGTGATGGATCAAGTATACCAGAGACTCTTTTCTTCTGTGATCCCGTCCATTCAATTCTGTTTCTCTTGCCCCTCAAACGAGCCCGACAATGACAACCACCATCCACTCCAACACCCAACCCGCCTGGTGGAAGGAAGCGGTGGTATACCAGATCTACCCGGCCTCCTTCCTCTCCACCGGCTCCGGGTCCATACCGGGATGGGGTGACATCCGTGGCGTTATCAACAAGCTCGATTACCTCAAGCACCTGGGCGTCGATATCGTCTGGTTGTCCCCCATCTTTAAGTCTCCGCAAGTCGATATGGGATACGACATCTCCGACTACAAGGACATTGACCCAAGGTATGGAAGTTTGGAGGATGTGGATGACTTGATCAAGGGCTTGAAGGCGAGGGGGATGAGGTTCATGGTGAGTCTTTGCATTTGTGTGAGATCGGTATGGTATGCTAATGGTATCACTTCCGGCCTGCAGGTCGATCTCGTAGTCAATCATACCTCGGATCAGCATGCGTGGTTCCTCAACTCGCGATCCAGCAAGTCTGCTGCTAAACGAGACTGGTACATCTGGCAGCGGCCAAAGTACGACACCGAAGGCAAACGCAAGCCACCCAACAACTGGAGCATGATCCTGGGTGAAGCAAACAGTGCCTGGACCTGGGACGAGGAGACGCAGGAGTACTACCTCGCGCTCTTCACCCCGGAGCAACCGGACCTCAATTGGCGGAACCCGGAAGTCAGGGAAGCCGTACACGATGTCCTACGCTTCTGGCTGGACCGAGGCGCGAGTGGCTTCCGCATGGACGTCATCAACCTCATTTCAAAGGTCGAAGGATATCCAGACGCTGAAGTGGTCGACCCGAGTGTACCCTATCAACCCGGCCAGAAACACTTCGCGAACGGCCCCCACCTACACGAATACCTACAAGACATCAACGCCAAAGTCCTGAGCCACTACGACACCATCACCGTCGGCGAAATGCCCTTCGTCCACGACGAAACCGAGATCATCAAAGTCGTCGGCGCCACCCGCAAAGAACTAAACATGATCTTCATCTTCGACCTAGTAGACATCGACAACATTCCCGGCTCCTTCCGCCTCACCCTGCACCCCTGGCAGCCAACCGAAATCCGCCGCATCATAACCAAATACCAACGCCTCATGCTCGACAAGGACGGCTGGAACAGCATCTTCATCGAGAACCACGACAAACCCCCCTCCGTCTCGCGCTACTGCGACGACAGCGACGCCTTCCGCGCCCTCGGCGCCAAACTCCTCTGCCTCATGCAGACCACGCTGGCGGGGACCCTGTACGTCTACCAAGGCGAGGAACTCGGGATGCGGAACTTGCGGCCGGAAGTCCCGCCGGAAGAGTACAGGGATATCGAGAGTATCAATTACTGGCGGAAAATGAACGCGCTGCACCCTGATAGTCCCGGGAGGTTGGATGGGGCGAGACATGTGCTGCAGAGGAAAGCTCGCGATCATGCGCGCACGCCTGTGCAGTGGTCTGCGGAGGCTAACGCGGGGTTTTGCGCGGAGGGGACGGAGCCGTGGATGATGGTTAATACGGACTACCACACCGTTAACGCGGAAGCGCAGAGGGTTTATGAGAGTGAGGAGGATTTGTCTGTGCTGCAGTTTTGGCAACGCGGCTTGGCGAGCAGAAAGGACCACAGGGACTGTTTTGTTTATGGGGGTTTTGAGGGGGTGGGTGAGGAGGGGGGGAGTGTGTTTGCTTATAAGCGGATAAGTAGGGGAGCTGGGGGAGAGGCGTTTGTTACAGTGCTCAATTTCTCGGGCGGGGAGGTGGAGTGGATGGTACCAGAGAGGGTGAGGATGGAGAAGTGGGTTACTGGGACCTATGGCAAGAAGGCCCCGGAGTTGGCCCTGGAGGGCACGGTGAAGTTGAGGCCTTGGGAGGGGGTGCTGGGGATGTGCGCGGCTTGATGGGCCGTCGGGCTCTCGCTGGCGACTTGAAGCTCTAACACACAGGCATTGACTTCTAGTCGCTTCTGCCTGGTCGGCACTTGGAAGCTCGAGAGGCTGGTCTAGCTATTCGAAAACACTATGCACAGCGGTGACTACCGGTACCCTGATCCAGTCACCATGGACGACGTTATCAGCCACAGAAGCCATGAAACAACTCTATACTCGTATGAGGATCTCTTTGGCTGCAAGAACTACCTCCCCATCTCCACAACAATAGCGAAACAAAATCGACTCTCACACCCTTCAGCAGAAAGCTCGACACTCTGACGATCGAACAACCAGTAATCTCAGCACCCAAGCCTTACCGCTACCTCAACAGCTCAGGTAACCCACACCGCCATGCCTCAAAACTACACCATCGACTGGCCTATGATGCCCCCAGCTTACCAAATGATGGCACACTTTCTCGACAGCAGAACAAGACTACCACCGCCACCTAAGCGCCACCACCACCATCCCCAGAAACCCCTAGGTCCCGCGACCTCGGCCCCGAAGAAGCAGATACAGACCGTCGCCTCCGATCACTCAAGCAAGTGGTCCACAGCCGGTACCGTGGGCACAGGAGGCGGTGTCTCGTCGTCCAAAGAGGGTGCCGGAACGGTAGTAGCGCGGGAGATGATGCCGGGGGAGACGCGGTATGTGACGAATGAGGAGTGGCGTGATAAAAGGGGACGGGTGGTGAGGAAGAGGACTACTGTTGGGACTACTAGGAAGGAGGGATGAGCGGGGTGGTGATGGAGGAAGAGGTTGCGGCTGCGGTGGGATGGGCTGCGCGCGGCGCCTGAGGATTTTGGTGGAGGGATGTCAAGCAAGCTATGGAGACACTTGTTGTGCTATGATGGTCGGTTCCTGCCATCAGTCTGATGGGGAAGAGAAGTGAATCCTGTACTGCTTTCACTCCACAAGTCGTACCTCGACCGCGCCGCCCTCTCGCTCCGCGGCTCCGGTGCATGTGCTTGGCAACATCATGCGCTCCTTCGCATCGCATATGTATAAGTATCAATCACGCCAAGAAATCGGCTCCGGCGCAAGTCACACAGCACGTGACAACGGCGGCGCTACAGAGTAGATATATAAACCCCACCCCTATCTCTCTCTCTCCTCCTCCTCTCATCAGAGCGACAAGCAGTCCTCGGCAGCGGCCCTCTCTTGGACGAGCTGGCCGAGCAGCTGCCCTGTACGACTGCCGGAAGCTGCAGTCGTCGCTCGTGTACGTCGATAGTCTTCAGCAGCAATCGCGCTATGCCGCAGCGTGAGTGGATACGGCGTCGCTGAGATACTGATTTCTCGGCAGTGCTGGGGGAGCGACGGTGCTTCTGGCTGATGAACAAGCATACTTACGCTTTATTCGCGAAGCCGTGTATCACGGCACCGACATATCGGCCTGGCTTTCTGCGTCCCGATCGTTGTGCGTACATTCTGAGTGTGACGACGGGCTTGTCAGTGTCGCAGCCAGTGTCCCAGACTCGCGCAGCGGGCTGTACAGGAGTACTGGGAAGTTGTAGCGTGATGGAGATGCTGCTGCTTCACATGCTTGCCGCGTATAAGGGCGAGGCTGCTGACGGGCTAGATGGGCTGTCAGGTCTATCGTCTATCGTCTGTCGTTTATCATCTATGGCCCACGCTCCTGAGTCTTCGAGTATGCCCTCGATGCAAGGAACAGCACTGACCCTACGCCCTCGCTATGCCAATCAACGGCGCGCATGTATCATACACCGAATAAACCCCTAGATATCCTTCCGGGCGTACTTGCTGTGGTTCTTTCGGAGCGTTCCACCGTACTTGTACAACACGAACGGAATCGGCACAAACAACAATCCCAAGAAACCGAGCAGACTCGACGCCCAACCCACGCCGAGCTTGGTATACATCGCCGCAGCGAAGAGAGGAAAACCCGCACCAACTGCAGAAGTATCAGCCTTCGGCCATCTCTCACACCGACAGGAAGAGGGCAATTGAGGGCAACAACTCACAAGAACTCCTCATGAGATCGTTCCCGGCCAGCACAGAAGCAACATGCGCCGGATAAGCATCCGGCAAATAATTCAACACAGAATTAAACAGAATAAACGTCCCGATGGTGAAAAACGCCGTCCCGATAATCGGCACGATCCAATGCACGTCCTCGCGCGCCGACCACCCGAACCAGAACAGCGCGATGGGGATGCAGAACCCGCCCACGCAGGCGGGGAGGAGGCGCTCCTCGGGGGTCACGTTGCCGGCGGCGTCGAAGTGGGGTTCGAGGCCATAGCGCAGGTAGAGGAAGAAAGGAGGGATGACGGCGAGGGCGCCGGCGAAGAGGCCGAGGTAGGCGAGGCCTTCGGTGCCGAGGGAGAAGTGGTAGATGTCTATGAAGACTATGACGAAGCTGGGATACGATCAGAGTCAGCGGAGATATTGCAATTGGAGAGAGGTGAGGCTGGATGAGGTTCGATGGAAAGAGGACGTACGATTCGAGCCAGATGTAGAGGAGGCCGTAGATGAGGGCAATGTAGAGATTCAGGAGGAAAACCATGGGTTCGTGGAAATTGAGCGTGATGGGGCGGACGAGACACATCATGACGAGTTCGTGGCTCGACATGCCGTCCGCCATGAGCATCGGCTCGCAGGTGAGTTTCTGGTCCCCAGTGAGCTTCCGCAGCCGCAGGGTCCGGCGGACGAGGATGTTGTTCGCGCTCGTCTCCGGCAGGAAGAAGAGCAGGAAGACCAGGCAGAAGGCGGATAGCCACATGAGCTCCCAAATCGGCCACGCCCAGGGCGCGGTGATGTCGCCTTTGATAGGTCCGTATTGCACCGCGAAGCCCCCGACTAGCGGACCGAGAGTGGGACCGCAGACCGCCGAGATGCCCCAGATGCTCATTGCGTATGCGCGCTTCTTGGGCGTATACAGATCAGCCATCGACGCTCCGCCCGTCGCAAGAACGGGGCTGCCGAAGAACCCTGTGAGAAAGCGGAAAGCGAGCAGCATGCCGAAGTTGCTGGCTAGCGCGGTGGGCACCTGGAAAGCGACAAACACAACCAGCGTGCCCAGGTAGACGGGATTGCGGCCGACGTAGGGGATCTCGCTCATGGGGCTCCAGAGCATGGGTCCTAGGCCATAGCCGGCGACGAAGAGGGAGAGGCCTAGTGTGGCGGCGACGGTGGAGACGCCGAAGGTAGCGGCGACGGATTCGGTGCCGGCGGAGTAGATGGAGGAGCCGATGTAGACGGAGGTGGTGAGGAGGCAGATTTCGAAGGTGACGAAGACTTTCTTGAGGAGGGACCAGTTCATGGGGTTATCTAGTCGCCGAGTCAGCCTGACTTCAACTCATCCGTATGCCGGAAGGGTGAAGATAAGGGAGACCTACCAGGATCGTCGTCCCCATACCAAGACACAATATGCACATCTCTGCCCTTCTCGGGGTCAATCTTAACCCCACTAGCCAAATTCACTTCCCCATCGCCCTCCCCAACCCTCGTCCTAGACGACTGATCCGAAGGCGTCCTCGCCTCTCTCGTCCTGACCCCACCGATCCCCTCCATTTCCACGTCCTCGCTCTCACCGTCATCACCCTTGGGCGGCTCCGCATCCCCACGATGTGCCATGTACCCCGACTTCTTCTCGTCGATATACCGCGTCCAGATGCTCGGATCCTTTTCTTCGGCAAACTGCAGATATCGCCCGCGCGAGACGAAGCGGATGAGGTGCCCGAAGGCTGTGTCGCGGATGAGCTCTGCCATGCTGAGTCAAGAATGGCGAAGGGCAGGTGGGTAGGAGATGATCGGGGGGAAAAGAGGCGAGAGGGCCAGAGGTTATGCAGTGAGAGATACCTATGGAGAGGAAGAGTCGAAGGAAAGGGAGGGAGGCGGTACTTAAACCCAAGACCTGTAGCAGTGGTACGACCGTTCTCCAGTTCCACTTCCCCAACGGTGATGATGAGCATACGGCAAAATCAAAACGGTCAAAACGGTCTCTCGGGAGCACAGCAAAGCCCGGGGCCATTACTACTCAGGCCGGATCTCATCGGTTCCTTAGTCCGGACCGTGGAAAGTTGGGCGACGCGATCCAATTTCTCTTACAAAGTCAAATGGATGAAGAGACGTGTGGTGGATTCGAGCTGCCAAGAAGCAAGTGACGTCTTCGATATCGAGAGAATTCGGTTTTTCGTCGGGAGCTCGGGAGTCTCCTGGTACCGTACCCGCTCACGTGATTGGGAGGCTAGACAAGATATGGCAGGCACGCATCCCCCGGGTACATACGGTCCTCAAGTCTTCCCGGTGAGAGGCAGCCATGCATGAACTCAAAGCCGGTAGTGGAGAGCTGAGAAAAAGTCGCAGTGTGGTCGCATTCATTCATGGGATATATCTTTTCCCTACAACGCAGCCGAAGCCCGCCTTTGCAATGAAGTCGCCAAAGCGTACTCCAGGGTATCTCGTGCAGCAGCAAGTCCGCCAGTCCGGGATACTTCTCCTCTCCAACATCCCACACGCCAAGCCCACCTCTTCCCTGTCATCCCTACATATCAGCTCCCACCTAACGCACCCACATCTCACACCAACATCTCACCCCATCTCACCCCACCCCACCCCCTCTCATGGACCCACCGCCTACATACTCTGCCCCCCAATCAACTTATTAGGCATCAACGCCACCGTCAACACACACCCCAGCGTCAACCCGCCGGCCAAATACAGAATCGAATTCGTCGCCTGCGTATCCCCATGCAGTCCCGCCGTGGGAATCAGACTCTGCGCCATGAGCGGAGCGATAATCCCGAAGAGTCGACCCCAGAAAGACGCCAGTCCGCAGGCCGTGCCGCGGATGGGCGCGGGGAAGACTTCGGGGGTCCAGCCGTAGAGGACCGCGTTGAACCTTTTCATTTTTTCAGTAAGCATATACATTGCGGAAGGGGCTTTGGTGGTAGGGTGGACAGGGTAGGGCTAATGGGGAGGAGGTAAGGCATACATGCTCTGGAAAAAATACTCCATGACATTGAGCCCGATATTACTCGCCTCGGTATTCACCGCGGAGAAGACGAAAATCGAAATCCCCATCATGCCCGAGGAGAAGACCATGGTCCACTTGCGGCCTACGTTGGGCAGGGCGTACATGAGGCCGCCGAGGAGGACGCCGAAGATGCCGGGCGTGTAGATGGCGATGTAGGTGCGGTAGGTGAATTTGAGGGTCAGGGAGATGGCGCCGTTTTTGAGGGCGAGGATGGTGGGGAGGTAGGTGCCTGCAGTCACGTCACTCGTGAGTCAGTGTGGGATAGCAGAGTGGCATGGGAGGGTGGAGGTCTGGTACCGGCGAGGGTGAAGCCCTGGAAAGTAACAAAGTCAGCCAAAACGCTCCTTCTCAGACGGACAGCTGCCAAGCATTGCTGTGCGAACTCACCCAAAAGTCGCAGATGTACGTCAACCACACCAACAACGTCAACCGCGACATCTGCCACCCCTTGAACAACAACGCATACCGCGACCCCTCAATCAAAAACTTCTCCCTCATCGTCGTCTGCCGCTGCGCGTTCCCGGCCCCCAACAACTCCGCCCGACTAATGGTCGAATCCTGCTCCGTAGTCAACGCGTCGAAATCCTCCCTCGTCACCCCGCAGGCCCGGTTATTCGTCTTGGCGATATGCTGCAGCACTTCCACGGCCTTGTCGTCGAAACCGCGGTAGACGAGGAATTTGGGCGATTCCTTGAAATTGAAGACGACGAAGCGGAGGATGAAGATGCCGAGCGTGATGGCTCCGAGGGTGAACATGAGGTAGCGCCAGCCCATGTTCGAGGCCCGGGTACAGCAGGCCACGCCGGCGGCCACATTCGCGCAAGACGGTAGAGGTTTGGCCTCGCTGAAATTGGGGCTGCAGCTGTATTTGGGGATGAAGCCGTAGGCGATGGCGGAGCAGATGGCGACGCCGACGGGCTGGAAGAGGGAGAGAAGTGCGAGCAGGAAGCGGCGGTTCTGCGGGATGAATTCTAGGCAGATGGTCGTATCGATGGGGATATTGCCGCCGATGCCGAAGCCCACGAAGGCCGTCACGACGAGGAAGGCCGGGTAGCTGTTGCAGGCGCCGAGGCCGAGGCCGAAGGCCGCCGAGATGAGGCAGGTGAGGTTGAAGGCCCAGCGGCGGCCGACGATGTCGACCAGCATGCCCCAGACGAAGGCACCCGCTGTGAGGCCGGAGGAGAAGGCCACCTAGAATGAAGAATCAGCACGGCACGCGGAGTGTACCCGGGAGTTTCGCGGGGGTAATGAAAGCAGCCAGAGTACCAACCGAGATATTGCCGCTGCTCTTGCCACTGCACCAGAAATCAGCTTTCCTCACGGATGAAAACATTCCCACGAGATAAGAAGAGAGGCCTACCTAAAGCCCAGCTCCTGCTCCAACGGACTCAACACCAGCCCAAACGCCTGCGCCCACAACAGATCCAAGAAATACCCAAACCCGCACAAGCACCAGATATACCACTGGTACCTCCCCATCCCATTATTATCAATCTCGCGATTGATGAGCACGCATTTCTTCTCGTACACGGTCAGGCCCTCGAGCTCCGCGGCGGGGATGCCGGCGATGAGGCCGTTGGGGGCGTGGTGGCCGGGCTCCGGGTCGTCGTAGCGGGGCGAGTCGGAGAGGTGGGCTTCTTTCTCCGAGTCTTTGGGCTCGTAGGAGGAGGCCATGGTGGCGGGCTTCGCTGGCAGTGGGCCGCGGTACAGGGAGGGGGTGGGGGGGAGAGGGAAGTGAGGTGTGACGGTATGGGGTGCGAAGGTCGTGGGATATACTACGTTCCCCAGATGCGCGGCTATCGTGGTGGGTCGACAGTAGTAGAGAGAGGTCTCGCGCTCACTTCTGACACGGTGACACGGTGACAAGCAGCCAGCTGCGGGCCCCGGCCTCCTTCTTATCTAGACGCAGTCGCAGCGTAGCGTGGGATGGACTGGAAAGGTAGTCTATAGTAGAAGGTGCGGTAGCTTATTAGGATCGGGGGGCCCGAGGCATCTCGCCCGCCGTTGGTGGACGACGATCTGGTCTGGGTCTCGTTCAGATGCTGCGGACTGGGTGGAGGTCGTTGCCCTATCCGGCCTAGTTGAGATCCCTCGCGCGCTCCCAATCTCGCATTGCACATGTCGCATCCGAGATGGCGGGGAAGGAAGTCTAAGGTATCGCTTCCGCTGCACGTGACGAGGTTGACGGTGGAAAAGATGGGACCCGGTCTCGTCTCTCGGGGGAACACGAGGGCATGGAGTCGGGGAATCGGGGACGGGGAGTGGGGGGTGGGACGTGAACGTGAGCAGAATGTACCTGCCCGAGACCGAGAGTGTAAGAGACTCGCGTTCGCAGCATCGCTCCAGTACCGGTAGCAATACGTGCATGTAGTGAGCCGTACACGGGAACGCTCGGCCAGGTGATACATGTGCGGATGTCACTACTGAGCCTTTCATGTTCCAACGCGACCCGCAGGGCACAGACTGATGATGAAAGCCGCGACGGTCGCTCTGGTGGCACCAGCCAAACAGTACGGCAGTCGCTGCTGCAAACGCCTTTTTCCTTTCCCCGCCTGAGAGCCATTCCCGCCTATGCCGTTGAGGCGCCGGCGATCCATCCATCCCAATACGCCCATGAAGAAATTTCGTCCCATGGTTCCGAACGCGACAGCAGTGAGCCGACTCTCCCAAAGAACTCCCCTCCTCACCTCACCCGCTCAACATATCTCTCACACTCATCCCCGTACTCCCTCCTCCCCCAACAGCCCCCTCAACCACCGCTCCCCCCGACCCCGCTCCCGTCCCCGCAGCCCGCCACCCCCTCCGATCATGATTAAGCATGCTCAACGCCGCCGCCGCCTCGCGATCCAAATCGTGATCGCTCTTCCTCCCACTCCCCCCGTTACCCCTCCCTGTCCCACCCGCTCGCTGCTTCTCAGCCAACTCCATGCCCCCCTCAGCCATCATCCTCAACGACTGCGACGTCCCCGAGTCCATCGGCCTCAACGCCGGACTCCCCAACCCGAAAGCCCCGCCATAACTCGGCAGCCCCGCATACGAAAGCGAAGAAGACGAAGCGTTCGAGAGTTGCGGGCCGAAAGCAGGCGAGGTGTGCGTGGAGTGGAAGTACGGGCTGTAACTCGCTTGGGATTGCGAGGAGATGCTGTAGTGTCTCCCACTTGCGCTCGCGCCGGGGCCGAAAGTGGCGGGGGAGTTGGAGAGGGTGGTGGTGAGTTGGGCGAGGGAGGGGAGGGAGATGGCGGAGGAGCCTGAGGGTTCCAGGGCGGAGGTGGCGAGGGTGGAGGCGGTGGTTGAGCCGGCGGTAGCTTCGTGTTCTTCGTCGTTGTCGTCTACCATGTCTTCGTCTTCGTCCTCGTCTTCGTCGTCTTCGTTAGTATTGCCGCGGTTGATTCGGAGGGGTGGTGGCTGCGGGCGCGGGGAGTTGTTTTGCGCTTGGAGGTCCGTGACGCATTGTTCGAGGTAGCGCAGGTATTCTATGCTGGCCTGTGTCTGACATCAGTCGTCTGCAATACTACTCGCACCTGCTCACACTCGAGCCTCACCTGCAAAATCGCCAATTTATGCATCTCCTGTCCCTTACACGCCGGAATCATATCCTTCAACACCCCAAACTCCTCATTCATCTTCGACCGTCGCCGCCGCTCAATCAGACTATGCGCCGTTTTGCGCGCGATCTTGCGCCCTGCCGCTGTCGCTCCGGAATTGTTCTGCTTCCTCTTCCCACCAGCCTGGCTAGCCGTACTCGGCATCCTGCCCACCGTCGGCGGCGAGATGTTCACGGATTGCGCGACGCCAGGCAAGGCTTGCTGCTGCTGCGCGCCGGTACTGCTGTCTTTCGGCTTCATCTGGATGATCTTGCGGGATCGCGTGGGCGGCGGTGGAAGCGCGAAGTCGTCTTTGGTGATCACCGTGGGTCCCGATTGCGCGGTTGCGGGTCGCTTGCGCGACAAGTCGGCGGGTGACGGGGGCGAGACGGGACGGTAGGAGGAGTCTGAGCCATTGACTGACGGCGTGGACGAGCTGTTGCTCAGTCTATCGGGCTCCTGGTATGCGGTGGGTGGGAGGTTGAAGGCTGGTGCTGTGATACTGCCACCCGAGGGCTCCTTGCCGCGGAGATCGCTCGAGGAGCCGGGGGTTGGTGGGGGCACGGGGCGGGGCATGATGGTGGTAGCCGTGGTAGTCTCAATGGCGGCCTTGGAGGTCGTCGACGTCTCGGGCCCGGGTCGGCGGGCGGAGAAGAGGTGAGTGGTGTAGGACGCCGTGGTGGGCGAGAGGTGGGAGTGGGAGAGGAAGGGTGGATGAGACAGAGGAGGGTGGTGGGAGATGGAGTACTTAGCCGTGGTTGCGTTGGGTGCGATAGAGTGTCCATGGTGGGCGTGGGTGGGCGACAGAGTAAGATAGTGGTCAACAAGCTGAGCACGCGACAGCGTGGCCCTCGTGCTCGCTTCTGTTGGTCCTCGCATCAGCAGCCGACAAAGGCAGATGTGCAGGTGCCGTCAGGGTCCACGCTAATTGGTCGGAAGATGCGCAACCAAGAGGAGCACGTGCATGTGGGGTGCTCGTCTTATCCAATCTACACGTGACACGGATCAGGTCTATGCATGTCACGTGCACTGCTATGCTCTGAAGAGCCACGATGCTTACTGTAGGTTGAGCATTATTGAGCCTTACTCTCGTACATCAGCTGATCGTTCAAGACTAGCATTGCAGCCATGGTACTCAGGGAATAGCCGTATCCAGCCCATCCTCATACTCGCCACCCTACCCTCTCGCCCCAGCCCCACCTCCACTCATCCCCATCAACACCCCCACCGCATCCATCTCCGCCTCCTGCCTCCCATCCCGCCCCTCCGCCTCCGCCTCCGCCTCCGCCTCCGCCTTCCTCTCCCTTTCCCTCCCCGCCTTCAAAGCCTCAAAATGCGCCATCTGATCCTCATAGTAATTATCCCACGGCTCCCTCTCCCCCTCAAACCCCCCCGATCTTCCCGTAGGCGGCGGCGAAGCAGCACCAGCACTACTACCCCCGCTCTCCTCATGGTTATCATCCGGTGTGCTAGGGTCGCGTCCGTACATCAGTGCCGTCCCACGCATCTCCTGTACCTCCGCTTCCTCTTTCCACCCCTCATGTCGAGTCCTTCTCCATCCCTCTTCCAAGCAATCCGGCCTCTCGGGACTCCAATCGATGCCGAGCGAAGGCGCCCGGTCCCTTTCCAAGGCCTCCCGTAGCGGCCTCCCCCTTTCTCCCATCAGCTCTGCGTCCCAGTCCACACCCCGCGCGAACTCGCACTCCATGACGCCTTCCATCAGGATTTCCTTGTCCATCCACTCGTCTCGCCTCTCGATCTCCAAATTTCGGTTCTCGATTTCGAGTTCTCGCCCCTCGCGCTCAGCCCAGTGGAGTTGTCGTCGTAGGAGTCGCATTAGTTGGTCGGCGGGGATGCCGGATTCCCAGTCCGAGAAGTGGATGTCGGGTGGGTAGTGGATCATGAAGCCCGGTTGACCGGTTAAGGGGTGATGGGCGGGGATGTAGGTTATGTTGTCTGTGGCTGGGGATGGGGAGGGGATGGCTTGGCCGAATTCGTCGTGGGAGATGAGGGGAGGTGGGTGGAGAGCGTTTTGTGGTTTGAGGTGGGGTAAGAGGGATGAGGTGCCGTTAGTAGCCTTATTGCTCTTGGACTTGCTTATTTTACTGCTGGGAAGTGTAGGGACGTCTGTGGTGGTACCGGTCGCCGCGCCGCGGGGAAGCTCAGGCTCGTGAACGGTGCGCATATGCTTTGCCAAGGCGTCGGAGCGTGTGAAGGCTTTGTCGCATTCTATACCACCTCGCATCAGCGACCCGTGTCTACAACAGCACAGAGGCATCACCACTCACCAGGCAAAGCGCAATAATAAGGCTTCTCCTTAGTATGGCTCCTCATATGCGCCTTCAACGCATACCCGCTAGGATGATTACTCGCTTTCCGCTGACACTCGCCCCACTCGCACACATACTTGCTCCTTTTAGGTCCGCCAGTCGCGCAGTGCGTGCCCTGCACATGCATCACCAACTCGTCATTGTTGTTCGCCACGCCGTACGGGCAGTCCCGCCACAAGCACTCCGTCTGCGCTTCGTCGCGGAGCGCCCATTCGTCGTGCGAGGGGGAGCCCGGGGCGGAGCTCAGGCCGTCGGAGGAGAGGGAGAGGCTGTCCCAGTCTGGTTCGACGGGCACAGAAGAGTCGGCGCGGTCGAAGGGAGGGTTCTTGAGGGTGTGGTGGGTCCGCCGGCGTTTGGTGGGGCGGGGTAGGTCGGTGTCTGGGTGGGCGATGTCGACGCTTGGGCGCGAGGAGGGGCCCGCGGTGCTGAGGTGGTCGTCGTCGTCGTGGTCGCTTTCGTTGGAGGGAGGGTCGCTGAGGTCGGAGGAGGGTGGGGAGGCCATGGTGTGTTATTGGTGTTGGTCGGTTGGTTTCGCAATCGCTCGTAGGTATGCATCAGCAAGTCGGAATGGGAGTCGCGATTGCGAGACGGAAGGTGCCGCTCCTACACCCGTGCACGGACCAGCCGCAGCATCTCCCTAACAATTTCTTCAACATGATCTTCCTTCTTCCGGTCAATACAACACATTCATCCCCAAGACATGACAGACCCCCACCGTGTATCAATGAGTGAGTAACAGCTAGTGACGTCATGTGTGCGTTACAACAAGGCGATAGTCCCCAGGTGAGCACACATTCTCAATCCCTTACTCCCTTCGCGTGATGAACCTAGAGTTCTGCAATGCTGACGGTTGTCTCGATAACCGAATGCGGATTAACCAACACATACACTTGATCTGACGTGCTGCAACCTTACCGTGCGACTCCTGATTCCGTGAAAGTCAAGGACTAACAAAAGACATGCAGGATCATGGGGTGTAGATGTGCCGTGCCATACCACCGTTTACCTGTGCAAGGTTGCGCCCGAGTACAACGCGGGTGTAAGTTCGTTGGGGGCCAATTGGACTCATATTGCTCGCAAACCACCGAGTGCTCTTTGATCCTCTCGTTCATTTGGCGGAGGCTTGCTGTCCTCAGACAGGTTCAGAGTAAGGTGTGGAAGAGG
Organism: Friedmanniomyces endolithicus; assembly: GCA_030411845.1. NCBI lineage: Eukaryota > Fungi > Ascomycota > Dothideomycetes > Mycosphaerellales > Teratosphaeriaceae > Friedmanniomyces > Friedmanniomyces endolithicus. The sequence goes on from JASUXV010000031.1 coordinate 108,997, forward strand.
TCGCTCTCCGCTGAACCAACAGACCTGAGTGCGAATCGAGGGCGATACGGGAGCCTCGATCCTGCACGGAGACGCGGAGACGCTGGTTTGGCAAAGTGGCTGAGCAAGACTTGGCATTTGAGGTGGGCGTACAGCTATATACATCACTCTTACATTACATCCCAATGCTCGCTCGACATAAGGTACCTCCGCTACTCCTTCAACGGCGGACTGTTCCCAAAGTTAAAAGCATTCACCGGCCCTCCATACCGATCCCCAACAATCTCCGCGTTCTCCACCAAAGCATCAATCTCCTTCATCTCACTCTCATTCAGCTCAACCCTCACCATATTCTCCCTCACCCTCTCCTCCGTCGTCGCCCCCGGAATCGGCAGCGTCTCCGGCATACCCTCTTTGCCACTCTTACCCACAATCCACGAAATGCCGATCTGGCCCGGCGTACACCCCTTCTTCTTCGCAATCGCCTCCACCTGCTCCAACAGCTTAAGGTTCTTGGGAAAGTTCTCCTCGCTGAACCTGGGAAAGTGCTTCCGGTGGTCATCCTCAGGGATATCGTTATGACTCCTCATAGCCCCGGTAAGAAAGCCTCGACCCAGCGGCGAATAAGCCACAATCGGTATCCCCAATTCTTTACACGTTTCTGCAACCCCATTCTTCGTGATCTCCGTCTCCCACAGACTGAACTCCACCTCCACCGCCGCCACTTTCACCACCTTCGCCGCACGTCGAATCGTATCAGCCGAACACTCGCTCAAACACACCCCTCCCAGCTCCCCCCGATCAATGAAAGCCTTCGCTTCCTTCATCGTAATCTCAATCGGGGTTTTAGCATCCACCCGCGCACTCTCCCACAAATCCAATTTCTTCCCAGCTTTCCCAAGTACATCAACGCACTCCTGTATACTCCTGCGAGTCCCCTCTGCGGACCCATCGGGCATCATACCATCGTACACGCAGCCTCCCTTGATGCACACGACCACTTTCTCGACATCCTCGGGGTACTTTTCGAAGTACTCAGCTAGGAGGTGGAGACTGTTGCGGGCAGCGTTCCCGTAGATCTCGCCGCCGTTCCAGAAATTGGCTCCGGAGTCCAGGGCGGCGCGCATGGCTGTGAAGGCTTGGGTTTGAGACGGGGGAGAGGCGCGCCAGGTTAGGCCCATGAGGCCGTAGCCGATGGGGTGGACTGGGTGGCCTGCTAGGTGGATGGGTTGAGCCATGATGGGTTGGATATCCTTCGGTCTTGGGGTCTCGTTTGTTGTGAGGTTTGGACTGGTATTCCTTGCTTTGATGTGAATGTGTCTAGTTGGATCTGGCGTCGGCTTCCCGTTGAAATACGAATTGGCAGCGAGGTGATGTGCCTCTTATATAGCTAACCCAGAATCTTCTTCACCTCGCTGGGCAACCGGGGCTGAGAACAAAATTATCATCAGGTTGGAATTGTGCCGCCGTGTCGAAGTGTAGTCAGATTGTACCTAAGTCCGTCGCCCGTCGTCCGCCGTCATCCGGCCTTCGGCGAAGATTGCTCTCCGGGCCGGGAAACTTCAGCTGAACGCAATGCAACGCTTCGGACTTTACGTTCCGTTGTCACGGTCAGACACGGATGCAAGAACCGGAATCGTGATCACTTCGCTTGTGTGTACAGGCGGAAGATGAAGGACTGGGTGCACTCAGCTGTGGTACAATACGGATTCGTACACCCCCATCCGGCACGATCTCATCACCGTGCCTACATGTACTCAAGTGATCCGATGAGGCTCACTCAAATGCACAAGTCAACATCATACCGTCGTTATAGATACATGCAATTTCAGTCTCTCGTCCACTCGTCCCTCCCATAGCATTCGCGGAATCAGAGGAGTTTTGCTGAGCCTCCGATCACATCAGCTAGTTTTTGACGATGTCGAAGCCCTTCAGATCGGGCAGCACCGCCCTGATCTCCCTCCCGTAGGCATACAGACCACCGGCGTAGCAGGTCTGTTCGAAAGCCTTGTTTGGGTCGCTGCCACCCATGTATCTGATGCACCAAAAGCGTTAGCATAAGATGCATCACCTCGGACCAGCCGGCATCAGATGGGGTTTGACTTACGTGCTCTTGGTAGTCGGCATCAACGTCAACTCGCTGAGATAGTTGATCCTCTTCTTCCACTCCTTGCTCGCCTCGTCCGTCGGATTGATGTACTTGATGCCCTCGGTCTCGCACTTCTTGATGACATCGGCGATCCACCTCCCTTGCACCTCGACCGAAGTCGGGCCGTTGGAGAGCAGCGTTGGGCCTTGCGGTCCGTAGATGTGAAATTGATTTGGATAGCCGGACTGAGGTTCCTTGTCAGCCCTCTCGTCCTGAGCTGTGCTCAATGCCCACGGCATACGGCATGGATACATACGACGGTTGTGCCCAGGTAGGTGTGGGCAGACTTCTTCCACTGCGATTCCAAGCTCTCGCCGTTGATACTGTGCAAGCCCTGTGGGAGCCAAAGGTGTCAGCGATGCAAACATCTTCATCGACTCATGTGTTGACGATGCTTACCATAGCCGTCATGCCTCCAGTAACTACGTCAAATCCCGTCGCGATGCAGATGATGTCGAAGTCATGTTGGGAGCCGTCGGACAATTTGATGCCGGTCTCGTTGAAGCATTCGATGGTCCTGCCCTTGAGGCTCACGGGTTCGACATTATCTCGGTTGTACTGCTCAAAGTACGAGTGCTCCAAGCAGGGACGCTTGACACCCCATGGGTGCGGTGGCTCGAGCGGTGCCAGGATGTCTCGCTTGGCCGGATCGTTGATACGAGCCCGCTGCTTCCTCGCCCAGAAGTCGTAGACCACACGGTTGGCCTTGGCGTCGAATAGGTAGTCTGAACAATCAGCATTGAAACATATGACTAGTGTGAGGAAGATCGTTCTTCACCTTTGTAGTTTCCTAGCCAGTAACGGAACTGGTTGCTTGTCAGCATGTCTCGATCTTCACAAACGTGGGATACGATCATACGAACCCCACCGTCAGCCCAAAGCTTTTCAAAGAACTTCTCACGCTCCTCCTCAGAATCCTCGAAGGTTGACCTCTCGCAGAAGTCATATACAAACCCTTGATCTTGTCAGCTTGTATTGGTCTTCGTCATCATGCGATGCGATGATACCTCCGAAGCAACGCTCGCGAAGATCGAACAACTCCGGATACCACCTCTTGGCTTCTTCTTGCTCTTCGGCGCTGAGCTTCCTCAGGCGCATGGGCACAGTGAGGTTGGGCGTTCTTTGGAAGACCTTTAGGTGCGCGGCCTTGGGACCCCTACCCACAGCCAATGGAGTCAGCGTCGACGATCGTGTGCAAAAGCCAAACTCAATGCACGTACCAAGCTTGAGTGATTTGTACGCCCGATGCTCCCGTCCCGATGATACCGCAGCGCTTCCCGGTGACGTCAATTTCCTCGTCAGGCCAGAAGGAGGAATGGTGGACGATGCCCTTGAACTTGTCTATACCATCCCAAGGAGGGACCTTCAAAGAGGTCAGCGAATCACTGAACAGCGCAGAAAGGCTCCACTGATCGGTGCGACGAACGTAGCGTTTGGCAGCAAAACCGGCACAGATCACAAGGTACTTTGTCTTTGCAGTGCGGCCGTCCGCTGTCTTGACGGACCAGCGGCCCTCTTCGGTGTTGAAATGGGCGTCTGTCACCACACTTTCGAAGGCAGTTTGGCTCTTGATGTCGAGGACTTTGTCGCAGTGGTCGAAGTAGTCTCTGAGCTCTTTGTAGCCAGGGTAGTTGTTCGGCCAGTTGTACCTATGTCGGTGACTTGTGAGTACTCGTCAAATTTGGGATCTTGCTGACTCACGTCTTCCACGTTTCTGGGATGGAGAGCTGATACTCCGGCACTTCGGAGTCGACCATGGCTCCGGCTGCACTCACGTCAGTATGCTCTTGCCAATCACGGGTGCATCTCACATACGGTAGCAGTTCCAACGCCAAGTACCGCCGAGGTCGGTTCCGGCCTCGTACATGACAGTCTTGAGTCCGGCCTTGCGAAGCGTATAGAACATGAAGACGCCGGCGAAGCCACCGCCGACTACCAGAGCGTCGACTTCCAGATTGTCGGCGTACGGTCCATCGGTTCTGCCGCGCTTGCCATACTCTCTGAGCTCACGCTTAAGCTTCGGGTTCGTCACCGGGTCCATCATCTCGCCTGGGTCGCCCATAGTTGCTGTGTTGTTGTGATGTTGTTGCGGATTAAGTGGAAGGGAAAGCGTAACGCCGTTCGTGTGTTGAGCGTCTCGGTGCATGCCGAGCCATCTTTATCCCGTCCATGACCCTTCCCTCGATCAGTCGATGAGGGGTCGATGCGGTTCCGCAAGAGGAGTGACATCGCGACTTGGGATCGTGCTGGTTGTCGAGGCGCTGGAGAGGTAGCAGAGGATGATCTGGACCCGACTCCTCTCATCACGCGACGTCTGTGAAGCGGTACTCCTCATCCTGTCGTCCGAGAAGGAATGTCGCACGACAGCCCGCTCGCGATCTGGCCCTCAGAACGCGGTGGTGCATGCTGCAGCGTGACATGCGGGAGCTATGTGGAAGGTGAGGTGTCGGTGGGAGGAACACACGCCAACCGCATCCCAGGAACCGCACTGCATGTCGGAACCGCACGTCTGCATGTACCGCACCTCATGTCTGTAGATACATCGGCGGGAGACCGGCAAACTGCTGCTTGCCTTGCACCGAATGATATACTCTTGACCACTTGCGCAAGTCTTCTTTATGTTCCAGGCGCAACGTAAGTTGAGACTAAGCGTGGACAAACCCCATCCGACAACTCGTTCACAATGCCGTTCTCAAGTCAAGCTACCAGCGATCTCAAAACGGTCTTCGAAAATGCCTGTAAAGACGGTGAAAAGGGCCTTCCTGGCGTAGTGGGCGTAGTGATCGGAAAGGACGGTACTGAACTATTTGCGCAGGCCGCGGGTAAGCGTGGCTATGGCTCCTCAGATCCGATGACTCTCGATTCGATCTTCTGGATAGCATCATGCACCAAAATGATCACTGGCGTGGCGTGTATGCAGCTTGTCGAGCAGGGAAAGTTGTCCCTCGACGATCCGGCGCAGGTCGAATCGCTATGTCCAGAACTCAAAAACGTCAAAGTCCTGCAGTCTGATGGAAGTCTGGTCGCGAAGAAGAAGGGCATCAGTCTGCGAATGCTGCTCACCCATACGTGTATGTGCGCTCTGTAAACATCGTCCCAGAGACCTGTACTGATCGGAAATCCAGCTGGCCTTGGCTACACCTTCTTTCACGAGGGTCTCCGTGACCACGGTAAGCCAATCGGCTTTGATGAGTTCTCCGGCCACCTCAGCGACATGATTCAGCCGCTCGTCCATCAACCGGGAGAAGGCTGGCAATATGGCGTAACTCTCCGCCCCATCAAACGTCCCACAGGAAGGTGCTAACATGGGACGCAGCTTGGCATCGATTGGGCTGGTTTCTGCCTCGAGCGCGTTACCAAACAGTCGTTGAACGACTACTTTCAGCAGCACATATTCTCGCCTCTCGGTTTGAAGAACATTAGCATGTTGCCCACGGCATCCATGAAATCGAACCTGGCCTACATGAACGGTCGGGGACCCGATGGCGTGTTGTTCCCACGCGATCATCTGCTGCACCGGCCTTTGGTGGTTTCGGATCAAGCGGACATGGACCGGTGCTGCAATAGCGGAGGAGCAGGTTGTTTCGCAAAGCCCCAGGAGTACTGTCGTAAGTATACGCTCCGGTAGCCAAGATGAACCGATCAAGCCCTGACCTGCATGACAGAGATACTTGCGATGCTGCTCAACGATGGCACGTCGCCGACTAACGGAGCGAAGATCCTGCGGAAGGAGACCGTCGAAACCATGTTCGAGAACCAGATCTCGCAGTTTCCAGATTTCTCGAAGCAAGGCATACCTGCCGCCAAGGCCGACCTGACAAACGCAATCCCGGACTTATACCCAGGTCAGCATCAGGGCTGGGGATTGACGTTCATGCTCTCGGACGGCCCGACAGGAAGATCGCCGACGACTGGCCACTGGGCTGGCTTGCCCAACCTCTACTGGTGGTGCGATCGAACTCAGGGTGTTGCGGGGATCATCTGCTGCCAGCTTCTGCCCTTCGCCGACCCCCAGGCTCTGAACCTATGGGTGGCCCTGGAGTCCGCAGCGTACAAGGCGCTTGCATAGGGTGTTCCAGTTGCGGTTTCAAGGACGCTTGCTATCGTACGGGTATGACGGATGAGTTCATGCTGCGTAAATGATGTACCTGAGGTGGTGGAAGTCCGGAAGTCATCTCGGTTCCAGCCGTGCACGTGACGTCTGTCAAGATAAGGTTGCTCCACATTCCCCGGACCCCGCAATGTCTTCCCCGCAACCCAGTTCCGACTTCCCGCCCTCCTGCAGGGCAATTTGGCACTTGTGCATGAACCAACCTCATCTGTTCACCCACCTGGTGTTGTCCCGAGTATCGTTCCGCTTTTGCAAGCACTCTCACATAGCTACCATGTCTTCTTCATTCGGAAGGCTAGGTCTTCCCCACTGTTGCATCACACCTGATTTGCAACTTCAACGAGCAGACGTAGCCAAATACTGGATATCTCTAGCCTGTAATGCCGCCCTCCCAGCGACGACGCTCAAGCGATACTGCTCCTCCGCCACGTCGTCAAGGCAAGAACTGTGACCAGTGCCGCGCGGGGAAACGGCGGTGCGACGTCCAGATCCACACGTCGTCGGGCTCCAAGACGCCGGACTCGCCATGCACGAACTGTACGAGATGGCGAAAGCGTTGTACAGTTGGTTGGATAGCGTCCCTTGAGCGACGAAAGTCTCACGTCGCTGATCCCGACTCACCATGCACCAACATACCCTCTGTGATAGCAGAACCATGTTTCTGGTCATTCGGGACCACTTCCACTCCCTTATGCCACGACGACGTCGGAGGGATCCAGCCCGATGGCTACTTCGGCGGCGTGTTCTCTGGTGAGCTGTGCTTCGAACCCGATAGCTTCGGACTCCAATCCCGCTCGGCGTTCGACCCTTCGGTATATCCTTCGAGTCTCCTGGACGGGGTGAATAGTTCGGGTGGCTTTGGATTTGAGTCGGACGCCTCACCTATGTTCACCGCCGTGACTGACGACTTGGGTCACCGTGGGCCAACTGAGGATCCACTCGACGAAAGGAACCTACACATAGCCCAGGGGCGTTCATTCGGAGATCCTCGTAATCGTATGCTTGACCCGAGTGACGAATTGATCTCTCCGTACCCGACGAAGGCGGTCGATTGTATTGTCTCGCATCCGCAGATCTCATGGTGGGCTCAAAATCAGACTTCTCAAGATCCGTGGCAGCAGGACAGTCCTGACTACAGCAGCCCGTATCGTTTCACACCCGTGGACAGAATGCCCTCACCCTTCACCTCGCAGCTTTTGGCAGAAGAGAACAATCGCCTGACGGTCAAGACAGGCCTCATGAAAATATATCATGACTCCATGGAAGGTGCACTGAGTTGTTGGCTGACCGAAAGGAACTGTCCGTACTCCTCCGCAGCATTTGATGGAAGCACGGTGTGGGGCTCAGATTTCGCGAACCGAATAGTCACCAGAGTGTGCGATCTGGACAAAGTGTATTCGAAAACTGGCTTGTTGTCTTCGAGAGACCAGCAACAAGCTTCGAGGGTTTTGAATCTGGTAGTCATGGCATTTGCTTCACAATGGAGCCAAACAAGTCATAGACGAGATGCTCATCCATCGAAATCGCCGGAAACCTCACAAAGCCAGCGAAGCTCAGAGACCCGAGTCGATGGTGTAGATCCCGATGATGATGTCTTCGGACGCAACATGCAGAAGACGCTGTGGCAACAAGCCAACAAAGCTTTATGCATAGCCTCCGAGAACACATCTTTCCGAGTCATACTGGCCGGGATCATCTTCTCCTTGACACAACGCCCAATAGATCTGGGAGACCTCCAGAGCCTCCATCCATATCAACCCGATCACCTTGCCATGCTCCAAACGATTCTTGACCATGATGGCCCTCCGATCGTGCTAGACGTGGCGCTACGTAAGCTTCAGGATCACCAGCGCAGGCTCGAAGACGCTGAATCTGCTCCGACAAAAGAGTTCCGGACGCTCCGGCCCTCGTTGCAGCTCACGGGCATCCACAAACAGACCTTTGGCTTGCTGTACTGGCTTGCTGTCATGTTCGACACCCTCTCCGCAGCAGTCAACCACCGAAGATTCGCCATATCCGACGTCGATAGCACCAGCGTCTGTGCAGAGGCGGAGACTGCTGTCGAGCTCTCGGCGTCGTTGGACAGTTTGCACGTGGATGTTTGGGGTGCTTATTTTCTCCAGCAGCATTCTAGGTCCGGGGATGTCCGCAAACACAACACCCGCTGGCCATGTTCCTATAACGACGCCGCATCCTGCCTGGCCGATGCAGCTCCTGTCAAGGTACTTATCTTCCGTCGAGTAGCACAGCTCCAGCACCTGTTCTACAACCGTTCCTCGGCTTCGAAAGTCGAAAGCGGTATCGAAGCGGCGTTGGAGGTCTACGATCGTTGGAACGATACTTACGGCCGCTTCATAGACGACTGCATTCGACATCACGAGGACCTTCCGGCTCGTATCCAGTCGTGGTATATCCTCCTCGCGGGCCATTGGCACTTGGCCGTGCTGATCCTAGCGGACTTGATCGAAAAGCTGGACGACGATGCACAAAGGACTATCCAATGCAATCGTCACAAGAGGCAGTCCACAGGCTGTGCCGGGACCCTCCGTACACAATCCGCTTATGCCGTATCCGAACTGGGGCCGCTGGGCTCGATACGATGATATCGATTCGTCTTTCTCACAGTCGCCCGGTTTCCATCATGCCGTCAACAAGGCTGCGCTACTGACGGAGCCCTGGACGATGGTTCTCGTACGCTCATTCGGATACGCCGGTGCCGTCTGGGCTAGGCCAGTCACCTCAGAGGCAAGGTCTGTGTTCTGCGGCACTACCACGGGCGCGAGCGAGCGGCTGCAGTACTGTATCGATGCTTTGTCGCTGCTCGGCAAGAAGAGTGGTATGGCGATGGGCGCGGCACAAGTGCTACGACAGGCTGGGAGTAGATGGCCTGCCACGCTGGACACCTCACTCGAAGGCCGGATGCCCGATCTCTCCGGCATGCTCACTTGATACGAGAGTCTCTGAAAGTACATCGAATTTGCCTGAATGTTTCGGGCCCCGTCATGGGTTTCTACCCAGTTCACTGCGTTCCCGGTAGTCTCTGCGAAATCCTCACAAGCACTCTGCATGTCTAGCGTTTTCTCCGCGCAGCTTCAGCTGCAGCAGCATGTGCCCTTGCCTGTGCCTGCGCATGCAGAAAGGCTCTGTATTCCAAGAACGCATTTGACTTCTCGACCTCTTTGGAAATCATGCTCCGCGTGCTGTCTTGCCTTAATACCTGAACCTGTTCGAGCACTCGGCTGTACGCCTGTCTACGCGCCGCTGTCTGAGCGAGAGAGGGGAAGCGACTCTCTTCGTCTGTGAGACGAGGATCTTCTGCAGCTCTTGCGTTGTTCTCCGAGATCATCTGTTCCCTGGTCTTGACAGTGCCATCTGGGAACGCATGCACAAGGAAGTTTCCTCGAGGAGTGCCGCGGAATTCGATCGTCACTGATGGGCGGAGCTCGGTTTGGTCGGTATATGGGCAGTGCGCCACGTAACCGCTGGGACTCTACTTGTGAGCAGCGATTACAGCCGTGGACCTTCGAAATGGTGGGATGTGAACATACCGCGGTAGCCGTATCTCTCGAAAGGAGAATTGAACCTTCAATGTGTGAGTGGCACTAGTAGCGTGACTTCACCACTCGTAGCGACCTACGTGAGGGTTGTGACCTTGGACAATGTCCGTGAGGATTCGCGCCACGGAGCCTTCGAGCCGAGTGAAGGGTACGGTCGGAGCAATTCCGCTCAATGAGGCAGGAATGCCTTGACGGACGGGACCTGACATAGCGTAGAAGTTTCTCCTGGTCAGCAGAATCGTCGTCGAGGTAAATTATCAAGGACTGGCGCGTTACGGGCTACATGTACCCAAAAAGGTGATGCTGGTCTGCCACTGAGAGCACCGAGCGACACGGTGCGGGTCGAGCGCATCTTCAGGCGGCGGCCGTACACGTACTATTGTATGTATGCACCAGCGCCTCTCGCCCGCAGATGGGCTCAAGCGAGGTGAGGTGCGCTGGCTTGGAAAGGGCTGGGGGATCGGGTCTGTGCGCAATGCGCTGACTACTGAGTCCTGGCTTCCACGTTGCTGTTCGGCCCTGGGTTGCTGAGACAACTTCTCCTTGAGATACAGCCGACCACTGCGGATCATCCTAATGTGCAGCCATCGTTTGCTCTCCCGCAGTCTCTTTCCTTTCTCTGGGTCTCTCGCTTACCGACGGTCCTCCACAATGGCGACTGCTGATAAGATCGAAGAGCAGACCTTACTCCGATATCCGCAAAGGCAGTACTATCCCATACGCCTTCAGCAGCGACTCAAGGACGATCGCTACACCATTCTTGCAAAGCTAGGATACGGTGCCTATTCCACAGTGTGGCTTGCCCGGGATGAGAGGTTCGATCCCACCGCCAGTCCACCTTCACCAAGCCATGAAGCTAATTAAAATAGAACAAACATGTACGCTTCTGTGAAGGTTTTTGTGCGCGACGATACGACCACTCCACAAGTGTTGAACGAGATTCAGACTCTCAAGCACCTTGCGGGCTGTTCTCTGGAGCATAGTGGCTCCGGTATCGCTCGACTCGCAGACGACATTTTCCAGATCGATGGGCCAGCAGGTCAACACTACTGTACAGCATCAAACCCGCAGGGCTGTAATCTCTGGGATCTTCGGCTCACATTCCCGGACGGTCGGCTACCCAAAGTGCTTGTCGTGGCCGCTGTCCGCTGCTTGGTGGGATGCATCAACTGGCTGGCCCTCGATTGCGATCTGATACATACAGGTAAGCGCTACCAATACCCAATTCACTCCATTGAAACTCCGGCCTTACCAGAAGCCAGAAATTACGTCGCGAAATGTCCTGACCGCAGTGGCGAACGACGATCAATTTGTGGAGATTGAGCGCGCCGAGGAGCTCAATCCAAGCGTGCCTGTGATGGACGGCACCTATCCCGTATACCGATCTCGTGAAGAACCTGCGACTGCTCGCAACATCACAGGAATAGTGCACCTCAACGACTTCGGCTCAGCACGATCGGCAAGCGCGAGTTACCAAGACTGGTGGATGCCTGACCTCTACAGGGCACCCGAGATTCTGATGAGGGTCCCGTGGGACTTTGGCGTTGAAACGTGGTCGATTGGCATCCTGGTAAGCTTTGCATTACCCAATCCCATGCATACAACTTTGCTGACCATTCTCAGATCCTCGAGCTTCTCGAAGGCCGCAATCTGTTCTACCCCATCGACGAAGAGCACAATCAATACGTGCTGCCCGTTGCGCTGGCCCAGTACATCTCCGTACTAGGACATCCACCGCTTTGGATGATCCAGGAAAGCACAGATCCAACCATTCCGACCTTGTTCGATAGTCAAGGCAAGACACATATGTCCTGCGTACGAAAGCGAGAAATCACTGACTTTCCTCAGGCCAGTGGATCTGCGAAATCCCCATCCCGGCCTTTTCACTCGAACACTTTGTGACTGCGATTCCGCCGGGCACGGAGAAAGACAAATTCCTGGATTACATGCGCCGGATACTGGTTTGGGATGGCAAACAGAGAGCGACATCGTCAGATCTGTTCCATCATGAATGGCCGCAGATGTACGAATCCCAGACATGATGTTTGGGCGCGGAGGTCAATGCTCTCAAGCTGCAACCGATCATCCGACGGATGTCAAAGCTGCTATCGGCGATGATTCTCATCTCGCTCGACCCCAGCTTCGGCGGCAACGTCAATCATTTTGCGACGCACCTGTGGACTCTTCGGCTAGCTTTTGCGTCGAATGATGGCGCAGGTCTATTCTCCACCGGCCGACTCATACGCTCGGCCCAGTGATGAAAACTATTGGCAGCGTCCCACGCTGACATCACGGTGTGGCCCTGTTATCAGTCAAGGTGGCTACTACCATCAACGGTCGGAAGCATTCACTCTCCCGCCCGTCAGTAGCAGTACTGTTCGACCTGCTGTTGCACGACGGTCAGACGACTCTACGGAATCCCCTGGGCACTCAAGGGGGCGGCAATACGACTCAAGGAGTCGGCTCTGCATCGCGAGGCGAAAGCAATGATGCGAACATGGGCAGATCGATGCCAGTGTTCGCCTTGCTGAGGTGCTTGCCGTCGTCGCGGAGGTCGATTCCGTTGACGACATCGTTTGTGGCAAGTGGGGACGTACACTGAAGTGTAGTAGCTCCGCCATTTCTTTGACGGATCGCGGTGTCAAGCCAGTAGTACCAGAGCATGGGGCGGCGTGGCAGCGCGGTGATACCGTCTCTCGTCGAGCTGGCGGACAATGACAAGCCAACCTTCCACCCATCAGAAATCGGGTCACGACATTAACCTAAAGGGTGATTGGCATCATGCTGGGCAGATAGAAAGTGGAGTATACTTACTTTCTCGGTCTGCTCCCTGCTCCCTGCTCCTTCGCGCGCTGCACGTCTAGTTGCATTTTCCGCGTCGCGGCAGGGCACTCGGATTACTTTACGATCTCTGGGTGTGGTATAACGTTCCGCTGGACAACTCGCTCCATGGCAGCTTCGTTCTGGAAGACAAAGCAGTCCTAGTCGATGTGTGTAGCTGCACCAGCGGTCGCGCCATTAGGGTACACCATTTCTTGGGCTCGTTTCCTTCGTTTCTATCGAAGTCGTCGGGCTTCGGCTGGTTCTTGATTTTTGGGCCCGCTCAAATCTTCTTGTACGGGATATCGCTCATCCACGGGGTCCGGAAAGCACAGAGGGTTGTACCGGAGCGTGGTGCGGATACCACGACGCGGCGATGCCTGCAACACGCCACGGTCGGCTAACGCGCGCAGGAGCAGATCTTCTGCGTGCTCTTGCCCACATTCACAGCGTTGCACAGGTAGCCAGCACGATCGGCGGTGTCCCAGTCGCTCTCTGGAGTCTCCGCTACGAAGAGAGGTCTGGAAGGGGCCTGGAGGGCTGTACCAGGGCGGGGCGCAGGTGCCACGACGCGGAGATGCTCGCGACTCGCCGCTTGCTTGCCAAATCAATTGTGCAGGGACCGTAGCTTTCGCGAGTCTCTGGCGATATTCACGGCGTTGCACAAGGAGCCAGTATGACCAGCAATTTCGTCGCTCTTCGCTGCAATAAGGAACTGAAGACTTCTCGCAGGGCTTTCCAAGCGCGTGGGACAAGTGCGGCGAAACAGAGATGACTGCATCCTACCTAGTTGGACACGATGAGATGCTGCGCGGGGAGATGGAGCGTCTGCCTGCCCTCAACGATCAGGTTCGCGCAGCGCAGGTAGGAAGCACGATCTGTGACGCAACTGCTCTCTGCTACGACGCGGCGACTGGGCTAGGCTAGACGAGTGTACGAGAGCGTGGCACTTGTGTAGCTGCGTGGAGACCACAGTAGATAGCATTCACTCCTTGCGACCCCGGCTACCGCCGTTAGAAGCCGCCCAGAAACCAATACGTCGGAGGTCCCTTCGACCCCAGCTACGGGAAAGGGAAAGGGAAAGAGAAAGAGAAAGAGAACGCGACAGAGAAAGAGAAAGAGAAAGGGAAAGGGAAAGGGCAAAGGCGTGCAGCCTACCTTGGCTTCGGCTAAGATCGCAAAGCAGCAAGCTGAAGAGAAGCGTCGTGTGAGGCGGTCAGCGATGACTCTGTAGGCTCTCAGGAGCATGCGATTTTGTTCCGAAGAACGAGGCGATGTTGCGCTGGCTCTTGGCGGGGGGACCGAAAGAGGAGGATGGAGGGACGAGGGAGTAATCTGGACCATGCGAGCTTAGCAGGTCCGAGAGCAGAGGGATGAAGGGACGGAAACTGAATAGTTCCTGACGTCTCTGGTAAGGCGTGGTGTGAATTGTATGATACGGCGATGTAGGACGTGAAGAAGCTGCTGCAAAATATGGGTTGCTGCTGAAAGGGCGTGCATTGCTGCGGAGAGTCTTGCATTGCGTGGGTGCGTGCGCGGTGATGATAATGTCGGATGATGGAAGACGCAATTCATCGACGCGTAAAATACATGTACGCGTGCGAATGTGCATCCGAATCGGGACGTCGGGCACTCCCGTCCAGTCCCCAACCACCGACTTCACTCCATCCATCTGCATCGCACACACAACGTCACATTCCCAGCATTCCGAGCATCATCATCATCCATCTCATAGAGGCATATTGTGGTGATCCGCTGTTAGAGCGCAGTCGCCCATGCGCAACGACGGAACTGGCAGCATGCTCTCGAGGAGCGCAGCTTTGCTATGATGCGTCCACTGATGCGATTGCATGTGGCTTGCAATCTTCCTCGAAGCGGGAGGCTGCGGTGATGGAGGCGCCAAATGCTTGGAGACCTCACTTTAATGACGCACTCTGTGGTACATGCGCACCATGTGCTATGAGCATAGCCTTGAATGTCCGTGTACAGCGTTGATTCAGACCCAGGATCCTTCTCAGGTAGCATCTCGATCCTGCAATCTCTCCTGTTTCGCTTCCTCTTGTCAGTCCTGCGAACCTCCCACATTGCCGTACCGGCATAAACTTGGAGCCTCCACGAAGCCATTACCGTCATGTTGGTGTGACGGCTGCATGGCTACTACAACGATAATATAGGTGGTGGAGCAGGAAGCATGCCGGCTGCGAGACCGGACATGGTGCTCGGTAGCTGGCATCTAGCGTCTTGTACGTGCATGGCGTGCGGGTGGCGGAATGCGAAGTAGTCGTGTACGCCAATACCGCGCCGTCAGCGCTGGGGACGGAGAGGCTTCATCTTCCGACGAAGATGCAAGACGGAGGCTAATAAAAGACAGGAAACATACGACACCCTTGCCTCACGGTGGCCCTCGACAAGCGGCCTTCCGACGGTCTAATATCAGCGGCAAGAAAACAGAAGCGTCGCGAAGGAAAAGACGTCCGTCTGCGCCGACCCCGAAAGGCGCTCGTTCTTACTCACTTCGTGCCACCCTTTGCCACCGCGCTAGCCGTACAGGCTTTGTGTACACGACCTTGTACTTGCAAGCCATGCTACAATTGCAAGGCTCCGACTCGGCTGCGACAGGCCTTGTGTGATCCGAGTCTTTGATCTACCTCGCCTAATCTGTCGGTAAGACACGGGAGACTCGGATCCCCTGAGTTCCAGAAACGGAAAGCTGAAGTCGGCACAGCAATATGGAAGCTACGCTTCCGCGGTGTTTAGTCTTGATCATTTGCCGCGAACGGTAGGGTTACTGGTCGGGCTCGAGGGGCCGAGACGGGGCCAACATCTCAAATGCTTTGTCTGTTTACCTGCGTCTATTCGATCATCGTGTAGGTTCATTCGACTTCGACCGGCCACGTTTGAAGCTGCCTTCGGCCTTCCCACCTCCCACCCATTTGCCCGCTGACCACCCGATAGTCCAATGCTGTTGCCGACCTGCTCCAAGTGATTGTGGTCGTGGTCGTGGTCATTGGTTTGGGCAGTAGTGAAGTCGTGCTATATAGGTCTAGTGTTTTGCGAGTGTGACGATACAATGTGTCTAGCTCAAGTCTCCGCAAGAGTGTGACACATACTCTATAACCGTCCCACTTCTTTATGTACCATCTTCTCCCTCCCCTCTCCGCCATGCATCCAGCGCCTTGTCATACTCCAAGCCCCCATTGTCACACCGCTCGCCGACCAGCTTCCAAGTCTGACTGCGTATTGTGCTCTCCACCATTCTCTCGTTTCTTATTAGCATCGCCAGTGCTTCCGTCCGCGCCTCTCGCGGGTAATAGCGCGAGCTGTATGGATCCAATCGCTCGTCTACCAGTCTCTCCCGTGCTTTCAAATCCTCTACCTCTCGCAGGATATGATCGGGATCATCTGGGTCTGGACTAGTGGCGACACCGGCGCAGTAGTTCAGAAGGTCTGATCGAGCCTGCCATGAAGGAAATAGTACATCATGCTTGAAACTTCGGCAGGCAGCTGAATCGATTGGTCGACGGTACACCGGTCGCACGGTACGTTCAGTTGTTGAATTGGGGTCGAACGAGCTCGAGGTTCCCGGGGTGACGAGGGCGTTCAGATTCTGGCTGATCGTGTCATCGACGGTATGTCTCGAGAGCCGGAGGAAGTCTGTGGTTCAGCCGTCTTTGCATGAGCGTGAGTAAGTGACTGCGCCGATGGGAGAGTGTGCTGTACCTCGGAAAAAGGTGGTGTTGAAGCAGAGCCGTGGCGTCAGTGCAGGTCGTTCTGGAGTTTGAGACATCGTGAAGCGATGTGGTGGCGGAGATGGGGGAGGAGGGTTGGAAGGCGGAGGCGGTGGGAGACTTGAGTCGCTTTTCCAAAGTATTCCTTCCAGATTGGCCTATGTTCAATAATCTCCTCGGTAAGGTGTGTGCAGGTACATCTGTAGAAATGCCCGTCGCCGTCGCCGCCACACGAGATGAAGTCGGGACGGAGATCGGCATCTCGGTTTAACAACGCCGACGTCACGACCAGCACGCGTCTCTCTCACACACGCGACCAGCTCGACGTCACCTCAGGCTCCCACCACTGCGGCCTGGAAGTGCGACTTCACCTCATCGAGTCTGGAGGACTACTGGCATGCTATGGTCTCGCTGTCCCCTCTCACGGTCCTCTTGCGCATCACGGTACAAGCGTAGCGCCGCCCAACAGCTCCTCTACCTCAACAACCCACCAGCCCTACAGGCACCATTCGCTGCATGCGACGCGAGGTCGTTGTACCGACACTGGCTGCCACCTCAGACGTATCGCTGTCAAGACGGGAGGATGGCGCCAAAACAGGCAACGCTCGGGTATGTCAAATCCGGGCAGCAGAATCTCGGGTGCGGGCTCCGAGTCGTCGGTGGGGTTGGAAGTGACGAACTGATGAGTAGACAGCAAATTCTTCGGTGGCGAGAATGGTGGTAAAGCGGCTCCGCAGCAGTCCAGATTGAAGTTCGGGTCGAAAGCTGGACAACAAGCGAAGGCTGAGGATGAGGCCGAAGCCGGCGGTGTACGTGCAAATGGTGTCAATGGGCATGTCAAGGACGAGGACGTGGACGTCAAGATGGAGGATGTTGCAACTGTGAAGGGAGCTGATGTGGAAGATGCGAAATCGTCGGTCAAGGTCGAGCGCCCTTCACCAAGCCCCGCGAAGAAACGTTCGGTCTCCGATGCCGCAGACGAGGACGTAGAGGACGCCGACGAAGCCGAAGCGCCACCAACTAAGAAGCGGCGCCAGAAAGCTACCGAACCAAAGCCGAAGAAGGGTGTTGCGACGAAGAAAAGCGCTAGCAAGTCCAAGCCAGTTGTTGAAGATGATATGGAGGTGGACGAACCCCCGCCCACTAGCAAGCCTGCAGACTTGTCGAACAAGAACCACGAAGTAGCGGAGTCTGACGAGGACGTCAAACCGCTGCACCCGAAGAAGAGCTCTGTCACCACGAAATCTCCACCAGCGAAGAGCAAGCCTGCCGCGAAGGCTCCAATCGAAGCCGTCGATGAAGACGACGCGACCGAAACCGAGACGGAATCTGTCGCCGGTGCTGAAGCGGTAGACTCCTTGGAGGAGGTAGAAGAGGACAAACCCGCAGTATCCGCCAAATCCCGAAAGAAGCTTCAGAGTACTCTCACGTCCCCGGTCAAGGACGTCCATCCAGATTGGGCGCCGGGCGAGCCTGTACCGTATGCGGCCCTCTGCGTCACGTTCTCGAGAATCGAGATGACAACAAAGCGACTAGAGATCTCGGCCATGTGTTCGGCATTCCTGCAGCACGTTCTCAGACTCACGCCGGACGATCTACTGCCCACTGTCCTGCTGATGACCGGCAAGCTGGCCGCGGATTACTCTGGTATTGAGCTGGGTATTGGCGAGTCGCTGATCATGAAAGCGATTGGTGAGACTACTGGACGCAGTCTTAAGATCATCAAGGAGGATCAGCAGAAGATCGGTGACCTTGGGCTTGTCGCGGCGAAAAGCCGACAGAACCAGCCTACGATGTTCAAGCCCAAGCCTCTTACTGTACGGGGCGTCCACGATGGCTTGATGAAGATCGCCGTCGTAGAAGGCCAAGGCGCTCAAGGCCGCAAGGTCGATGGCATCAAGAAGCTGTTGTCTTCTGCTGACGTCGGACTTGCGAAGGGGCAGACCATTGACATCAACCAGGACAAAGGTGGACCCAGCGAGTCCAAGTTCATCATCCGCGCTCTCGAAGGCAAGATGCGCCTCGGTTTGGCCGACAAAACATTGCAGGTCGCTCTCGCGCACGCCATGGTGGCACACGCGGTAGCGGAGGACGGTAAGAAAGTTCCCTCCGAACCCGAACTCAAGAAAGGCGAAGAAGTCTTCAAAACGGTCTACAGCGAGCTGCCAGCCTACGAAGTCATCGTTCCCGCCCTGCTCAAAGGCGGAATCTGGAAGCTCCGAGAAACATGCAAGCTCCAGCCCGGCGTCCCGCTGAAGCCCATGCTGGCGAAGCCCACCAAATCGATTAGCGAAGTGCTCGACCGGTTCGAAGGAAAGGACTTCACGTGCGAGTACAAATACGATGGCGAGCGCGCACAGATCCATTTTGTCTCGCACTCCGCCGGCCTAGAGTTTGCCACCACCGTCGCGCCCAAGGAAGGCAAGAGCGAGGCCGGGATCTCCAACATCTTCTCCCGGAACAGCGAGGACCTAAGCAAGAAGTATCCGGACATCCTCGCGAAGCTGCCTACATGGATCAAGTCTGACACGCAGTCATTCGTCCTCGACTGCGAGACCGTGGCTTGGGACGTCGAGAAGAGGCACGTCCTACCTTTCCAGCAATTGATGACGCGCAAGAAGAAGGATGTCAAAGCCGAGGACGTGAAGGTCAAGGTCTGCGTCTTTGCGTTCGACCTGCTATACCTGAACGGAGAGGCGATTGTCGCAAAATCTTTCCGCGAGCGGAGAGACTTGCTGTACAGCGCGTTCACACCCGTGGAGGGCGAGTTTGCATTCGCGCAGTACGGCAACACGCATGAGATCGACGAGATACAAGTCCTACTCGAGGACTCTATCAAGGCTTCGTGCGAGGGCTTGATGGTGAAGATGCTAGACGGCGTGGAATCGCACTACGAACCCAGCCGGCGCTCGCAAAATTGGCTGAAGGTCAAGAAAGACTATCTCGCCGGCGCCGGCGACTCACTGGATCTCGTGGTTCTCGGCGCTTACTACGGGAAGGGCAAGAGGACCTCAGTCTACGGCGCTTTCCAACTCGCCTGCTGGAACCCGAATACGCAGAATTACGAGACCGTATGCAATATCGGGACCGGCTTCTCCGAGGTTTTACTCGCTGAGCTCCACGAGACACTGTCACCCCTCGTCATCGACCGCGCGAAGCCCTTCTACGACCACAGTACCGGCAAGAACGACCAGCCGGATGTGTGGTTCGAGCCGCGGTTCGTTTGGGAGGTCAAGACGGCAGACCTGACGCTTTCGCCACGGTACCGGGCGGCTAGCGCGGAGTTTGGCAGCGATGGCACGCACAAAGGTGTCAGCTTGAGGTTCCCAAGGTTTATTAGAGCGAGGGAGGATAAGAAGCCGGACGACGCGACGAATTCGCAGCAGGTGGCGGAGATGTATCGGAGGCAGGCGGAGCAGGGAAAGGAGAAGAAGGCCGGGATCGATGATGACTTTGAGTACTAATCATACATGTAGATGCTGCTCAGCCATGGATATGTTCTCTATGCAACTCCAATCTACAGAGCATTGCAAGTCCCCATATTGCCAAAGTTGCAAGCATGAACACCTGCGAGCTGATGTTTGCCTCGGCAACGTGTTGAAAGGTGGAGAGGTACCTTACTCTCGCAGCTCATATCACGTATGATTCATCCTTTCCCCTTGGTCCGTAACGCTCAATGATACGTGGACCCAGCTGATATACTGAACCCATGGCTACGTCCTGGTAATGGTAATAGACAGCGATCGTTATTGATGCTACGAATCCGGCCCATGCGACGATTCTCAACTCGTCGTCGACCTTGGTAGACATGGCAAACCGATTTAGTACGCCTTCCAGCTCTACCGAAGGATTCTTCCAGGCGGCCCCGTATATTCAGAATCAGTTCGACGACGATCACGCCCTGCAACGGGCCCTCAAACTTTTCCTGACAGATCAGGTCCGCGAAGAATTAAACCCCGAACTATCGAAGTTTTCCAAACTGGTCCTTACCCCAAAGATCACCACATGGATCAACGACGCCGAGCGGAATCCGCCATACCTCAAAAGTTGGGACAGCTGGGGCAAACGCCGTGATGTCCTGGTCACGAGCGAAGGGTGGCGTAATCTTCAAGCCCTCGGGATCGAGAGCGGCATTGTAGCCATCCCTTACCATTGCGAGCGAGGCTTGTACAGCCGAGTGCATCAATTCGCTTTGTACCATCTTTGGGCCGGCAGCGCGGCTTGGGTCAACTGTCCGAGTCTGATGGTCGATGGCGTCGCGGCATTGTTCAGGAAGCATCTCTCCGATTCTGCGGTCCAGGGCATCGAGAGGGATGTGCTGCGTAGCGCATACGACAAGCTGACATCCCGGGATCCGAACACTGCTTGGACGACGGGACAATGGATGACTGAGCGGGCGGGCGGGAGCGATGTCAGCCAAACGGAGACCCTGGCCACGTACGCACCTAGTCCGGCAGAAAGTGAAGTCACAGCAGCAGACGGCCATCCGCTAGGTCCTTGGAAGCTCGACGGCTTCAAGTGGTTCAGCTCCGCCACTGACGCGGACATGGTCGTCATGCTCGCCCGGACGCAGAAAGGCATCTCCACTTTCTTCGCACCTATGCGCAAGACGATCCCAGCTTCTGCGCGAGATGCATTGGGCTACGAGACCGAGCTGAACGGCATCAGCATCCAGCGCCTCAAAAATAAACTAGGTACCCGAGCCTTGCCCACGGCCGAACTCGTCCTTAGAGGCACGAGGGGTTATCTCATCGGCGAGGACGGCAAGGGCACGAAGGAGATCGCTACCGTTCTCAATATCGCCCGGATACACAACGGCTTCACCGCCATTGGACTCTGGGGTAGAGGATTGAGCGTCGTCAGAGCATTCGGGAGAGCACGGAGTGTCGGCCAGAAGCCCTTGCTGGACAAGACTGCTTACGTCACGACAGTGGCTGAGATGCATATCCAATGCCGAGCAGATGTACTCTTCAACTACTTCGTCGCCGCTCTCCTCGGCGCTGTCGAGCAGGAGCAGATTAGAGCCTTCCGGTCGGTCGTAGGTGGTGCGTCCGTTGCAGTGAGTGGCGTGGGTAGGGTACCAGGGCTGCGGGACACGCAAATGGCGGAGCATCTGTTGAGACTGCTGACTCCGGCGTTGAAGGGCGTCACTGCCAAGACGGCGATTGCGGGCCTGGCGGAGTGCATGGAGTGTCTTGGAGGGGTCGGCTATCTGGAGAATGACGACCAGGTCTATAACATTGCTCGTCTCTACCGCGACGCAAATGTGCTGAGCATATGTAAGTCATCCGTGATTCAGACCTCGGTCTAACTTTGATACGATGGCTGATAACCGTGCGATAAGGGGAAGGCACAACAGACATGATGGCGCACGACGTCCTACGTGTGATATACGGTAAGACCAGCGTCGCTGCACTGGCCGCAATGAGAGGCTGGGTCAAGGCCATCTGCAAGACTTCGGGGCTCTCCAAGCAAAAGAATATAGTGAGTGCGTGGTGGGACGAATGGGAGTCCTGGCTGCAGCAAGTCGAGAGGGAGGAAGCAGAGATGAAGGCTCGTGTAGTAATGGAGCGGCTGGCGGACGTAGTCCAAGGCGTTCTGCTGATCGCGGACGCGGAGAGTGATGGCGATGAGATCGCTGTTGAGGTTCTGAACGCATGGCTGAGTACGAGGCGGGCGGGTGTCAGCCTGAGCGACGATGAGGAAAGTGGAGGCTCCTGGAGGAATGAGTCGGCCCGGAATCTGAGAGCGGTGTATGGTGTGGATACTCCGGTGGGCAGGCAGGCCAAGTTGTAACGGGTCTCCATACGAAGCTGCGATGCATGTTGGCTCGAAAATCGTGCTGCGTTGCGGAAGTGAGTGCGCCTAAGTCATCAATGAGCCTTGTTCGACTGACGGGCATAGCCGGCAAGACATCCAGAAATGCGTCCTCTCGACATAGTCGGGAAACGAACGACGGGACTCGTTTCGTATGTTCCTCAATTATGCAATCTCTTCTTGTCGCCTCTCCTCCTTCTCATCAGCAGTATAATCGCTCTTCGCCCTCTCAATTCTCACAAACCCCATGAAAATCACCAACGCAGTCGCCCCGCACGCCAGCTCCAACCAAAAAGCATTCCGATAACTCTGCCTCTGCCCCTGCTGAGCCGTCCCCGTAACAACGATATCCGCAAACCCCAACATCAACGCAATAGCAAACTGCGGAATCACATTCGCCAGCGCGCCAGCCAACCCTTGCTGTCTCGCGGGCATACTAGTCGAGAGGAAAATATTCGCCACGTTGAAGATGAGGTCCACGGCGACAGTCGCGCATATCACGGAGGGGAAGAACCAGGCCCAGTAGTTGGCGTTGGTGGGCGCGAGAGCGAAGAGCAGAGAGTCGATGATGATGGCGAGGCCGGTGATGGCCATGAGCACGACGGCGGGGATGCGGTGGAGGATTAGGCCGCCGAGAGTGGCGAGGAGGCAGCCGCCGATGGCCATGGGGACGTACCAGGCTACTGTTAGCATGGGGTTGAGGTGCAGGACTTCTTGCATGCTGTGCATACGATCAGTACTGTGGACGTAAAAGTGGCAGTGCCTTCGGTACTTACTACAGCGTGGCGTATAGCAGGAAGATACCGAGCGTACCGTACGTGAAGAGCAGCCCGAGGATGAATGGTCGCATGTACGGTATTCTGAATACGTCGAACGGAAGTAATGGCTGCTCGGCAACCCAGCCTTCCACGTAAACAGCAGCGCCCAAAGATATGACGGCCAGAATGAGCGTGACGTATATGTAAGGGGTAGCCCAGCCATCCGGAGCATGACTACTGTCGGTGATGGCAAAGACAAGTAGGATCAGCCCAGCAGACGTAGTCAGGCTGCCCCACCAGTCCTGAACGACGCCGTTACCCTTGTGCTCAGCAGTATCGTTCGGAATGGTGAAGTATGCAACGCAGACCGTGACGAAGGTCAGCACAGCGCCGATGTAGAAGTAGTAATTCCAAGTAGCGTATTGTGCTGCCACGCCTGCGAAGAAGATCCCCACGAAGAAGCCGAAAGGCGCCATGGCCCCGTAAATGCAGAAGACGAGATTCTTCCGCGGTCCAGGGCGATACATCGCTCCGAGCAGGGTCAGGCTTGCAGGGAGGTATGCAGCGGGACCGAGACCTTGCAGCGCACGGCAGAAGTCCAGCATTAGCTCGTTTTGAGCGAAACCCGCGATGAGAGACCAGACGCAGTACCAGATGCAGCCTGCGAGATAGACGTAGAAGCCCCCGTAAATATCTGCCAGGCGGCCGAAGGGTAGCAAGAACGATGACAGCACCAGGCTGAAAGCACTCGCGGGCCAAGTGGTAGAAGCAGGTGGTATGTCCAGCTCGCGCACCAGTGTCGGGATGATGACCGTGAAGCCGGAAACGAAGTACTCGGTCAAGAGCTGGGACATGGCGATGGAGAAGACGAAACCGACCTCTTTCCATAACGAGTCCAGCACCTCCGGGCGTTGTCGTCCAAGGCGTTCGATACGGGCAGCTTCAGATTCGGCTTCGATCTGGTTCGGGTCCGTGTCGACTCCAGCCGTGGACAGTTTGCTGCGTTCATACTTGCTGGCCGGCGTGATAGTATTAACGGAGTCCGCCATCTTGTCCACATGGACTCTTTGAAGCACGTTCGGGTACTGTGGTTGAAAAGCAGAGGCGGATGAGGATGAGAAGGAGATCTATACTTGCCTTGGTTTCGTCCCCAAGCCTCGGGCGACATCATGACGCCCTACGAAAGAGAATTGCTAATGGTTTGGTCGTCGTCTCCAAGCCCGATGACGGCCGCAACAAAAATGACGACCGGCTAGCGAATTCGACGCGGTGGCCACTCGCCTCTTCGGCAGCACGTGTGACATCCCCTGACTCGACTCCAGCACAGATGGGTTCGCTGGGAAGTAACTTCCGCTGCGGCGGATGCCAGATGGTACTCGAGTCTCGATGTAAGAGACGAGATAGTTTTGGTATCGACATCCACCTCATGCTTGTTGTCAAAGCAAAGTGTCGTCGTCCCAACCTGCCTCAGGCACACTTCCCCGGCCGCCCAGCCAACCAAAACCCAGCTTACCTAACCCACCCCGAAAAATTCCCGTCTATAAAATCCTCCTCGCCCTTGGCAACCTCCTTCCCAAAAGTATCAGTAGGTTGACTAAACGTCAATTACTCGAGGCTTCGCTACGGCGACTTGCTGAGGGCTACCCCAACACTTCCACGTATGGGTTTTCTTCCGTTCCCGGCCTCGTAGAGGAATTGCCTTTGCGTCCGTCTTTCCTACCAACTGCGCGTGCTTCTTTGCTGTGAGGCGGAGTTGTGGGATGGCCGCTACATTACTTGAATACCTTGTACTTGTTTGTACTAGGGGATGGGTGGATGGAGGGTGCTGTGCTGGGTGCGGCGGGCGCGGTACGGTACGGTGTGATGCTGTCCCGGGCGCTGGGCCTGTCGTGGTATGGCGTATGGGCTGGTGCAGAGACTGCAGGCTTTCGTGGCCGGTTCCCTCGAGCGGCACGGAGCCGGTTTGGTCTCTGGCTGCCCGACCTGGATGTCATGGACGAGTGCAAAGACACGCAGACGAGGCGCAGTGGAAGACGAATAACTTTCATGCTCCGTGAGGCGGTCCTGTATACACAGAGCCACCCAAAAGAATAGCAACGCCTAGCGAGAGCCACCCGTAGAAAGCAGGAGTACCCACAGCACCCGTTGTCATCATGAGAAGGAGTACACGCTTGTAGCTATAACAAGAGTATCCCCATGAGCATCCCCACGACTTCGAGCCACCACACCACTCCTTCTTCTCACGGAGGCCCTTCGCTCCTGCTCCATTCCCAATCTACCCGCCTCAGTATCATGCCAGGATCTTGAAGGCGTCGTTATGTGATGCACGGGAACCGAGAGAGTCTTGTGTGTGTGTGATAGTTCGATTCGTGCGTTGTCTCTTTCCCTCGTGTTGCCCTGCTTAGTTGTGACCCGCCTTGCGCAGCGAGTTGCTGAGCCACTCGAGACCCTCGTAGAGCCCGTCACCACTGGTAGCGCAGGTCGATTGGATGTACTACACGTCCATCACAGTCAGCACCATCATACTTTCCCACACGAACCACTCAAATGGCAGGACTCACCCAAGCCCGCTGCCTCAAGCTGTGCAGCCCCAACTTATCCGTAATCTCCGCCGCATTCATCGCATTGGGCAAATCCTGCTTGTTCGCAAACACGAGCAACAGCGCATCCCTCAGCTCGTCCTCGTTGAGCATGCGCTGCAGCTCCTCGCGCGCCTCGACGATGCGGTCGCGGTCGTTGCTGTCGACGACGAAGATGATGCCCTGCGTGTTCTGGAAGTAGTGCCGCCACAGCGGGCGGATCTTGTCCTGCCCGCCCACGTCCCAGACGGTGAACTGGATGTTCTTGTACTCGACCGTCTCGACGTTGAAGCCTGGGTGATGATAAGCTGGTCAGTATGCGCGCTTGCGGTGGTGGGCGTTAGGGTGTGCCAGAGGGATGGTTGTACGCACCGATTGTGGGGATGGTGGTGACGATTTCACCCAGCTTCAGCTTGTAGAGGATAGTGGTCTTTCCGGCCGCATCGAGACCGACCATCAGAATGCGCATCTCCTTCTTGCCCCACAGGCGATCGAACAACTTGGAGAACGTGAGACCCATCTTGGCGGTGTGCGGGTCCGAAAAGGTGGTGGAAGGGTGGAGATGTTATGAGGGACCAGGCAGTGTCTGATC
Source organism: Friedmanniomyces endolithicus (assembly GCA_030411845.1). NCBI lineage: Eukaryota > Fungi > Ascomycota > Dothideomycetes > Mycosphaerellales > Teratosphaeriaceae > Friedmanniomyces > Friedmanniomyces endolithicus. The sequence goes on from JASUXV010000031.1 coordinate 135,087, forward strand.
GCGAATTAGCTCTTGGACCACCCATGCCACCACATTGCGGCATCTATATCAGCGCGCTCGAATGCTACTGCCTCGGCGTTGGTGCAAGGTGTTCTTTCGCCGCGATGTTGCGCTGACCGCACGGTCGGTAGTCTTATTGCGGCCCACCAGCTGAGCGCGCTCGGCCGTTGCCATCGTATCCGCGGCAGGCTCCAGTATGGCCCAGTATGGCTGTATTGCAAAGACTCACCTGATACGACACGAGTCCAATCGGGGAGTGTGGTTTGTTGAGTGGGTGTGTATTCGAATGTTGTCGTGGCTGTGGAGGCGGCTGCGAACGGTGAAGCACCACTTTTCCTCCCACTCGAAGTTGGATGTGGCCCAAGCGTTCCGCGGCACTGGCCGCGCGAAGAGACGTGGGAATTGATTGAACGTGTCGAAGCGGTCACTGAGGGCTTGATGTGATACGATGGGTGTAGGTACGCAAGCAGAGTGCTCGGAAGGAGTGTCCTGGCCTTTACAGCGGTCGCGAATTGAGGCATACCCATCAATGAGCCGCCCTTTGTGTGGTCACGTGTCAATGATAAGGTGTAGCCTTCCCGTCGTGCAGAACTTTTCGATACACGGTTTGCTAATCATACACTTGTCAATGCCTTGCTCACGTGCGAGCGTGGAAGTCGCCGGCTCCGCCCCAGTAACGCCATGCTAGGTAGTCAATACAGCCGCCTACTCCTCATCTTCATCCTCGTCCACGACCCGCCGCCTCTTGCTCTTCGGCAGCTGTACCTCCTCATCCACCTCCCCTTCTGCATCCTCATCGTCCCCACCCCCAGGCGGAGCTTCCTCCCGGTCCCTCTTCGGCGTCCGCTCCCTCTGACTCGGCGCGTCAACAATACCCTCATCCGGATCCTCCTCATCATCCACAACCTCCTCCTCGTCCGAAGGCGCGACGAAATCATCCTCCTCATCGTACTCATCCTCCTTGCTCGTGAAGTGTTTCCGCCCAAAGTCCTCGTCATCAGAGTAGATGCTATTCCTCCTCTGCCTGGACTTTCGCGCACTCGCCCCCGTCTTGCGAGGTCGTGTCGTGCCAGGTCCGTCTTCGTCCTCCAGCAATCCAGCACTCAGACCTCCAGCGCCGTAACGACTCGACGACAACCCAGAGCGGCCAAGCGTGCGGTTCGAGCGATCAGTCTCCCGCTGGATCGCAGCCTCGCGACGCTTATCGGCTTTGGCCTTCTCCTTCATCGCTTTCTCCGCTTCTCTGCGCTTCTCCTCCGGGTCCTCGTCGATGAGCTCCAACTCCGCAGGCCCGCTACCCATGCCGTTGACTTTCGTGGCGTTGGCAGCGCTCGCGAGAGCGGCCTGTAGACGCTCAATCGCATCATCTTGACCCGACTCCGGCTGCCTTACTGACAACCCGGCAGTAATTTTGTGCAATACTCGGAGCGTCGAGGTAGCTTCGCTGGGGGCAGCGAGATACGTGAAAGCGTCCTTGCTTTGGTCATACTTCTCGCCCACGATGGTGCCGTCACCTTGTCTGCCGCCCTTTGAGCTCGCTGCTTGCACGCTGACGGGTGTGGGTTTCAGCGCGTTCCGCTGCGGGGGTGCGAGCGAGTTGCCGTCGATCTCGTACTGCACAGTAGGCTCGGACGCAAGCTGCAGAGACAACGAGCCGTCCGACCATCTCAGCACACGCGCGTTCGATTGCAGCTTGGCTGGGTTCGAGGGTGAGTGTCGCCATCTCATGGTACTCAGCGCAGTGTTGTATGCCGAGAAGCTTGCGGAGGCCGCCTTGTAAGAGTGATGGTCCGTTGCAGGCGGCTGGAAACTGTTGGGCGACCAGGCTTGCGGCTCGATTGCCATGAAATCCGGCATCTTCAGCAGATACATCTCACCGTCGCTCGGCTCTGGTATTGGTTGCCGCGCGACCTCTATGTCCATTGACAGTTGCTGCAGCGTCTCGTATTCTTGTTCTTGGGGTTGTGTTTGTGGCTCCTCTGCTGCTCGGTCGGTGCGATCCATGTCGTCGCCAGAGTCCAGCTCATCATCGTCGAGCTGACGCTTCCTGTTCGCGGTCAGTCATCTTGTTTAGGCGCGCTCCGCGCATTCCGCGCACTCCACAGACTTACGCTGGAGGGTCTGCAGGCTCTCCATCCTCATTCCCAAACAAATCCTCATCTTCCACGCCAGCGTCGTCTTGCACAGGACCTTTCCGTCGACCGGTGCCTCGAACATCATCGTCGCCGTCTTCCTCGACAAATTCTCCAGCCTCAATGCCATCGTCCTTCCGCCCTACCGCGCTCGTGATCTCTCCAGGTATTCCATCGTAGTCCCCAATGTTGTTACGAGGAGGCGACAGCGCAGCGTTCACGCCTACCGCCGCGGCGGAAGCCATGTCTGCGGGTGCTACGCTCTTGAACCGATACCAGCCTGCGCTGCTGGACAATTGCGCCGCTATAGAGTAGATCAGGTCTTCGAGTGTTGATAATCCGAGGGGCGCAGGGTTGCCCGAGTCGTGAGCCTGGTCGTCGTGTCGTAAAGTAATGGAGTTGAAAAGAAGTTTGTCCCAAATGGAAGCCGACGCGTTTAAAGGTTGGACAGGGACGGGAAGCTGTTTGCAGCCACTCCCGCTGCAATGCGCGGCGCGGTGCGGACCGCTGGTTGGACCCCTTACGTGGACCGGGACTGCATCTGTTGATTGAGATGAAATGCAGGTGATCGTTGTCGGACAAGGGCGACTGTTGCGTCGTCCATCAATCTCACTTGCCACAACTCCGCCAAGAGAAGGGGCTGTAGCACTGCAGACCCTTCCGCCGACATGTCAAACTGGATGAGCAATCTGTAAGTTGAACCCTGACTCGAGTCAACCCCCAACGTAAGCAGTGGAGGATGTGGTGGAAGTTGAATTGCACCATGGGAGGAAAGGGTGGTCAAGATCTTGCAGAGCGGGTCTACAGTTAGGTGGGATTGTTGTGCCGCATCTTGGGACTTTACTCGCACTCAAGGAGGCCCAAAGGTGCGAAAGAATGGCGACTCGAGGACTCTCGGGGAGGAGGAAGGCGATGTCAACGTCACTCCCCCGACCTTAGGCAACCTCGCATCCTGTCAGGCGAGCCTTTGGCCCCGCTAGAGAGCTCTTTGAGTCTTACCAGGAACCCACCTGAGGCCCTTTCGACATGAAGTGAAGGTCTTGGGTATCACAGACCCTTGAGAGGTTCCGCCTTCTAGGTGAAAATCTACCTCAAAGCGACAGTATCATACTATCAATACTCCGCACAACACCAAGTAGCTGTTGGACACGATGCTTGCGTGCTTTCCGGATTGGTAGTTCACTAGTCCCAAGGATATCGGAATGCGGCAAGGCGGACGGCCAGATCTCACAGACCAAGCCACATTCGAGAACTTCACCTCACTTCTTCACTTACACCTCGACATCGCAACGTTTACCAACATCATCACGCTTTGCTTTGCATCGAACACTGCGGGCGCTGGAACCATACTACCATCCAGAAACGTGGAGCCAATGGAGCACTCCAAGCCAGCCGAGCCTTCCAAGCCATCCGAGCCGTCCAAGCCGATGGAGACCACGGAGTCCTCGAAGCCAACGGAACCTACGGAGCCCACGGAGTCCACCCAGTCCATGAAGTCAGAGAAGCCAATGGAGGCAGCGGAGACCAAGGAGCCTTCAATTCCATCGGAGCCAAAGGAGCCCTCGACGGTGGAGCTGCCGATGGGCATGATGGCAACGGAGCAATGGGACCCCTCGGCAATGATGATACATGAAGAACCAATGCCCTCCTCGCCCTCACCGCCGTTGCCGTTGCGTCAATTCAACTCAGCGGAATTGAGGACGAAGCGATTGATGACAGAGGTTCGCAGAGTGAAGATCAAGGCTAACGGTAGGATATCCACTAGTCGTGCCTTTGCTCAGCGCCCCACCGGCAACAACCAGCCACGTAACCAGAACCAAGTCCCGAATCGTGTGAATACCTCGTCGCCATCCGGATACAGCTCATCGTCACTCGGCCAGCCGTCGGTCGCCGCTGCTCCGCCTTCACCGTCACTCGCAACAAGCATGCCGACGAATGACCAAGCACGCAACAGTAATCAGAACATGAACCGTGTGCCCCTCTTCTTCCGTGAGGAGCATGCGGGGTTCATTGTGAAGGGCAATTTCATGACGCTCGCTGCTAAGCCGCACCTCATCGAGCAGGGCGAATGGATGGCTCATCAAAGTGAGTGAGCAGTCCAGCCAAATTCGAGCCGCGCCTACACGACCGTCCACACCACATGTTGTCTGTCACGGTACTGACTTGCAAACAGTCGTCGAGCAGAACCGTCTACTGAGCGGCATGATCAAGTGCACTCAGGGAGAAGACCGTAGCAGCGGCCGCTCGGTCTGCAGCGAGACTGGCTGCCCGACGATGTCCGCGGGACCGTAAGTTACAGCTCCACCAGCTTCCACATCGCCTTGGGCAGTGCTGACCGTGCCTCGCCCAGCACCACCTACACCTGGATCGATACAAATCGCAACCCCATCAACCTTCCAGCCCCGACCTACATCAAGCACATCCAGACCTGGGTCACGGGCAAGATCCAGGACTACTCGATCTTCCCCACCGACACCTTCTCCAGCGCACCGCCGCTCCCCTCCCCCGCACAGCTGCAAGCCGACCCGAACAACTGGCTCGGCAAGACGTCGGGCTTCCCGCAGCGCTTCGAGACGGAGTGCAAGAATATGTACAAGCAGATGTTCCGCTGCTACGCCCACCTGTACTGGCAGCATTGGCTGTTCTTCTGGGACACGAGCTGCCACCGCGAGCTCAACACGTGCTTCATGCACTTTGCGAGTGTGGGGATTATCTACGGGTTGTTGAGTGAGAAAGATGCTGAGCCCATGCAGCCTTTAATTGATCTGTGGGTGAAGCAGGGCGTGATGCCGAAGATTGAGAAGGTGGAGGCTGGGAACGGTGTGATGACGCCGACAAGCGCCGGAGGTGCTGGAAGTGTTGGCGGTACTGGGAGTGGTGGAGCTGCTGGAAGTCCTGGAGTTGCGGGTGGTTCTGTCAGTACTGGCGGTGCTGGACTTGAGAATGGAAATGGCGGTGCCGGCACTCCCTCGGGTGTCACGGGCGGCGGCATTTGAAGAGGGATGGAGTGAAGCGCGTCCATCGAGTACGAGCGGCGGGCACGATATGGTTGTGAAGCATCGCGAAGGCACTGGGAGCTACAAGAAGATCATGGCCACGGCGTGTGGCAGAGCCTGTAATCAGCGATGACAGTGCCAGTGCGGGAACGGGAATGATGTGACGCTTCAGTAAGTACATCCTTGCTAAAGAAGCATGCATAGCGTTGGCGCACGCTACGAGATGAAAACACAACGAAGGACCGCCGCTTAAGCGAGTCAGCGGATTCAATAAGGAAACGATTGCTTCGAAAGTCCGCTCTCCATGCTCTTGTGATAATGCTACCTACATGTACGCTCCATTGACCGTGGGATTAGACCGAGTGCTAGGACTACAGCCTCGAGGGGGTCCCATACTTACCGCTCCTTCCTCTTTCGTAGCGAGACGCTGCCGCGGTGGACCCGCACCAATCGCCATTCCGCCCCACAATCCCGCGCTCAAGGTCACTACACAGAGCGTCCCCAAACGCACCGGCTCACACCGAATTTCGAATCCTCATGTTCAGACTCCTTAAACATACCTACACCCACCCAAACATGTCTTCAGACTCGACGCCCCCACTCATCCCAACAACAACAACAACAACAACCACATCGCACGCTCTTAAAGCCAAGCACAGACGCTCTACCATGGAGCAGTTCGCCGACTTCATGGCCCTCGGCGTCCGCGAGAACGAGAGACTCGAGCGTGTGAAGTCCGCCAGGGCCACCTCGACACCTTCAACTGCAGCAGCCTCTCCATCAACTGACAACACAGGCACGTTCGGCAGGCGTTTCAGCAAGCGACACGCAGTGGAGGCGAGGTTCAACGAGGAGCGACGTGACAAAGGTAAGCAAGTTCGTTCTTCTAGGCGTGTTCTTCCGGGCATCGCGGAATTGGAGGGCGATTGGGTGCAAGGGATTTCGGAGCGGAGCGCGGCGGAGACGTGCGTGGAGACTGCGAGGAAGGCGATGAGGCCGGGGATGGAGACGCGTGTTGGTGCGGATAAGGGCGAGGGAATGGCGATAGTGAAGTGGGACCCGAGTTTGAGCCCGCTCGAGAATGTCACGGATCGGACTCGCATGCATTTGCTGGGGACTTCTGATGAGCGTGAGATCGAGAAGGTGAGCGTATCCCTCCCCTTCGCTTTTTGAGAGTGACTCACTGACACGGCGACACCACTGCCCAGGCGGTGCGTAAGAAGCAGCGTGCTAAGAGGGCCGAGTCTGGACCACTGCCTGATACCACAACTGAGACCAGGATGCTCATGATCGGGCTGATCAGTCCTGAAGAAGCGAGCGCGGCGAGTCCAACGCAACAGCACCGCAGAGAGTCGAAGTTCCGCGAGCAAGACCTCGGTTCCAGCAACGACGGCCACAGCCCTACGCAGAGTGTCCAATCGACAGTCCAGGACCAAGTCATCAGCCGAAAGAAGTCGAGAGGTCTCTTGATCAGGGCACCGTCGCTCAAGCTCACCCGCCCCGTGAAGCGGCTGTCACCTCGCAAGACCATCACCATCCCGTCCGGTACCCGCAGCATCAGCATCGATGGAACAGACTTCGACTTAGTCCAGCCTGTGAAGGGTCAGAAGGAAAGGACCCGTACTCTAGGCATTCCACCACGCGGCACCAGCAGGAACTACAGCCTACCATTGACGGCTATCCAGGAGGCTCCTCAGTCTTTCGGGCTACCTCCGTCGACCGTCACGTACTATCGGAAGATGACCTTCATGAGCTTGCCATTCAACGTCCGCATCAAGATCTACAATCCTCTCGTCATTGCCAACCATGATGTGTTCGTCTGCCAGTGCGGGTGAGTCATCGTTCCTCTCAAGCTACTATCCATTGAACACGTACTGACCTGTACACAGCCTCTGCGCATGGTCGTCCTCGAGACAGCCAGCTCTCGCCCTCGTCACCCACCAGATCCGGTCTGAGGTCCTGCCGATCTACTACGGCGAGAACCGCTTCATGGTCCGCGAAGAAGTCGACTGGCGCATATCGGCCCCCATCTTCCTCCGCGCCCTCACGCCATCATCTCGCAACCTCATCAAGCACGTCGAGATCTCCACCACCGACATGACGAGCACGATCTGCATGATGGCGTTGCTGGGATTCACCCTCTCGCACCGCCTGCCGACCCCCGGGCGTGGCGACCTCCTGAGCGAGGTGGAGCACTCCGCCATCTTCCTCACCTTTGCCGCCATCTCCCGCAGAGTGCAGGCGTACGAGCGCCTCCCAGAGATTCAAGTGATGCCCGCCATCACTCTCTGGGAGGAAGAGCCGCGCTCGCTCGGGCTGGAGGTGGACGGCGCGGGGGACGCGGGCGATGACGCGGCGTCGATCTCCTCATCAGCGGGGACGGTCGGCACCGCCATCATGAGCCCGTGGAGCTATGATGGGGTCGCTGCCGAGGGGATCGCGGCGAGGCGGGTGAGTGGGGGGAGGGTGGTGGTGGTCGAGGGGGTGGAAGGGAGGCGCGTGTCGGGGGGCACGGCCTCCATCGTCTTCCATCCCAGCGAGCTGAATTTGGAGGAGGATGTGGGGTTGATGGAGCGGGAGGGGGTGGTGGTACGGCGGAGATCGTAGCGGGGGGTGGTAGAGGGGGGAGGGGGTGGTAGTGGTACCGTAGCTCGCTGGCCTAACGGCCGGCAATGAAAGCTTTCGTGTCTCCGCGATATCCACTTCTCTCGTCACCTCCTCGCAGCTATTTAACGCAGCGTGACACGCATGTGGGATCGTGGAGAAACTTGTCATCGGTAGCATGAGCATTTCAGTCCTTCCATCACTGCCGGCGTACATGCTATCGAGGGACCCCTCATATCTCCAGACTACCGCGATAAAGCTTGAGCAGCTGCACGGCATACACTGCCACCTTTCATGCTCTGATGTTCAAGGAGACGACCACCCCGAACATCCTCGCCCAGCATACTTACGAGTCGAGCAGCGGGAACCATGCCGTTGCCTCCCATCGACCCTCCACTCATTAACTCCTCCAACCCCTGGGCAACAACGATAGACGACATCCAACAACTCTTCGACTGCCCATACACCGGAGCCGTTACAACCCGTACAAGCTTACTCCATGGCTTCGAGCACGACCCGACAATCCATCAGCACACCTTCTTCAACCCGCACGACCACTCCCTAAAATCCTCAGATGTATCCGACGGAGAAATACCTCCCGACTACAGCGGCAGCCTCAACACGCTGGGCTACAGCCCGATACCACTAAGCACCTACCTCGCCATGATCGCCAAAGTCACGCACGCTTCAACTCTACCCTCCGACAAACGAGCAACCAAACCCTTCATCATCTCCGTAACCGGCACCGCCGATGAAGTAAGGGCCTGCTACCGGCAAATCCAAACCACCCGAACCACCGTCCCGAACCCCCTCTGCATGGAAATCAACCTCTCCTGCCCCAACATCCCGGACAAACCACCCCCAGCGTACTCCGGCGCCGCGCTGTCCGAGTACCTCCAGGCTCTCGCCGAGGAGCAGCAGACGCCGCCACCTAAAGGGCAGCGCCGAGTCGCGATCGGGATCAAAACGCCGCCGTACACTTACCACGAGCAGTTCCGCACGCTGGTCGAGGCTCTGCTCGCTGCCTGCCGGCCAGCGTGTCCGGTTGACTTCGTTACTGCGACGAATACGCTGGGGTCCTGTCTGGTGCTTGCGGATGCTGGGGGTGGCGGTGGGGTTCCGGTGATCAACTCGGCGACGGGGGCGGGGATTGGGGGCATGGCGGGGAGTCCATTGCATCCGCTTGCGTTGGGGAATGTGAGGGTGATAAGGGGGATGCTGGATGGGCACGAGGGGCTGAGGGGGGTGGATGTTATTGGAGTTGGGGGGGTGGGAAGTAGGGCCGGGTACGAGAGGATGAGGGCTGTGGGGGCTAAGGTTGTTGGGGTTGGGACTGCGTTGGGGAGGGAAGGGGTTGGGGTTTTTGAGACGATACTGCAAGTAAGGGAGTGACCGTGACAGTGACTCGATGTTCTTTGTTCCTACGGTCTTCGCACAGTAGATCAGACCTCCGGATACACGTCCCTGGGAATAGTCAGCGTCTGCTCGAGGATGGTAATTGGCAAACTTCTGCTTACGTTCGTCGTTTCAACGGCAACGCCTTCCGAACACTCTGTAGCTTCTCGAAGTCAACCTCCGCGAAGATCACCTCCGGCTCGTCCTTCTTCTCGCCACCAAGCTCGGCCACGACTTCACCCCACGGGTCAATAACGATGCTATGACCGTAAGTCGACCGCTTCTCATTGTGCGCCCCGACTTGCGCCGCCGCGATCACGTACGAAGTGCACTCAATAGCTCGCGCCCGCAACAAAGGCAGCCAATGCGCTTTTCCAGTCGTTGGCGTGAAAGCGGACGGGTACAGCAGGATATCTGCTTTCTGGCGCTTGAGCGCGAGAGCGATCTCGGGGAAGCGAAGATCGAAGCAGATCATCGCGCCCAGCTTGCCGACTGGCGAGTCAAAGGGAGGGAGGATCTCGTTGCCGGGTTCGATGGTGTTGCTCTCTCGCAGGTTTGGCCCATTCTCCATTTCCAAATCGAAGAGGTGCAACTTCTGATAGCGCTGGGCGATCTCGCCGTCCGCGTTGATCCAGAGTAGAGTGTTCTTGATTCGCTTGCTGTCCGGGTTGTCGCTGGGTTCGTGGACGCCGACGGAGATGGGTAGGCTGTGTTTCTTGGCTTCTTGCTGTAGGCCTAACAAGAATCGCGATTGCGAGGCTGGCTTGCAAAGTGATAGACTTTCGTTGGGGGAGCCGCCTATGTAGTCGCTTGCTTCGGGTAAGAACAAGGCCTTCGTCTAATGCGTTAGAAAGAGGGTAACGATGCTCAAGGCCGACGATGTAGCATTCCGACCTTTGCGCCTCCTTCTACAGCCTTCCGTATGACGATGCGGCATTGCTCCAGGTTATGTGCCATCGAAGAAGTCGAACATATCTGCCCAACGGCCTGGAAACCGTCAATCGTTGTTGACGCTCAGACGTGTGGACATTGAGTATCGCTTACCGCCAACGCCATCTTGCTCCCTTCCTCCTCTGGACTCCAAGGCTCCCGTCGAACCATTGATGTACTTGTAAACCCGGGGACCGAATGTATCAGCGATGAAGTCGACGAATGGTCGATGATACGAAGAGAGTGGCGTTCATTCCCGGACGATTGACAGATCGTGGAGCCCCCACCACCCCACGAATCGATCAACCTCAAACGTCTTCCACCCATACCTTGGCAGCAAGCTCCCAAGAACCACACACAACCATGTCCACCACCTCCCCCTCTCCCTCCCTCTCCACCCTTCCCACCGCCCAATATGCTCCCTCCTCCTCCACCGCCACCTCCTCCCACACCCCGCAAACCCCCACCACCGCCCCCCAAGTCGCCCTCCCACCCACCACCACCGCCACCACCTCCAACTCTACCTTCCCCCTTCCCCCCTACACCCTCTTCCCCCCCTTCTACACCCTCCAACCCAACCACTCCACCCTAGCCCGCCAGCTCCTCCTCTGGTCCACCCTCCTCACCTCCTACGCCGCCCACACCCACCTCTTCAAACTATCCCTCTCCTCCCCACCCCCTGACCTCTTCTCCAACGCAACCCTCCACCGCTCCCTCAAGCAGTCCGATATCCGCCAGATCCTCGACCACATGGCTCTCCCCGCCAACGGCTCAAAAATCGAATGGCTGCCTCCTGCTCCTTCCGCGTCCTCTTCTTCAGGGAGGAAGGGCGGGGAGCAGAGCTCTACGTGCTGGGTTTGGTGGCGGAGCGCGGGGGAGTGGGCGGATAGGGTGTATGAGTGGGTGGTGGAGGAGACGGGGCAGAGGGGCGCGGTGCTGACGGTTTGGGAACTGAGGGCTGGAGAGGGGGTGAAGGGGAGGGAGTGGGAGGGGATGGAGGAGGGGATGTTGAGGAGGGTTTTGGGGGTGCTGGTTAAGAGGGGGAAGGCGCAGGTTTTTGGGGAGGGGGAGGGGAGTGGGGTCAAGTTCTTTTGAAAGGGAGGTATGGGTTTCTAACTTGCAGGCAAGCTGCGATTCTGCGAGCTGGCTTGCGTGGAATCGTGACGGCGGGACTGGGAACTTGTGGAAGACGCGGATGTTGGGCATGTTGGTACGTTCGGCTATCGAGCCACTCGCTCAACGATTCGATCACTTCAACGTCTCGCTAACAATACCGACTGTTCTCGCCAGCGTGGCTCTTTCTCAAAAGTCACCCATCCCAAAACACCACCTCCTCATCTCTCATCAAAGGCATCAGAGCGCGCGGCCAGCCTGCAAGCCCCTCGCTTCATCACCAAGCAACACCATACAGAAGACCCACAAAGAGACCCGCATCGAGCAACTCCACAATCACGCTGGCGAAAGCCACTCCCATTCCCCGTCCCACCGGACCTCCTGCGCCATCGCCGCATTAAGCAACCACTCGGACTTCACAACCCGCGCCACCAGACCCTGCTTCTCAGCCAGCGCGCGGAAAGCCTTGAAGAGCTTGACTTCGGCGTCGCTGTCGCCCGCAACGAGGTAGATGTGATCGTACTTCACCTCGCGTGCGTCCTTGTCGTCGACTGCGGTACCCGATGAAGAGGGCTGGGAGCCAGCAGGCGGAGGAGCGTCGCGGAGTCGACGCTTGGGCAACGTGAGACCGGTGCGGCCTTTATAGAGGAAGGCCTCGCCGCCGTTGACGTTGATGATCTCCTTGTACGTCTCGAAGCCGCCCGCGATCTCGGCCGTGACGAAGATGGACCAGCCGCGGAGGAGCTGGTGCTGGTTGAGCTTGGCACGCTTCAGCGCGTCGACGAGCGTGCAGCCCATGGCTTCCTCGGCTTTGCGGTCTAGGAGCGTGCTGGGGTTCTCGACGAGTTTGTTTTGCGTGAGGGCCGCGTCGAGGTATCTCGTGTCTACGACCAGCGGAGCTGAGGCTAGCGCGGCGACGAACTTGCGCGTGCGTTTGATGGAGGGTGCGACGAGGATGTCGACATCCTTGGGGTCGAGTGTGAGCGAGATGCCGAGAGCGCGTAGCTTGCGTTTGTCCGTATCTTCTTGCTTCATGTTGCCGACCCAGCGGTCGTCGCCGGTGACCATCATCCTGTATCTGACCTGTGGCAAATCAGATGTTGTTGTCTTTACCTTTTTCACACCTTTGGCCAATTTCGCCTGCGTCTCGCCATCGCTGAGGTCGCTGCCCTCGGCCGTGACGTCGTAAGTATTCTCATCGCTCTTACGCTTCTTGGACTTCTTCGGATCTGGGACTGGAGATGAGAAGTCCTCGACTTGATTTGCACGCCTACCGCCATGGGTGACGCCACCCTTGCGTTTCGTCTCCTTTTCGTACAACGCAATGTCGGGCGCAGCGTTGTGGATACGTTCCAGGGCTTTCGCTCGTGCAGCACGTCCACTTGTTGTCACCATGGGCGAAGTGTTCTCCTTCTCGTCATCAAGATGGCGCGGCGTCGCTGTGGCTCTGCGAGGCCCTCCTCTCGAACTCGGCGCGGTCGTTGTCTCTGCGGGGGTCTCATCATTAATCACAGCGTCCTTAGCGGCTGGAGTTGGCGCGACCTTCGAAGGGCGTCCGAGAGGTTTCTTCGCGGTCTTCGGCTCCTCCTCAGGCTCGCTCTCCGTCTCGGCGTCTTCAGCTTCCTCGGCGACTGATGACGGCGGGTCGATGATCGCGGTCTTGCTCGGTGTGTACGACGCGGCGGCAATGCTCGAGGCTGGTAGAGTGTAGTGATAGTGCGGGATGGGTTTGCTCTTAGCGTTGGACAGTGGCGATTGCATAGTCTTCGGCGGTGATTCACGCGGAGCCGGGAAGAAGACTTGCTCAACGCGCTTCATGTCCAGCGTGGTCTGCCCACAGACCTCACTAAGATTCGTGACCGGCGGGAACGTGCTGTACTTTGCATTGGATAGCGTCTGCACGGTGCACTTGGCATAGCTCTCTTCCAGCCAGAGATGGTTGGTGATGTGGATGTTCCATTCCTGGGCTGCCTCGTACTTTTCGCTCCGGGTGTGCGCAGTAATCAGATGAGTGTTGTCTTGCTTCATCGTCTTCGTGAACTCGGCGCCGCAGTACTTTATGACATTCTCCAGGTACGTGCGTGCTTCGCCGTTGTAGTTGGAGATGCTGATCTTCATGTTCTCGAAGCCGGGTATACCTTTCCGCGGGACCGGGTAGTGCAACAGCTTGCTGAGGGGGTTCGTGTACTTGTTGAGGTTGATCACATGATACAGCCAAGAGAGGTTCGCGACTTCTTTCCGTGCCCGTGATGCAGCGAGATAGTCTGCGCCATCGCGGTATTGGCCGATGTAGATATCCGCTTCACCAACATCGTCCGTCATCATGCCGCCGCCGTGACTGATCAGCTCTCCGAGTGTTCTCGTCAAGCTCTGTCCGATCTTCAAGTCTGGGGAGAGCTTGACCTTCTTGCCCATGAAAGCGTTGAGGTTCTTGCGAGTCTTGGATGGCGAAGGAGGCGGGGTGCTGGGTGGGGTCCCCGTCGGCATGGCGGCAGTGGCACCACCTACGTGCGGCGAGTCCCCCATAGCAGGCCTGGGGAGAACAGCGTGGAGCAAGGGTGGGTTGGGGAACATGTACGGTCGCTCGTTGATCTTCTTGCCGAGCCGAAAGCATGTGTCAAACCAATGTGGGAGCACACTCTTGCAGTTGACCTTCTTCGCCTTCGCCATTACACACTTGGTGTGGTCGTCTCGCAGAGTGACAATGTGGGTGGTAAGTATGGTGAGCGGTCCACTGTACTGGCCCCCCAACGCCATGACTCCCGCCATGATCGCATCTTTGTCCCCGTCGGGTAGGTCGCCGCAGGTCATTACCACATCATGGAAGAATTGGCTCGGGTCCGGGCTGTGTTGACGCGGGCCCGCGAGCTTGCCTTTGCGATGGCTCTGGTGGATCCAAGATGGCTTCACAACGAAGATGCCACTCTCGATTGCCCGGCTGTACTGCGGGAATTCGATGTCGAGGGAGACAATGTGGGAGACGGCGGAGAGGTCGTCGATCTGCTGGTCGCTTGCCCGAAGCATTACGTGTGTTCCCCCACTGGCCACCACTGTGCGCACGATCTGGCAGTGTTGTCAGCCCATGTATAGCCTCAGTCGCGTGTATCCCATGGCATGGCACCCACCTCGTCCGCCTCTTCGACATCGAGTCTGTCGCTTGGTATGATGGCCAGATGCACCTCTCCGAAGAGGGGCATCGCTTCGTAGTTGGCCTCTTCCGCCATGTTGACGCTCTCAGACCGCGTGCGGTGGTGATGGGGTCATCGCGATGTGGAGGTGGAATCGATACATGTATGGACGTGGAGCAAGCGGCGCGAGTCAGCGCGTCAAAAGGCAACATCGGATCATCTAGGCGCCGATGTCGCGCTAGTGACCGTGAAACACGTGATATCAAGAACGCCGGCTTAACAATTGCCACTTCCTCGTCAAGCATTGAGACACATCAAGCAAGACCGAGTTGCTGGGCTTCCTACATGCACCTTCGACTTGCATTCAGAATGACGACTACCGTTGTAAATTCGACCAGCATCCCCCCTGCGTTTCGCTGTTTGCTCAGACGAAGCATGCCGGAACAGGGCCAACAGCACACGCCTCTAGTAAGCAAGGCCAATATCAGCCAGTGTCGAGTCGCGGAGCTTAGCAAATCATGAAGTCTCCTACGCAGAAGTATTTTTTGGACTGCTTGATGTGGTAGGTAGCTCATCGGGACACGAACGTGGCAATGCTGACAGCTTGTAGGGGTGACAATGGTGTGGTACACGCCCGCAGTGGTCGTGCTGAGAAGACAGTAAGATGTGGTTGTGTTTATGTGGTTTAAATTGATTCTGTCGTCGGTGGATTCCACCACCATCAGCTACAGTGACGTTACGCTACCCGCGCCATAGCTAGCCGGCCTGTTCACCAGCCGCCATGACCCATATGGAAGGTCTCAGTGCGTATGGTCACCCTTTTGCGCCGTGCACAACACTTTCACAATTGAAGCACTTCCTTGCCCAGCCACCCAGTCACGATCCCACTACTGCGCCTTGACCGCGTAATTTCGCTGCGGGAAATGCCTCTGCCTCTTCTTCTGCTTCTCCGTCACGAGACTCGCCTCCTCCTTGGTCAAGGCCCGACGCTTGGCGCGGGTGAGCTTGGGCCGGAGATCGAGGGGCAGGTACTTCTTCTTCTCGTAGAAGATGCGGAGTTGATGGCGCTGGTTCTGGTTGATGACGGTGAGGATGCGGGCGATGGCTTTGCGGACGTCGTGGCTAGAGTATTCCATCAGCATCGGGACCGGTCCAAGAGGCTTTTGAGGCAGTTCGGGGATCTGCCTGTTCGTCTGGCGAGTGCAGATGATGCATTCGGCTAGTTTGGGGGACGTACATCTTGTTCAATTTGCTCTGCGCACCACCAGCAATCTTCTGTGTCCGTAACGCCACGAGTTCCTGCTTTTGCTCCTCCAACTGCTTCTTCAACTCCTCCTTGTTCTTGCCCCAGAGCTGCGACGCACGGATTTTGTTGGACGACTGGGAATGTCTGTTAGCGCTCCACACTCCTCCGTATTCACATCGTCAGGGCGTGTATATACCATTGTGGGTGATTGTGAGGGTGAGTGTCGTGGGCGGGAAGGGGGAAGTGATGTCGTCGCTCTCGTGCCTCGACCGCGAAGTTTTGAGGTACAGATTTGTGGGCGCGGAGTCTTGGCAGTGTCGGAAGCCGGAAGACGGGAAGAGCCGCTCACTAGCGCTCCATCAGGATGTTTGCGGACATGGAGAGCGAAGGTTAGAGATCCCACAGGAATGCTGTATCACATACGAAGAAGTGAAAGAGATAGAGAGACAGAGTCGGAATGGCGAGTCAAGGGAGCTGGGCGCAGGTGCGACAGCAAGCAAGAGCCCAAGAGACACAGGTGAGACGGCCAGCAAGCCAACCGCATAGGACGCAGACTGAGAGGAGATACATGTAGACCGAAGCACTCTTCCACACATACGCCCAATTCGCCTCAACGACCGACATCGATCCTGAGCCCAGCGACGAAGAACAACGGACCGAAGAGCAGTTGAGCGAGATCCTCGAAAAGGTACCTCCATCCTCCCTCATTCCAGACCCCCAGCCCATATCCCCCATCCACCAAACTAACACCCTACCACCCCGGCACCAGCGCTCAGCCCTCCTCCAACACCTCGCCCGTCTCCTCGACTCCGAGCCCACCCCGCCCTCAGCCCTCAAATCCACCAACCTAGCCCGCCACCGCGAGATCCTCCAACAACACCGCACGGAGCTCTCCCGCCTCAAAAGCTCCCTCGCCACGGCCCGGGACCGTGCAAACCTCCTCTCCAACGTTCGCCGCGACATCTCCGCCTACCGCAGCGCCCAGAACCCCAACTCCCAGAACCCCAACTCCGACCCCCACGCGGGCGAGGCCGAGTACATGCTCGGCGAACGCGGGAGGCTGGATAACAGTCATAGTATGATGGACTCGGTGCTGAGTCAGGCGTACGCGACGAATGAGTCGTTTGGGCTGCAGAGGGAGACGTTGAGTAGTATCCAGCGGAGGATTACGGGGGCCGCGGCGCAGGTTCCCGGGATCAACGGGTTGATGCAGAGGATTGGGAGTAAGAAGCGGAGGGATGGGATTATTCTGGGGGGGCTGATTGGGGTGTGTTGTTTGCTGTTGCTGTGGTTTTGGTGAGGAGGGACGGATGCATGGGGCTTGGTGGGGTCAAACATCTAGGAAGACCCTACAAAGAGACGTGCGTTGCCCCGAAGTGGAAGGAGATGCTTGCGGCAACGGCTCTTTCCAAGCCGCGACGACGAAGGACGTGGCGCGACCAGGGAGGACACTGCGACCTGCCTTTCACAAACATCCGATACACAAGCCACCAGCCGGCCAGTATACTACCCGCATCCGCGTTCTCCGGAAAGTCGCAGGCTCACCTCCTATCCAATGGACGTACCCGTGGACCTAGAAGAGCTGCCTGGCCATGCAACCCAATACCAGCAGCCCTGCAGTAGCGCCTGCGTTCAGGTAGCAAGTACGCGTTCACACGCCCACTATCGGAGATGGACCGTGCATCGAGGGCGACGTCTACATGCATCGAAAGCAAGCTCGAGGCCGCCGTCACCTTGCAGTCTTGCGAGGAGGTGGCGCGACGGATCTGGCGTCCAAGTCTTTGCTCTTCCACGCCTGGACTGGGCTTCCGGTGTTGGAAGAGCATCGAGGCTCGAAGCACTCAAGAGCGCTGGTAGGCGGCTTATACCGTTCAGGAGAGCGGGCGTCGAGTATACCTCCATGACCTGGATCGAGCTTGTGGGAGAAGTATGGGAGAGGATGGAAGAGGTGGGAGTGGTCTGTGGTGACGATGAAGATATGGAGGGAGGATGCGGTGTGCCGAGACGGCGGGCGAGGGAAGGGAAGATGGAGAGTGGTCCGAGGACTGGTCTACGAGATTGTAGTGTCGTGTTGACTGCCTGACTGTTTGGCCTCTGACCTAGTGTAATTCTATGGCACCGTTGTGAGGTTATTCTCGTTGGGCGTGCAATTGCTCCGAGGTAGGGGCTTCTTAGTCTTGTAAGGCAAGGAGCTGGCGATTGCTTTCCAGTGTTGCCGAAAGCCGTCTCGAGTTGGATTTGGTCATGCTCCATTGGTACATGGGCTCATCGCCGGAGATGGTACGCCATGTAGCATCGGTAGTATAGGCACAATACTTCAGCCTCCAGCACCAGCAACCATCCGACTCTTCTCTGAGTCCCCCTCCACAACCTCCAATACAGCAGCCTCCAACTTCTCCCTCTTCAATTCCGGTGACTCTGAATCCCTCGGCATCTTCGCCTCCCGCACCAACTTCTTCACCCCCTCCACCAGCCTCTTCCGCTCACCCTCCTCCGCCTCGGCACTCCCGGCCCACCGAATCCGACACTCCCCATCGACCAAATACACATACCCGCCCTTATCATTCAACACCCCCAGCGCCTCCTTCATAATATCATTCACGCCACGCTTCACCAGAAAGTACCTCCCCTGCTCTTCCACCGTCCGCGAGCGCCGCAGATTAGGCACCGCAAAAATCTTCAAAATCCACCACTTCAACCAATTCGTCTCCCAATTAATCTCCACCCTCTGCACCAACCCCCTATGCTCCTCCAGCAACGCATGCAACTCTGGATTCACCCCCCCACCCACAAACGTCTCCACCTGCCTCTGCGCCCACGCATTTCCCACCAAACTCACCACCGACACCCTCCCCCTCAGCACCTCCGTCGTCCCCCTCCCAAACCCCCCATACCCGTCCCTCAAACCCACTCTCCTTTCCAGCCCCCTCTTCTTCACGAGGGTCCTCCCAAAGAAATTCGGAAACCACAGCGCCACTTCCCGTCTGAAAAGCCTCGTGGGCGCTACGAACACTTTGCCCTGGTGGAATCGCATGTTGCTCCAATCCCGGAAGTAGGGTTTCGCGATCTGCTTGGTTATCGCGGCGCGTTTCGCGAGGTGCCGGTCGTAGTCGTGGAAGTCGTCGCGGCGTTGGCGGAGGGTGCGGGGGTCGAGGCCGATGTTGTCGATGGGGAGGGGTGGGGTCGGGAAGCCGATGGGGCGGGTCAGGGGCGGGGGGGCGAGGGAGGGGTCGTTGGTGGAGAGTTTGCGGGAGTTGGGGCCTGACGGGGGTGGGCGGAAGGCGGAGGGAGGTGGGGGTCGGGAGGTAGGGTCGGTTGGTGGAGTTGTTGGGTGGGTGGGAAGGGCGATTGGTGGGGGTGGTGTTCCGGTGGGAGAGGTAGGTTGAGAAGGGGTTGTGGGGGACCATTGCGGTTCTGGCGGTGGGGAGGGGATCTTAAAGGCGCGGGGAGGGGTTGGTGGTTGTTCGGGGACGGTGGCGTAGCATCGTTGTTGTTGCCGGAGGGGCGGTGGGAAGGCTAGAGAGCGTAAGGCCCGAAGGCACAGCGGAGAGGGTGCTTTCATGATGTGATGTAACACCGGGACAGAGGAACTGGTTTCAAAGCGCACTCCTCAATGTTCCCGTTCACTTCACCTCATGGTTGATTCGGAGGTGCCACAGCGGGCTTCAGCCACAACACCTCGAGCAGACGACGACGTTGAGTGCAGCCCATGATCTATATGAGTACCTTACCAGACCTACCTTACTATCATTGCCTGGCCCCGGCATTGATCAGACACAAGATGGTGTCACTCGGCTCTGCGCCAAAGGACAAGAGCAGAAATATGGGCCGCGATATCAGACCTGTGTAACACACACCGTGTCACGAGATATGCACGTGTCCGCGTCCATTGTACGACGGGATGCACAACAATGGCATTGTTAAAGACGACGAGCGCTCGCCACCGTGTCGCCCGTCGCCGCCCTCACCAACACTCAGCCAGCCCATCTGCCGTATCTCGTCGGGAAAGGAAGGCTTGGAATGGGAGTGGTTCTCGCAAAGGCATATCTCGCTTCCACAATGCCACATCTATCAACCTCGAAGAAAGCACCTCCCTCTCCTACCCTCCTGGCTTTCAAATTACATCCCACTCCCCCCACCCATCATCTCAACCCCTCCCCCTGACCCCACTCCAACAACCCATTCACCTCCCCGACGCCACTCACACTCGCATCATCGCCAAAAAACTCAATCCCCGCCAGATCCCCCGCCGTCATATCCTCAAACTGCGACGAAAGCGGCATCTCCTTCCCAAAATCCGCCTCCAAACTCGGATCGATCGCCGACTGCGGCTGCGCCGCCGCTTGCAGGTAAGCCTGGTGTTCGGCGTACGCTTGCTCGACGGAAGGGGGGGGTGCGGGTGGTGGGAGGCCGGAGTGGCTGTATGACGCTTGCGAGAACGACTGGCGGTGTTGTTGCGGGAGGTGGTGGGTGCTGTTGTTGGTGGCGGTGGTGCTGGTGGTGTATGCCGGGTAGACGGGCTGTCCGTACGCGTTGCCGTACTGATGCAGACTCGGCGTTCCACTCCTGGACCCCGCGAAGAGCTCTTCGGCCGTCATTTGCTGTCCGCCTGGGAGTCCATACCCACCGACCGTCTGCTGCTGCTGCTGCTGCTGCGGGGTCGGGACTCTCACGCCGCGGACATCCTGGACGTAAGGGTACTGCGGGTGCGCGTACGTCGCCGGCTGGATGTACGTGTTCGTCTGCGGGTTGAACATCATCCCGTTGGCGTCGTACGCCACGTTGCTCGGCAGCGGCCGTCCCGGGTTGGCGTACTGGTACTGGCTCTGCTCGTACCCGGACGGGATGGGCTGGCTGAAGTACGGGTGCGAGTCGAATCCGTACGTGCTGTTCAACGGCACCATCTCCACCTGCTGCGCCTGCAACTGCTGCTGCTGCTGCGCCTGCGCACGTCTCTGCCGCGTACTCCTCCCCCCACCTCGATACTCGCCGTCCGGATCCGCGTGTGGGTCGATCTCGGAGGCCTCGTCGCCCCCCTCATCATCACTGAACTCCCCCTTCCGCCTCTTATTCGACTTGCTCGGCGAGAACTTGTACGCCGGATGCGCTTTCGCATGGTTCTCCCGCTCGACCCGCGCCCACTCCTCGAACTGCTGCCGCACATCCTGCGGCTCCATGGGCCAGCTCTCCCCGCTCACGCTCGACACGACCTGGTGGTTGTTCTGCACGCACCACGCCTTGGTGCGCTCGGCGTAGCAGGACCGGTACAGCATGAAGCTGTTCATCGGCCGCGTGACGTAGCCGTTGCGCTTCTCCATCTCGGCGCGCCGCGTCTCGGCCGAGCGGTGCACCCAGGCGTCCATGTCCTTGCAGGGGACCGAGAGGTCTTTGGTCAGGATCGAGAGGGGCGCGGTGAGCTTGGGGGTTTTGGAGCGGTCGAGCTTCGACTTCTTCTCCTTTTTCGTGCGTGCAGCGGGCGACTTGGAGATGCGGCCGTTGTCGAAGGGCGAGTCGGTGCGTCCGCGCGTGGAGCGGCCGGAGCGCGTCCGGATGCCGTCGCTGGCGGTGTTGCTGCGGGGTGTGGGTGGATTGTGGAGATATGATGGCGAGTCGCCGTATGGAGTGTAGCCGTCCTGGTAGATGCCCAGGCCTTTCGCATCGTCTTGAAAGACGGGGAACTGCTCCGTGGACACGACAGCGGCGTTGTGTTGAGCGATGGCATGGAGGCCGAAGTCTTCATCAGCCTGTCGCTGTTGCTGCTGGCCCCGCCGATGGATGATGGTCGTCGAACTCATTGCCACGACGAATCCTCTCGTTTGAATACTTGAGACCGCGGACGGAGACTGTGCAATCTCTCGGGACGATCAACCAGAAGGCTCGACCGATGGAGATCCAAGAAGATGGGCGTTGCCGCTGAGTCGTCCGCCTGCCTGCATGTCTTGTAAGCATGGGTGTCATTGCCAATGGAGCGTCGCCGCCTTTCTCCTGCACGCCGCGGTTTGCATACGGCAGCACGCACGTCTGCATGAACAGCGGCACGGACGGATTGATGCCCGTCCGGCGTGGTATTGCATGCTATGCAAGAGTCAGGGGACGGGAGGCAAGCTTACCTTGTTGGCCTTTCTCTTTGCTGTGTCGACGGCGTTGTCTGTTGAGTGTTCGGGAGCCTTTGTCTCGGAACACTGCGTGCAAGGGAATTCGGGTTGGGGAGTGTTTGCCAAAGAAGTCTGGTGCAGAGCAAAGCGGCTTCTGAGATACAGAAAGGAAGCTCAGGAGGAGGGAAGTGTCACACAAGATCTCTTCTTTGTGCGAGCAAGCCCAACTCTTCTTCTTGTACCAGAAGATACTGCAGCTTGACCGAGTGCAGACGAGAGCAGTCAGATTCCTCTCTGCGACTCGACTGAAGGCGGTTTCTGTTGCTGGCCTTCACCGCATGCGGTGTGAAGCGTGTCTAGACTCAGTCTCAGTCCGGCCGCTTTCGGAAATTCGCCGCTTTCGCTCGCACCACGCTTTCGATCCTGGTACTCAACACAAGAAGCAAAACGACAGACCGGCCCCGATTCGAATCGAGAGATAGAAGGCACCATTAACGGTCACCATCGCGGCGTCGCGAAAGACATTGGGCGCTTCTGACTAGGATGCCTACACGGCTTTCCCCCCCCCAGACGGGTCAGGCGCCGCCAGGTCCACCAGGTAGAGAAGCCACGGGCGATCCGCGCGCCACAGCCCGCCGTTTCCGGCTTGCGCTGCCCACTGAGGGCCCCCACAATGATTGCATGGGCATGTCCATCACTGTTGACGACGAAGAACGCTCTGCGGGTTGCTATGGGGGGGGGGGCTGGCTTGCCGCGATTGCGACAGAGCGGCGTCCGGCGCGGTTGACGTGCAGTAGGTCTTCCGCGCACGGGAGCGCTTGGATACCAGGCACAGGGGTTGTAACTTGTGGGTGGACTTGCGCTAATGAGCGTTGGAGTTGGTGAGTTTGAGTTTCTGTTCCCCGTTGCACTCTCTTGGTCCGCCATTCCCAGCAAATTCCCCTGCATTCTTGAGAAATACCCTTGGAATTTTCCGCAAGCGGACATACCGACCGGTATCATGCTTCTGTCTTCTAATCTCTCTCATCCCCTATACGTCCACCGAGTTGCATGCGGTCCGTCCACGGGTTTGCAAGAGCACGGGCAACCACGGACCCTTGCGCGCCGCACCATCTGCGAACGCAGCGTGATCGGTGCATTCACCCGACGGGAACCCGCATAGAACATTCCCCCCCCCCACCGTTTCGACCCAAGATCTTGGGAGCCTGCGCGCGCGCGCGAGCTCGGATCACGAGGCGTTTTGTCTACGGTCCCCGGCTAATCCGCGGATCGTCATTCGCTCGAAAGCACTGCTCACCTTGCACAAGCGAGCACCGTCGTCCAGTCAGGTAATCTGGTGGACGAGTGTTTCGGGTATTGAGCAGCGCGCTAGCCCCTGCAGAGCAGAACGAGTTTCGACGCTTGGCTTGCTCGCGGTAGGACCTGCAGCGTCCTGCTTCCCTCGCCTTGCACAGCAGCACCGCGCTTTCGAAAAATCTGGGTAGCGTGGTAAGGCTGGCTGGCTGGCCGATGCAGTGGGAGGTGCGCGACGTTACCGCAAACACTCGGGTTGAACTCTGTGGTGACGTGGTCTGCGTACGATCTATCGCAGCCTGTGGAGATTCCTGGAGAGGCTTCCGGCTGCTACCGAGTTGAACCGGCGGGAATGCGCGCTAGCCCCGATGCAAGCAGCCTTGTGCCACCGCACTCTTGTCTCGGGTGTTCCAATGAGTCGCACGGAGGTTGGTGAGTCCTACGGAAATGGGGGCTTGTCTCGGCTGCGGTTGCTCGAGGGAGAATGTTTGAATACTGGGAAATTGACTGGTCGATGGTTGGGTTGTTGTTCGTTTCCTTCGGTCGTTGCATATCACTTCTTTTCACACCCTTCTCGACTCTCGAATCCTGAACTACTTGAGAAAGGCACCGAGTCTCTACTTTCACCGCGCTCTCCTCAATCTCTCCCCGCACATTCATCGTTGGTACTGAACCGCTGACACACGCCACAAACCAGCGATCCCACTCGTTACACAGCGGTCCACCCCCACAGTCCAGTGTCTGGTAGCGTCGAATCTTGTTCTCCGCAAAACGGCCGCCAGATTCTGACAACGGCGGAGCCGCAAGACAAACTTGTGCAGACGATTGGTGCGCCGTTGGTGGCTGGCTCTGGTTTGATGACTGTGCAAGCAGGGGGATCCTTCGTCAAGCTGTCGTCACAAGACGATGGAAGTCGTTCGATATGTGTCGACGGCAGCCGCGAAACTCTGATAGCGAGCTGCTGGGCGCGAGTGGAGGGAGACAGCGAGTGATGTAGGACGACAGGCGTCGTGGGTATGTGAACCAAGGATGGAACTCTGGTTGTAGAAAGCGGCGCCGAGATGCGGAGGATTACAGGGGACCGGATCGATAGTTGAACGAATGTCAACCCCTTTACAGACGACACCGAAAGTCTATAAGTCTTGCATCACCTCGTCTTCCTCCACGTTCGCGCCCTCATCCTCACCGTCCTCATCCCCGTCCACGATGCCGTCCCATTCCTCCCATGCGCCGTCTTCCCCCTCAGGTTGCGTCTCGTCTGGTCCCAGCCGCTCGTCAAGCTCAGCCACCAGCGCTTTCGCGTGCCCGAACAAACGTTCGTCTTCGTAGTCGAGCAGGTCGAACAGCTTGAGTGCCATGTTCAGCCAGTTCCTGCTTCCTTTCCAAGCCATCGTGACAGACCCCATATTTACCACACTCATATCAGCATCGCCGTCCTTACTTACCTCTGGAGCTGCCTGCAGCTTCTCGGCCATGAGATGCTGGCACCAGCCGCCCAGATACCACGCCTCCACGCTCTGATCGTTCTCCGCCACCAAGCGCTGTAAGACTTGCATCGCCTGCACCTCCATCTCAGCCTCCATAAGCAGCCTCGCAAGCGAGACCCTCGTAGCAAAATCCGGCACAGCCGCGTCGTCCGACTCGAGCTCAATCCAGCTCTGCAGCGACCTCGTCAGCGCCGCGCGAGCATCCTCCTTCCGCTCCTGAGAAAGCCGCACAGAAGCCAGCGTCTGCAGAACCTCCGCGCTCGTCTCGTCCTCCACGGCCATGGCCTCCGTAACCAGCGCATCGCACCGCGCTTCGGCATCTTCCTCCCACGACAAATCCGTCATGTACACTTCCACGATCCCGCACAGCGCGTTGGCGAGTTTGCGCTTCTTCTCCACGCGCAGCATGAGCAGGGACTCCTCGTCCATGCCAGGGAGTCCCCCCGTTTCGATGGTGGAGATCTCGACCTGCAGGGCTTTGACGCCGCGCTCGAACCAGTCCACGCTCGCTTGTCCGCCTTCTTCGCAGAGCTGCGCGAGCCAGAGGAATTTCTCCGCGCCGCCGCCTAGAGCCTCGGGGATCTCGCCGGTGGGATCCAGAGCGACGGCTTGTTCGAAGTAGCCGCGTGCCGCTTCGCCATCGCCTAGTTCGACGCTGATCTCGCCTAGGAGGTTGAGGGCCGGGAGGGCTTCGGTCACGGATCGGTTCTGGACTTGGGCCCAGAGCTTTTTGGCTTTCTTCAGCGCTTCGTCGGGCTGGGATTGCTCGACCAGATCGATGGCGGAGGCGTAGAGTTGCTCCGGCGTGTCCTTTGGCTTTCCGTTGGCGTTGGCCATGGCTTTGGTAGACTGATGCGCTTGCTTCAATTGCTTGCCGGTCTTTGTTTTGGTCTTCGCCATAGTCTGGGTGAGTCTACATGTACCTTCCAATCGCGTAGATCTACATGTGATGTAAAATGCTGCGAAGTCCACAACTTTTTCCTCGAAAAGTGCTCGGCTTTGCTCCGATATCGATAAGGGCTTAGTCAGCGTTCATGGCGTTTTTTACCACGACCTCTCCATGTGTCGTCGAACATTCCGCAGGCCGATCGAGGTCTATACCTAGCTTCATAAAGCTGGTGCCGACGTATCGCAGTCATGGGCCGCGACGAGCAAACCGAAGAGCGCGAAGTCCTCGCCTCCATCTTCCCGGACGAAATCCAAGACGTCTCGGCCTCCGAATTCCGCGTCTCCATCGCCCTGGACGTGGCCAAACCCGACGAAGACGAAACCCCGGACCCGGTCCTCCTGCTCAACGTCCGCTATCCAGAAGCCTACCCGGACGAAGCCCCGCGCCTGGATATCACGCAGCCGCCGAATGCACCGCGGTACGATCACCTCGACATCCAGAACGACAAAGCCCGCTTGCTGGAGGCGCTGGAGCCGACGATAGAAGAGAGCATGGGCATGGCGATGGTGTTTGCGCTCGTGAGCGCGCTGAAGGATGCCGCGGAGTTGCTGGTGAGTGAGCGGCAGGGGGCGATCCAGGCAGTGAGGGATGTCGAGGCGGCGCGGGCGGAGGAGGAGGAGAACCGGAAGTTCGAGGGGGCGAAGGTGACGCGGGAGAGTTTCTTGGCGTGGCGGGAGGGGTTCCAGCGGGAGATGGCCGAGGAGGCTGCGCGGCGGGTGCTGGAGGTTGAGGCGGAGGAGAAGAAGAAGAGGGGCGCGAGGGAGGAGCGGAAGTTGACGGGGAAACAGCTTTGGCAGCGCGGGCTGGCGGGGAACACGGTGGAGGAGGAGGAGGAGGACGAGGGGGATGATGCGTTGGAGGGGGTGCAGAGGTTGAGGGTTGATGGGTGATGCGGTTGAGACTGCGTATCACTGGACGACGGCGACCATTCTTGCGCAGTGAACGGCACTGCGAGAATCACGGGAGGCATTGCTGCTGATATCGGACATCCGTACGCTCGAAGGCCGTTTCCGGCACGCCACCTGAGCGTCCTTAGACAGTATTCGTGGAGAAGTCAGACTCGCGATGACACCTCAAAGGTCTGCTAGAAGGCCACAACCATGTGCGGTGCAAGACTTGCTGCAATACGGCGTATTGCAGAGCTTGCCGTAGCTCCTCAGCGGAGCCTTCTTCGGGAACTGCGGGCCTGGAACAACCCAGACTCAGGCCTCGTCCAACTTCGCGTTTTAGATGCCTGAGCCAGGCCATACTACTAGCCGAGTACTTCGCTTGACTGGCTCGGCAGTACAGAACAGCATCAACTGAGAGGCCGGAACCTACCGCGCTGATTAGCTGCTACATACTAGAACATTCGTCAGGTGTCGAAGATAGTCAGCTTGTAACTCGGAGGGCAGTCTGGCACTGTACGCAGCATCCCTTGCACTCGGGAAACCAGCTCAGGCTCGGCCAGCTATACCGCAACGAGGCGCAGGCTCAATCACGAATATCGCTATGACCGCTCGAGCTGGTGCTAAACCTTACGGTCGTGCTCATGCCAGAGGCCACTTCGGCAAGCATGAGGAGAGATTCTCGGCGGCCTCGCGCTCGACCGAGGCGCAGTGAATGGGGACGAAGCAGTGATGAAGGATTGAACGCTATTGGCTCTGGGCCGGTCGACTGGGTCTGCCAATGCTTGCCGTGGATATACACTTCTCTAGAGTGGACGGAGGGGTCTCTATCCCGCTTGCTGGGCATGAGGCCAGCAGTATCGCACTCTCGGCACAGCTGGATGTCGTCCGGTCAAGCTGCGCAGATGGTCAAGTGTTTCCCGCGACGGAGCGTGGCTATGCTGTCGTTGAGGTAGGCCAAGGCGCCTTGGTGCTCTTGGCCATCGAGGAGAGTTCGACTGCAGAAGCTGTACGGTCGCTCCTGCGGCAGGAAAAGCGGACGACGAGACCGTATAAAGCTACTTTCCATCCGAAGGCCACGACTTGGTAGTGTAGTAGACCTTTCATCATTACTACTGTTCACTGCTACCAGACTGTTCCCTGTCCTGCTGAAGAGATTGGATCACGTGCCGGACTTTGCCGTTCCGCCACACTTTGCCACGATGCTTGGCGGCGGTCGTGGGGGATCTTGGGGCGTTGGGGTCGTCTTCAGCCACACTCGTCAGCACCTCACCGAGTCACAGTGAGTCTTTGATGTCGCTGCAGCAGGTACGTGTATCGGTCAAGTCATGATGATTGAGTTCCGTTCAGCTCTGATGGAGGAGCATGCCAAGTGATGCCGATGCTTGTCGTGAGCCTGGACGGGTCGAGGTAGAAGTCTGTGTGTGGTTGACCGGGAAGTTCCGGGTTCAGTCTTGGTGCAATCCTTCTCCACCCTTCCCCCCCCCTTCGCCCTTAGGCTTTTGGCATCGCCGTTTCGCCCGAGATTCAGGCATCCACGCAAGTGCACGCAAGTCGAGGACAGTCAACGGAGCAACTCGTTGATTCAAGAGGTAACATGAACGGAAAGGTGAATGTCAAACGCGAGTTAGCATGGGCATGCCGATGAATGCCTCAGGCCATGAATTAGATCTAGCGTTGGGGCCGGAAGCTAAGGCTGACAACTGCCGGAGCTTAACGCGGGCCGATGTGCAGCTCGAACTGGAGCTTTTCGAGACGACGACCGCAAGTCTTGATAATTGATGGGAGAAGATGGCAGCACTCCATTGGAAGCAGGCGAGATTCATCACGTTCGGTGTCCAAGTCCCAACTCATCTTCGACTCCCGTGCGGCGTGCCATGCCCCACTCGCACTACTCCCACGGTCCCACCAGACTGGGTGTGGATGCGCGCGGGTAGATGGATGGCCATGCGCTAAAGTACACAGCCTCAAAACTGCTTGGCACTTCATCAAACGAGAGCGCTTTCGTTGTTGCAGAGGTTAAGTTTCGTTCACGCGATGATGAGGCGAGTCCTGCTCTATCAGCCATGCGCATGCCCTAGAGCGTCCTCGACACCTCCGCAACTCCAAGCAATTGGTCGCCTCCCGGACGACTTGCCAGTCACACTGCTGTCCTGGCCGCCCCGCCCATTTGTTTTCCTTGGACAGGCCTTGCTGCGCCCTCCTTCCGCAACTTTGACTCCAACCTCATATTGACCGAGGATCATAGAGGCCCAGGAGCCAAGCGTCTCGGGTACAGTAACAGTCTCGCGTTCAGGCGGCCTCGGTAGGTACGAGAAAGCCCTATGACAACCCCCCAGTGGTCACACATGACAGCAATGCCCCCTTTGACCACCGCGCCTTGACTGGCTGTCCCCATACCAGAGCCTCGGCGCCAGATGGTGGCGGACATGTTGTACCTTATTATGCTCTTTCCAGGTGCTCACCCGCCACTACCCGTTCTGGGAGCCAAGCAGCGAAATTTGGCAAGAGATCCTGACCATGTATACGCAGATGATTGAGCCTTCCTAATGCAGCACCTCCCACGTCTCCACTCGACTCGCCTTGGCTCTCGAGACACAGCCAGGCTCGGCGCCACATCGCCATCTTATCTTCCGCCGCATCGCATCCTTCCTCGAACAGTCCACCGTCCTGCATGCATACCCTGCTCCCCCCCACCCATACCTCTAAGCTACAATCAGACAGCGGCTGCCGCAGGGAGTTGTGAGAATGGCTGAAGACTTGGGGAGGCCGCCTCATGCGGTAGGTCGAACATCACCCTCGCCGGGGCCATCGCGAAGACCCCGTGCGCCGACCATAACCATCGACACGTCTGCAGTCGGACGGCCATCCGACCACAGTGCGAGCATGGACCAGGAGCTCGACCGTCTATCCGACGATGGGCGATCAACCAAGGGCGACAGGTCACCTACAGGACTACAGCCCGGCTCCAGGTCGTTGTTGACCCCGACGAAATTACGAGCGAGCAACAGCTTTGACAGCCGAGATTCGAGACCGACAAGCCCGCACAACGTTTCATCGCCCCCGCAATGGAGCAACCCTCACAACTTCCTCGCCGTCCCACCGACCCAGCGAAGCAGAGGCCAGAGCTTCGACACCGAGGCATCGCAAGAATCGGCGTCTGACATCACATACGTGGACACCAACACACCCTCGTCAGACAATACGCCAAACGCATTCGCATCCCACGACAAGGAGGTAGGTGCCGGGAATCATCAGGTATTGCCAGACAACGAGGCATTACGGCCGGACAAAGGCACGGAGGAGGACTTCAATCGGCCGAACAACCCGTTCGCGTTCGCACCCGGACACATGACCAAGATGCTCAATCCGAAGAGCTTGGGGGCGTTCCATGCCGTGGGTGGTATTGCCGGGCTCGAAAAGGGTCTGCGGACTGACAGGGACGCGGGACTGGGAGGGGATGAGAACAGATTAGCTGGGTCGGTCTCGTTCGAAGAGGCGACTGCTTCGACAAGCCCGGCCTCGGACATTACAGCTGTCGAGTCGCCGGAGATCGCACCACAATTATCCGGAAGTAAAGCACATACGGGCAACTTCGAAGATCGAAAACGCATATTCAGTGACAACCGGCTACCCGAACGAAAAGCGAAGAGCATATTTCAGCTGATGTGGCTGGCCTACAACGACAAAGTCTTGATCGTGCTTTCAGTCGCCGCTGTGATTGCTCTCGCTCTTGGCCTGTATCAAGCGCTCGGCACCAAAGCAGGAGGTGTAGATTGGATCGAGGGTGTAGCCATCATGGTTGCAATCATCGTTGTCGTTGTCGTCGGCGCGCTCAATGATTGGCAAAAGGAGAAGCAGTTTGCGAAACTCAACAAGAAAAAGGACGACCGCAACGTCAAGCTCATCAGATCTGGCCGGACGCAGGAGATTAGCATTCACGACGTTTTAGTCGGCGATGTGCTACTAGTCGAGCCTGGCGATATCCTGCCCGTGGACGGTCTCTTCATTGCTGGTCACAGTGTCAAATGTGACGAGTCCTCCGCCACTGGCGAGTCCGACATCACCAAGAAGACCCCGGCCGAAGAAGTGTTCCGCGTTATGGAGGCTGGAGAGCCGCTCAAGAAAATGGACCCGTTCATGATCTCGGGTGGTAAGGTCACCGAGGGCGTCGGACGCATGCTCGTTACCGCTACCGGAGTGCACTCCTCGTACGGCAAAACCATGATGTCGCTCCAAGATAGTACTGAAGCGACTCCGCTGCAGACCAAGCTCAACGGCCTCGCGGAATACATCGCCAAGATAGGCAGTGCCGCCGCTCTTCTTCTATTTACTGTATTGCTAATCAAATTTTGTGCGCAACTACCTCATGACAAACGAGCACCCGCAGACAAGGGCCAGGCATTCATGACCATCCTAATCACGGCCGTGACGATCATCGTCGTCGCTGTACCGGAAGGTCTACCCCTTGCCGTTACTCTAGCTCTTGCGTACGCCACCAAGCGCATGCTCAAGGACAGGAATCTCGTGCGCGTGCTGCGGTCCTGCGAGACCATGGGTAACGCCACGACCGTGTGCTCGGACAAGACCGGGACGCTCACGCAAAACGTCATGACGGTCGTCGCGGGCTCGGTCGGGACATCCAACAGATTCAGCAGCCGGGCGGGCAGCAACGGGGACGCTGCCGCGGACGTCGATACCGTTGGCGTCACGACTACGGAGTTCATTAGCTCTCTTGATCATAACGTCAAGACGCTGTGGAAGGACAGCATTGCCGTCAACTCCACCGCTTTCGAGGGCGATGCGGAGGGTAGGAAGGTCTTTATCGGCTCCAAGACGGAGACGGCCTTGCTGGACTTTGCGCGTGATAATCTGGGCATGGACTCGGTCAGTGTGGAGCGCAGCAACAGCGAGATCGTGCAGATGATCCCATTCGACTCGAGCCGCAAGTGCATGGGCATGGTGGTGAAGCTGAGGGATAGGAAAGGGTACCGGCTGCTAGTCAAGGGCGCCAGCGAAATCATGCTGCGTTTCTGCTCGAGCATCTCGTGCGATCCGCGGAAAGGCCTCGAGCAAGCGACTATGACTGGTGATGACCGGAAGACGCTTCAGGCTCTGATTGATGCGTATGCTGATAAGACACTGCGTACTATTGGCTTCATCTACCGCGACTTTGAGAGCTGGCCGCCTAGGAATTGCCGGCGGCAGGAGGACGACAGGACGCAAGCTGTGTTTGAAGACATCTGCAAGGACATGACTTTCTTCGCGTTGGTGGGGAT
Source organism: Friedmanniomyces endolithicus (assembly GCA_030411845.1). Classification (NCBI taxonomy): domain Eukaryota; kingdom Fungi; phylum Ascomycota; class Dothideomycetes; order Mycosphaerellales; family Teratosphaeriaceae; genus Friedmanniomyces; species Friedmanniomyces endolithicus. The sequence goes on from JASUXV010000031.1 coordinate 166,621, forward strand.
CCAGGATCCGCTGCGTCCGGGTGTGGCGGAGGCGGTCAAGGATTGCATCATGGCTGGTGTCTATCCGCGCATGGTCACTGGCGACAACATTCTGACCGCCAAAGCCATTGCGAGGGAATGTGGTATCTACACTGCAGAAGGCGTCGCGCTGGAGGGCCCAGAGTTTCGGAAGATGAGCTATGCGGACCAGCGCGCCATCATCCCGAAACTGCAGGTCCTTGCCCGCTCGTCCCCCGAAGACAAGCGCATGCTCGTCAAGCGGCTGAAAGAAATGGGCGAGACTGTCGCCGTAACTGGCGACGGCACCAACGACGCGCCCGCACTCCGGGCCGCGGACGTGGGCTTCTCGATGAACATCTCCGGCACCGAGGTCGCGAAGGAAGCCTCGGACATCATCCTCATGGACGACAACTTCGCCTCCATCGTGCTGGCGCTCATGTGGGGCCGCGCCGTCAACGACGCCGTGCGCAAGTTCCTGCAGTTCCAGATCACGGTCAACATCACCGCGGTCCTCCTCGCCTTCATCTCCGCTGTCGCCAGTGCGGAGGAGCAGTCCGTACTGACAGCAGTGCAGCTGCTCTGGGTGAACCTCATCATGGACACCATGGCCGCGCTCGCCCTCGCCACCGACCCCCCCTCCCGCCAGATCCTCGACCGCAAACCCGACCCCAAGTCCGCCCCGCTCATCTCCCCCACCATGTGGAAAATGGTCCTCGGGCAGGCCATCTACCAGCTCACCATCACCCTCGTCCTCAACTTCGCCGGCGACCAAATCCTCGGCTACACCACCCCAATCCAACAACGTGAGAAGCAAACCCTCGTCTTCAACACCTTCGTCTGGATGCAAATCTTCAACGCGCTCAACAACCGCCGCCTCGACAACCGCTTCAACGTCTTCGAAGGCCTCACCAAAAACCTCTTCTTCTGCGCCATCTTCCTCGTCATGATCGCCGGCCAAATCCTCATCGTCTTCGTCGGCGGCTGGCCGGCCTTTCAAGCCCAGCGCCAGAACGGCACGCAATGGGCTATAGCCCTCGTGCTCGGCTTCCTCTCCCTCCCCATCGGCGTCCTGATCCGCTGCATCCCCGACGAGCTGGCCACTCGCGCCGTCCCGGGCCCGATCCGTCGCTGGGTCTCGCGAGACAAATCTGCGAAGAACAAGATCGTCGTCACGGACGAGGAAGCCGCCGTCGCGCCTTCGGGGGGGCTGGAGTACAATCAAGCGCTCTACGATATCCAGCAGGAACTCGCCTGGATCCGCAAGTACCGCGGCGGCCGCCTCAACGCGCTCAAATTCGCCGTCAAGCACCCCCGGGAAGCGCTGGCGCGCAGTCGCAGTCCGAGTCTTCGGAGTCGGAGCCGGGCTAGCTCGAGTTTGCCGCGGACGCCTAATAACGAGGTGGTAGTGGTGGACGACGTGGATGGCGCGGGCCAGTCGCCTGTTGGACCGCCTACGCCGGATTCGCGGAGGAGTCGGAGGGGGCGGAGGAGGTCGGAGAATTCGGCGTTTGCTGCTACGGCTATGGCGGGGATTGTGGCGGGGAGTATTGCGGGCGGGTGGTCGCCTATCGAGCGGGCTCCTGGGGACGGCGAGAGTGTGAGGTTCGGGCGCGATCGGTCGAAGAGCGATTTGTCCAGTAGAGAGATCCCGAGGGAGGGCGTGCCGCCGCTGGAGACGGGGGTGAGGACCGGGACGGGGACGGGGATGGGGGGGTTGCTTGTGGTTCCGGGTGGGGGTCCGGGGGAAGGATCTAGGAATCTTTTGCCGCCCGGCCGGGTTCCTGCGGGGGCTGCGCCGGAGGTGGGGGGTGGGCTGTTTGGAGGGCGTCTGGGCGAGCAGACGGAGAGGAAGAAGGGGGGTTGAGGATCGCTGTTGAGGAGGCGACAGTCCAGACTTCCCGGAACGTCGACCTCGATCAGGGAACACTCTCTCCGGTCTGCCCCCCGCGCGCACACCTCGCCGCACTCCTCGGGCTCACTGGACGGCCTCTGGACGCTGGGCCCCAGCCAGTCCGCACCGCGTAGCACAGCACGTCCTTCTCACGCGACTACACCATCGTCACTCAATCAGCACATCACCGACTCGGCAAGCACGCACGTGCTCACATCATGCTGCTGCTGGGTGCGCGCATGAGCATCTGAACTCTCGTTTGGTTTTTCCTCGGCATCGGCATCGGCGTCGGCATTAGCTTCGGATTTGCATTCGCGTCTGCATCAGCATCAGCGTTGGAGTTCTTTGGCTCGAAAGGTCAGAGCAGGGGAAGGGAGGGAAAGAAGGATTAGAGATAGATTTGCTCGACTCCACCCGACCTTGCCTTGGGGGGGATGGTTTGTGGGGCGGGGGCTGGAGGGTCTGGCGATTCATTAGGTACCGTGGTGCAGGTACTTTGCGATTTCAGTGGGAGTTCAATGGGGAGAACGGAGTGAGAGGGGGAGCGTGAGTGCGTAGCGCACCGCCCCCTGGTTGGGCAAAGGGGCGTTTTCCTTGGGTATTACTAGGTAGTGGGCCTCGCTACTCTCCTTCGATTTATCTTTTCCTTCAAGAAGAACTGGTGGGACTCTTGCACGCTTACTCCACTTGGGCCTCGGGACTTGTGGGTATTCCTGTTGTGCCGTGTCTGCTTTCAAGGCACCTTGCTGTGTCAATATCGCGAGTCGTCCGGGAACTACCTAGGTACGTCTTCTGGTAAGGTGAGAAGGCGGGTTCGCCGCCTAGGTACGAGCGGTCCGTCGAGAAGGCAGTGCTGTGCTCGGGGAGGCATAGACGTTGTAACTTCACCGGGGCGATACGAGGGTGGGCGAGGGCGGAGACATGTGAGCGGGAATAGCATATGGGAGCCAGAGATGTACTGGGCATCGCAGGAGGTACCAGGGACAGAAAGGCGTTTGCACGCAGTGACACGGTGGATAGTAGCGGTCCATAGTTCGCGAACCCCTGGATCGGCTGAGAATTACATCTCCAACGCACCGACCGCAACACGACGAGCACGGCTGGACGCTCGCGCCCGACTCCGTGAGTACAGAACTTCCCGTTCCCCCATCACCCCTCCTCCACCAACGCCTTCGTCCAATCAAATGGCCCCCACCTCTTCCTGAACCGCTCCACCCTCTTCTCATGCCCGCCCCTCTCCCACCTCCCCTCCCTCCTCACAACCTCCCCACCCACCCCCAACATCCCCGCCAGCACCTCCCTAGCAAACAGATCCCCTTTAGGCCACTTCCCCCCATCCTCAACCACATGCCCCAACCCCCCATCGATCCCAAACCACACGTGGAAATACGCCATCTCCCTCACCATACTCTTCCGAAACGCCCACCGCCCGCCGCCCCCGGGTTTCCGCGACAAGGCGAGAGTGTCGATGAGCGGGCGGTGCTGGCTCCACTGCTCGTCCGCGCCCAACACCGCCTCCCGGAAATACCTTGGCGCCAGCTCCGCCATGTGTCGCGGAAGCGGGACAGCGACCATCATCGCGTGGGGCGGGTGGCGGGCGGAGAGCATGTGGGCGGCGTTTTCGTAGAAGACCACGCCTTTGTCCAGGGAGTCGTAGTAGCGGGTGAGGGACTTCATGAAGTTCCGGATTTCCTCCCACTCGGTTTCGGAGCACTCGAGGAGGTTGCGGTGGTGTTCCGTGGGGACTATGAGGGCGGTGGAGGGGGATAGCTCGGGGAGCGGGGGGAGGGAGAGGAAGGTGGTGGTTGCGAGGGAGACTAGGGGGGCTAGAGGGGGGTTTGGGTCGTGGTGGCAGAGGGCGCAGGAGGAGAGGGTCGATTGGAGTCTTTGGTAGTCTTCGATGGCGGTGTTGCGGAGGTTGAGGTCGGATTTGGGGACGTGGGTGCTGAGGCTGGTGGCGTTGTCGTCGAGGTAGTCGAGGTCGGCTTTGAATTTGCCGTCTTTGGCTATGCGGTCGGCGAAGGCGCGGCTTTCGCCTCCGGGGGCGCCGCGGGTGCGTTTTTCTTGGCGGACCATGTCGGAGATGGTCATGTGTTCGTTTTCGGTGACGGTGCCGCGCTCGAGGCCGCGCTTGTTGGTCACGGCTGTGACTTCGCCGGACCGGCCACCGGCTAGTTGGCGGTTCTCCATAGTGTTGAGGACGACGACGTCAGACTGGGCGTTGTTGGCGAGGCTGGCGGAGGCGGCGAGATTGTATTCTTGTTCTAGTTGAGTGGCGTTGGGGGCGTTGCGGAGTTTGGCTCTCATGACCTGGGCCTGGAGCTTGTTGAGGGCGGCCAGATCAAGCGGTGCGGCTGCTTGGGGTGTGGGTTGTTCGGGCGTGAGCTGACTCTGCGGGAGGTCGGCTCGTGTGGCGTTGGTGTCATCTTTATGCTGGCTTTCCCGCGTGAGGCCAGCCTTCATCTTGCGCTCTTGGAAGAACTCCCCGGAAGGCTTCACGAGACCAACATAGTCCTTGCCGTACATCTTTCGCCGGTCGAGCTCGCGCTCCTCCTCCCGTGCATCGTCAAAGTCTCGCAGGTCGCCATACCGTTTCAAGGCTACATCATCCACACTCTGCTTGCTCTCCTCTGCCTGTCGATATACGGCCCTCAGCTTTGTCATGCGCCACGAGCTGCCCGAGTCGCCGAACGTATATGAGACTTCATGCTGCGCCGGCTCGTCTTCCACCTTCTCCTCGCCTGCAGCACCCTCATCGTCGAAGTCATCTTGCAAGTCCTTGAGCAGCGACTTGACATCCGCCTCGTGCACCTTGAATTCATGGCTGTGTTTCGCTCCCACAAATTGACTAGTCGGTGCTTGCGCCTTGCGTCTCTGCACGTAGTCGATGTCCAGCGCAGACGGCTCCCGCATCCAGGCATCTCTTTGCACCTTGTCGCTTTCCTTTAACTCCTCGTCCCGCTCGTCCAGGATCTGCTCCTCTGGTGGCGCCATCATCGTCTCCTTCTCCACCCATCCATCCTCGTCGTCGTCGTCGTCGTCGTCGCTGTCAAAGACCTTGACTGCCTCCTCGACAGCCTTCTTTTCCGTGACCTCAACAGACTCGCTACGCCTTCGCTTCTTGTCCCTTCCCACAACCTCATCGCCGCCATCCCGACGTCGCTTGTGCCTGCGTCGGCGGTCTTCACCATGTGCCTCGTCTCGGTGCCGATGTGAGCGATGGTGGTGTCGGTGTTTCCGCTCTCCATCCTCGTCCCGCTCGCTGTGGCCTCGCTGCTTCTTTGCTCCCTCGTCTCTGCCGTCCGCAAGCTCTTTTTCAAAGTCCTCCAGTCCCATAGCAGTCGTCAGTCACAAATGTGTCGATTGGGTGAGAGTCGAGTGGAAGGAAGTTGGGGTATTGAAATTGATGTCATTCTTCGACTTTCACATGCTTCCATCAACGAAGTTATCTGAACTACACATATTACACCACCTCTTCGATAACGAGGCTACGGCCACCACTGCCACCGCCGTCGCTCACCATGGCGACCTCGACCCCCGCCCAGCAGCCGCCGGTGGCAGTCATCTGCGTGGGCATGGCCGGCTCCGGCAAGACGACCTTCATGCAGCGCATCAACGCCCACCTCCACGAGAAGCACCAGCAATCGCCCACCACCAACGCACCCCCTTACGTTCTCAACCTCGACCCTGCAGTCCGCAGCGTACCCTTCGACAGCAACATCGATATCCGCGACAGCGTCAACTACAAGGAAGTCATGAAACAGTACAACCTGGGCCCCAACGGCGGCATCCTCACCAGCTTGAACCTCTTCAGCACGAAAATTGATCAGGTGATGGGGATACTGGAGAAGCGATGTCTTCCTCAACCACCACCATCGCAGGAGCAACAGACAATATCGCCCAAACCCCTCCCCACCCACATCCTCCTCGACACCCCGGGCCAAATTGAAGTCTTTGTCTGGTCCGCCTCCGGCAGCATCCTCCTCTCGTCTCTCGCCTCATCTTTCCCCACTGTCCTGGCCTATATCATTGACACCCCGCGCACCACCGCCAACACCTCGACGTTCATGTCCAACATGCTGTACGCTATCAGCATCCTGTACAAAACGCGCTTACCCATGATCCTCGTCTTCAACAAGACGGATGTGAAGGGGGAAGAGGAGGCGGTGGAGTGGATGCGGGATTTTGAGGCGTTTCATGCAGCGTTACGAAAAGAAGAGGAGGATGCTATGGGTGGTGAAGGTGGGGCAGGGGGAGGGGGGTACATGGGGAGTTTGCTGAATAGTATGAGTTTGGTCCTCGAGGAGTTCTATAATGCGCTGAGTGTTGTCGGGGTGAGCGCGATGACCGGGGAGGGCGTGGAGGGGTTCTTCGAGGCGGTGGAGGGGAAGCGGGAGGAGTTCGAGAGGGAGTATGGCCCTGAGCTTCAGCGGAGGAAGGATGAGGCTGAGAAGCAGAAGGGTGAGGTGAGGGAGCTGGAGGCCAGGAGGATGATGAAAGATATGAGGGTTTCGTCCAAGGCGAAGGGGACGGGGAAGTATGCTGGTGTGGGTGGCGGGAGGCCTAAGAGGGAAGAGCCGGAGACGGTTAGTGATGCTGAGGCTATGAGTGAGGAGGAAGAGGAGGAAGAGGAGCAGGGAGAGGATGAGGGAGGACTGGAGGACCCGGACGAGGAGGAGATGGACGAGGATGCCATGTTTGAGGAGGGCCTGAAGGCGAGGTACGAGGCTGCGTTGAGGGAGCAGCAGGGTCCCGCTGCGAGTGTCAAGAGCGCGGAGTACATTAGGAAGAGTCAGGGGTGAAATGAGTGAGATGAGCAAGCTTTGCACATCGAAAGATGGCCCCATGAAGAGCGGGATGGGCAACATTCGGGCGCCAAGTGCAACGATCTCTCGGACTTTCGCGAGCGGGGAGCAGAAGTGTTTTCCAGCCTCCTTATCCGCCAAGATGGCTGGACCTTCGAAACATCGAACATGAGTCTCCACAAGCACGGTACCGAGTAGTCGAATCGTCCCTGTCGCCACTCTCTGGTCTGGTGGAACCTCTTCATTGACGCAGGACCCGCCGAGGACGGGCTGAGACGGTCTTTGAGGAGAATGAGGTTCGGCAAACACCGGCCTGCCTAGCCAGACGGCAGGTAATATTACAGACCAGGCCGAATCGCGAGCTTCCCAAGCGACCAGCGGCACACAGCTAGAGCATATATTAGGTGCTTTCGAGGTCACCTTGACCTTCACTTGTGTTACCTAGGCGCGAGCCAAGGGCATGTTGTGTACAGCTCAATTCGTGAGGAGGTTCCGATACGAGAAGATTTATACAGTACCTTCAACTTGTTACACTGCCGCTGCTTTGGACTGCAGACGCTATTGGGGTATGATAGACTTCCCTTACAACAGGACGAGCAAGCACACGACTATCTCATTTGCACAACGGCCAGTCGCGGCTGCTGTGGGTGACAAGGTGGTTGTTTCCTTCAATCGGACTGCTGTCCATTCCCCCTTCACGCCTTCCACCGCGCTTTCGCCGATGTTCCCGTCGTCTCACGCTTTCTTCAAATCTCGGAGGAGAAGATGCGTGTTCCATTCAGACACGCTTCTCTTCTTGTCTCTCTTCACGAACCCCTCTCGACCCATCACATACTCCTGTATCGACTCTCCAGTTTCCTACCCTCAAAGCAGCCGGCCAGTGCAGGCACTGGCCGCTTTCGGCTGCGGTCCACCTTCAACATCGTCTACACTCCGCGACCTCTTCTAGGACAGCTTCCGAAGCATCCGCCAGTACCCTCAGAACTCCAGATCCGAGCCACAGCTCGCAAGTCTGTCTCCATTACTCTGCACAGTCTCGTCGCTTCACTCGCCATGCGGTCCTCCAAATTCGCCTTCGGCCTCCTGGCGACGCTACTACCTACTACCCTCTCTCAGTCCACTCCGGCGCCGATCGTCACGGGCAACCCAGCAGGAGCTCAGTACATTGCCACTCTCCCGACCAACGCCAGCCTGCCCAATGGTACCTTCGTCCTCACCACCGCCTCGGACGGCAACGGCGTGTATGTACAAGTCAACGTCGCCAACCTGCCTCCCTCGGGAGGGCCATTTCGTGAGTCCCCTACCACCCTCCCTCCGTCTTACGCACAAGCAAAGGCTGACTGTTGGGAATGCAAGTGTACCACATCCACCTCAACCCCATCGACTCCTCCGGCAACTGCTCCACCGCCGGCTCTCACCTCGACCCATACAACGTCACCGAAGCCTTCGTCTGCGACCCCGCGAACCCGCAGATGTGCCAGGTGGGCGACATGTCGGGCAAACACGGCGGGATAGCCAATGGCACGAACTACACAGTCGGGTATGCCGCCCTTCTTGCGCTGCATCTGCGTAAAATTTTTGACTCGGCGCTGACAGGGTCGCAGCTACGTGGACCAATACCTTTCCACTCAGCCCGGTACACCGGCTTTCTTCGGGAACCGCAGTATTGTCGTGCACTTTGCGAATAAGACTATTCTCACTTGTGCAAACTTTACGATTTCTAGCCAGTCGTCCTCTAGCGCTGGCGGCAGTGGTTCTGGCAACGGCAACGGCCGCGCGGGCTCGACGGTGGTCATACCCGTTGGTGGTTCGAACGCAGGCGGTGGGGTTGCTACGGCGACGATGTTGCAGACGGTGACGGCGTAGGGCGCCATGACTGTGACTGGTTCTGCGGGTGCTCCTCCGTCGGGTGCTGCTGGTGGTAGTACGGCTGTCACTGGAATGGGCTCAGGGACTGCACCCGGTGCCCCGGGTGGGACGAATACTGTCGTTGTTCCGGGCGGACAAGGTCCGGTGGCCGTTACGACTACGATTATCGCTGGCGGCAGCACTGTTACGGTCACCCTGACGCCGACTGGATCCCCACAAACAGGGATACCTGTACCTGTTGCTCCAGCTGGATCGAGTACTCTCGTTGTCCCTGGCGGACAAGGCCCTGTGGCCATCACTTCCACGATTGTTGTTAGCGGCAGCACTGTGACGATCACTGTTGGGCCGACTGGATCTGTCCCAGTAGGGACGTCTGCACCCGTCGCTCCGATGGGATCAAATACTGCCGTCCTCCCCGCCGGACAAGCCCCCGCGGTCAGTATCACCACCATTATTGCAGGCGGCAGCACTGTCACAGTCACTCTGGTGCCGACTGGAACTCCTCCCCCTGGGACGCCGGGAGTGGTACCGAACTACACGCCCGGACTGAACCCTACGGCACCGCCTACCGTCACAGTCGCCATCCTGGTCATCTCGGCGCCGTCCGGAACGAGCGTCCTCGCCACGGTGAACACCCCGATCCTTCAGACCGTAGCGGGGACAACGACATTTGCCAACCCGGCGACTTCCACTCTGCCGTCCGGTGTCTCGGCCGTCACGTCGATGATCACCATCCTCATCGGCCCAGGCGGGAACGTCCCGCCACCATCTTCGTTGACGGCCACGTTGACGAACTTAGTCCCGCCGAGCGGTACTGTGTTGAGCGTAACGCCGGTAGTGATCACGACCAGCGGTAACTCGGTGATAACCACAACCATCATCGGTCTCGCCATCTCGGTTCTATCAACCACCTTGACGAATCTGCTCCCACCGAGCGTTACCGTCTTGAGCGTGACGCCGGTAGCGATCACGACCCTCACCACAACGATCGGCAACTCAGTCTTGACCACAACCGTCACTGGCCTCGCCGTTCCCGTTCTTTCAACCACGTTGACGAACCTGCTCCCACCAAGCGGTACCGTCCTGAGCGTAACGCCCGTCGCGATCACGACCCTAACCTCCACCCTCGGCAACTCCCTCCTCACCACGATCCTCACCGGCCTCGGCCTCCCAATCCCCATCACAAGCACCCTCACCACCCCCCTCTTCACCCCAACCGCCACCCTCGCCGTCCTCGCCATCCCCGGCACAACCCTAACCCAAATCTCCACGGGCGCGGCCCCGGTCCAAAAGACCCTCACCTCGACCCTCGTCTCAACCTCAACCGGCTACCTAACCACCCTCGCGACCTTCAGAGCCACCGTCCCAGCCTCGACCTGGACGACCAAAATGCCCCCCTCTACAGTCACGAGTCTAGGCCTCATCGGCAAAGTTACGAGTCTGATATTCGGCAAAACAACCAAAGTCACCTCCTTCCTCCAGAAACCGACTACAGTCGCCTTGCTGGGCATAACCTCCAAATTCACCAAAACGCTCCCCCTGCCCAAGCCAGGCAAAACCATCCTCAGCATCCTGAAGCCTAAACCACTTCCCCTGGGTCCGAAACCCAAGACCGCGAAAACGACGTTCAAAATCACCAAAACGATCATCAAACCCAAGGGTACGAGTACGTCGAAACCCGCGGCGGTGGTGGTGCCGGGCGGAAAGGCTTCGAGGCTGACGACGTTCATAGGTGCGACGAAGCCGCCGCCGAAGCCCAAGCCGGCGCCCAAGCCCAAGACGCCGGCGCCGCCTAAGCCGAAGAAGGGGGATGCTGCTGCTGCTGGATTTGGGAGGGGAGGGGGGGTGGGGGTCACGGGGTTGGGGGTGGGGATGTTGGGGTTGCTTGTTGTGTTGTTGTGAGGAGGTTTTGGTGCGTGGGGGGTGAGTGTACTGGGGTGAGTGGGTGGATGGGTGATCGGTTGGGCTTGGTTTGATTGATGGAGGGACGGATGGATTGGCGGATGTATTGGCGGGTGTATTGATGAATTGGTTGGTTGATGGATTGGATTGGAAGTTCTAGTTGGGAGGAGCAGTGCTTCGCCCTAAGGCTCTATTGTGCCCCACACATTCCCCCATGGCTCCCGTATTGAAGCCCCTGTGACACGGACGAGATGATTTTCAACGCAGTGAGCACAGCGTACCGTCTCTCATCCGCACTACTCCTGACGCTCTCCTCCCCCGAAACCCCTCCCGAACCCTCGACAGAAGCCTGATGTCGTTGTCGTGGGCGGATCCTGTCGCTCACCCGTTACCACCGCCACGACTCCGCTTTCGCCCCGAAGAGGAAGACAACTTAGGAGCAGAGCGTCTCACGTACCCTTCTGACGTCGTCGACACCGCCAACGGCGCCGGCACGGGAAGCCGACTCTGCCGCGCGCTACTCTTGTAGTCGCCTCCTTCTCTACTACTCGCCGCGCTATTTCGTCTGTGTACCTCCTCGGCCTGCTCAACAGCCCGCCGCTTCGCCGCTTTATCCGCGAACGCCCCCGTCGACGACGAAGAAGAGGCTTTGCGCTGTGCGCCTCCACCTCCACCACCGCTGCGACTGCTGAGCCGCGAGACGGGGGCCTCCAGCGCCGCGGCGAGGGTATGTGAGGAGCTGGTCGCTTCCGCGGAGACGTCCTCGGGGACCGTGGACAAGCGCTCAGGCGTGCGCATCATGGAGCTCCGCTCGCTCATCACGTTGGGGGACTGCGCGCTTGCGCCTCGGTTCGTCGGGCTCACGGCGATGGTGCGGTCAATCGTCAGCGGGGCGCGGTGATGGACTGGCTGCTGTTGTCGTGGACTCGGCAGGGTCTCCTGACTGGGCTGCGGGCGGAGCCCCTCGGTTCTGCCGCGCTTGACGATCGCGGCGAGGTTCTGGACGAGGGCGGAGGCGTCGGCGAATTCCTCGTCGTCGAGGCCTTCTTTCGAGGTGTAGACTGTGCGGACGGCGCGACCGGCGAGGCGGACGGAGCTCTCGTATTGCTTTTCGCATTCCCAGAGGAAGGCGGCGTGCTCGAGGGAGATGGAGAGGCGGAGGGCGTGGGCGGGCGGGAGGAGGGAGTTGGCGAGGTGCTGGGCGGTGTCGAAGTGCTCTTCGGTCATGGGGATGAAATTGAGGGGTGGGAGGAGGAAGGCGGCTGAGGCTTGGGCGGCTGGTATGTTGATTGGGGCTAGACCGGGCGGCCGTGTTGGTGTTCGCCGGGCTTCGATTGGTATCGGCGGAGGAGGGCCTGGTGGAGGTGGTGTCTGCGCAGGCCCGGAATAAGGGTTCGTGACGTAGGATGCCTCAGATACCATTGAGGGTATGGGATCGCGGAGTCCAGAACTGCCAGCTCTTCGTCTCCGATCGTTGCTCTCTCTGGCACTTCGTGGCGACTTGCCTGGCGAGCGTCGCGTCGTCTGCCCGTTATCTCCCTTCGGCGTAAGTCCACTCGACGGCGATGAGCGCGTTTCTTGCGACCGCGGGCTGATGGTGCTGATCGGCGGATGATTGTGAAACAAGCAGAAGACGTGGTACAACGAGGCGCGGAGCTTCGCAGCCATGACACGGCATTCTGGACCTTGCTCGCCATCTTGACAGTAGGGTAGAATGTACACTTCTGTGATCGATAGGCCTTCGCGGGCGAGCCAGATGATCTGGTGGTACAGTTGTAACGACCGGGTGTCGCGTGTGATGTCCAAACGACGGACTCGGCGCGCTTTGTGTAGCTTTCGCGACAGGAGTATGGACAAGCCGAGGACCTGATATAGCGATGCTGAAAGTAAAGGGTTCGATGGTGCTGCGTATTTGGCAAGCCTACCCAAGATCTTCTCTTCGATCTGGGAGACTGCCATGGACTTCTACCAACGTCGTTGGTACCAACACTTCGTCGTAACGTCAAATGTCCATCGCCGGTCTTTTCATCGACGTTCTGTTGTTGCATGCAAGACCGTCAGGCGTCAGTGATTCCGATGCTGTACTTGCGCCGCACCACGTTGTCTCTTGGTTGTTGTGCAGAGGCACGGGTCGGTGTAATATCACTTGTTGCTTGAGGGACATCCGGTAGCGTGAATGACGTGAGTAGATGCTCTTCGATCTTCGCCAAGGCAACGAAGAGCACGCTCGGCAAGCGCTCGGTATAAGCCCGAGGCTGGGCGAACAGGCAAGGTTAGGAGATTGCAAAGCGGTGGACTGGTGGACGTGGCCTTGATATCCACCAATGGTGCTGTATGCGCTCAGTACTGCTACCAGCCACAAGGAGCGGTGACAGCGTATTAATATTATCTGGACGTTGAAGCCGCAGTCGACCAGCAACGTGGCTATGATGGCAGTATAGCTGATCGCCATCAGTCGAGGGGACTTGACAAGTCATACATTGTCGAAAAGGATGACAACCTACCTTGTGTACGGTGTATGCTTCCGAGCCGTCGTCAATCGGTTCCTATTCGCTCCAGGTGGCGGCGAGCGCACCAATGAAATTGTGTAGGAGAGAGAAAACCTTCGGTGGCCAGCGCTGTGACGCTCGCAGTCTCTATAAGGCCCAAACAGCACCTTGAGGTGGCTGGTCTGACTTCCTCACAACTTCTCAATTCGCAATCCGCCCACCATGGAAAGTCGTACTCGTTGCTCAGAGCAAGTGTGTACGGTGGCGATAAGTCTAGACCACAATATCACTCGCTCTTCGACTTGGTCTATTCGTCTCCCAATGCCGCGCGCAAATGCGTATCAATGCGCTGGCTAGCAGTGTCTTGCCTACGCCTTCACTGGTGTTGTTGGTCCGGTCCTCGTCGCTCAAATCGTGAGCTCGTCGTCGTCGCCAGCGCAAAGCAACCCAACTCCGTCCAACGCCAGAAGATCTCTTGCTGCCCAAACAGCGACCGAAAAGGATGAAATAGAAAAGTGCGAAAGCAGACAGATGAGGGAAAGGGAAGAGTGACGGCAATCTACATGCCGGCGGGAGCGTGCAGTGGTGCTGCATGAAGACCCGCAGTCTTTTGGTGCCACGTCAGTCATGACAGCGCGCATCGCGCATCCCAGCCATTCCCACCCTGTGATGATCGAATATTAGCCGATGCTGACGTGTTGCGCGTGTTGTCGAAGACTGCGGCCGACTCGAGATGATGGGGATATATATTGTCTGCCTGCCCAATGTTGGGTTGGCGAAGCGGAGCGGAGCAGAGTGGGGCGGAGGAGACTGCCAAGACTCCCGTCCACATTGAGCAATTTTAGGATCCGAAAAGGCTTCAGGAACAAACAACATTACATACATATGGTACCTTATAGCAGCTGCAAGTTTCCAACGACCTCCCACCCCCCCACAAAAGAAGCCATGTGCGAAACATCTTTCACCTTGCTATCGGACGGGCCCGGCGGGCGACACCGCATTCGGTTCGGCATGTCTCATCCTTGACTTCACTTCCTCTCGTAGTCCGTCCTGAAAGTACGACCTGTCGCTACTTACTAGCTCCTGAGGGACTCGCTAGCAAAGAGTCAAAATACAGCCGACGAACTAGCGATGCAGTCGGGAAAGCCACCGACAGAATAGCGGTGAGGCCGAGCTCTCATAGGCTGTCTAGAGCTGCTTGTAACGGTCTCGACTTCACTTCTCGTCGAGCTGTATTACTTGCTGCTTGAAAAATGTCAAATCGGTCCTCGAGAAGCCTCTTACTTTTCCGCCTGCAACATACAGCATCCGCACTGGCGACTCAGGAGTCGACTGGGTCCCCCCCGCCAGGAGACAGCGGTTGAATAGCATCGCAGAATAGGACTTGACAACAATTCCCAGACAGAAGGACCACCTCGCCACCTCAGACACGAACACAACCCCAGCAACCCGTCTGGCTACAGTTTGCTACCTCGCAACAATCTCTTCATGACCCATCAGTGCAACGACACTCCATCGCACCCTCAGCCCTACGACACCCGGCTATGTATCCTCCCGAGCCCGGCGTGTGCTCTGTGAACTGCATCCATCGCAGGCAAATATCCGCCGTACCAGTCCCTGACCTCGCACATTCCTTCACGCCGGCATAGTGGACCCGCTGCAAGGACCCGTCAGCCGGGTACGGCTGGCAACATGCTGAACGGGCGGACGTCTTACGGCAGACAAAATTTTGAGGAATTGAGCACGACGGCGGATCTGGCTGTGCGACAGCAGAGAGCGAATACGCCGAGTCTCCCGCAACTCTGTGCTCGCTTGCTATTTCCGAAGCTGGGTCGCTGAGTACAGGACGGAAGTACAGAAGCAGTTTGCGGAAGACGAAGAAATGATTGTCAATGTCTGCACCTCGAAGTGATTGTCCCGACGATATTGCATTCTCGACTGCCAGTATGAGCTGCAGGGAGTGGCACACGTATGCAGTGTCAAGCGTGCTCCCAAGTTTCATGGGACAACGATGTCGAGATCCAGGATCAAACAATCTATGGCGATGTCGTGTGCCACCACAACATGCGCAAGCAGCTTGCTTCTGGTCGACTCGAGCACAGAGTAGACAAAGATCCCGTCCATATAAGGCCGTCAGTACCACACCGTCCTACGTCTCATCAGCAGCACAATAGCCTCAAGTCTCTTCCTCGACATCAACCCAAGTCACTCCAACGCCGCAAATCAATCCTCCCTCCGTCGTACACGCTCCTTCCTCAATCCCACACTCCCACCACCATCACCCACTCACCCACACTCCGCCCTCACCGTCACCAACACCCACCCCAACACCAACCAAGAACCACCCAACCCAACGCCCCAATCGACCCAACCCACCCTCGCTCGCTCCAAGCGTCGCCACCCGCCACACCGCGACAATAATGTGCAAATACTACGCCCACACCCACCCCTGCGGCCACACGCACACAGTCTTCGCCTCCTTTTGCCCCGCCTCCGCACTCCTTCAACGCCCCTGCGCAACCGGAGAGATCTGGGCGACTGTCAAAATGGAGAGGGCGTGCGAGGGGTGCGCTGCCGCTGGAGCTGGAGCTGGTGCTGGTGCTGGAGGGGAGAGCCGCCGGGGGCTGAGCCCCGCGAGTGAGAGGGTGGGAAGGGGTACGGGAGCGGGAGCAGGGAAGAAGACGGCGGGTAGGAAGGTGGTGGGTGGACGGCGGTGATGAATGTGGGATGGGCGGGGAGGAAGACTTGGTGGGCCGTGGGGTGCGTAGAAATCTACATGTATCTTGAGAGCGAGACGAGAGTTAGTGTGGGTCACTCTTGAGAGAAAACGCGACTCGCTGCACCTTCGGTCGGGGGCCGGCGGTGAGGGATGGAAGTACGCTTGCTTCTGCGAAATGCGAAAGCGTTTAGATCGTGCCGCTCGATGCAGGGAACGGATCTAGACAGATGGAGTGAGCGGGACGTGTGCATCGTCAAAATTGAACCTACAATCGAGTGGAACTCTCCGCGTTCTTGACGCCGTTTGTGAATTCGGGAGATAGGGCTCTTGCAAGACAGCTACCATGTGAAGTAGCGCCTATACTTCGCTTAGCTTTGCTTCGATACCCTGCACACCATCCTCGCCTGACAGAGCAGTAGTAGCAGTCGATTCACGCCTGACCACCGCAGACATCACGTCACCCGGCTCCCAGCCAGATGCCTCACTGCCAATCTTCTGCACAGTCGGTCGACCAGCTAGCAAGTCCTTACTCCTCGCCCTCCAACGGCGCCTCCTCATCATACTCCTCCTCGCCCTCAGACACCGAAGCCTCCTGGTACTGCTGGTACTCCGAGACCAGATCATTCATGTTCGACTCCGCCTCCGTGAACTCCATCTCGTCCATGCCCTCACCCGTGTACCAATGCAAGAAAGCCTTGCGCCGGAACATAGCCGAGAACTGGTCGCCGACGCGCTTGAACAGCTCCTGGATGGACGTGCTGTTGCCGACGAACGTGGAGCTCATCTTCAGGCCGCGAGGTGGGATGGAGCACAGAGCGGTCTGCACGTTGTTGGGGATCCACTCGACGAAGTAGGCCGCATTCTTGTTCTGCACGTTGCGAATCTGGTCCTCGACCTCTTTCATGCTGACGGCGCCGCGGTAGATGGCGGAGCAGGTCAGGTAGCGGCCGTTGCGGAAGTCGGAGGCAGCCATCATGTTCTTGGGGTCGAAGATCTGCTGGGTGAGCTCCGGCACGCTGACGGCGCGGAAGCTGTAGGCGCCGCGGCTGGTGAGCGGGGCGAAGCCGACCATGAAGAAGTGGAGGCGCGGGAAGGGCACCATGTTGACGGCGAGCTTGCGGAGATCGCTGTTGAGCTGGCCGGGAAAGCGGAAGCAGGTTGTCACGCCGGACATGACGGCCGAGACGAGGTGGTTAAGGTCGCCGTAGCTGGGGTTGTTGAGCTTGAGCGTGCGCATGCAAATGTCGTAGAGGGCCTCGTTGTCGATGCAGAAGGTCTCATCCGAATTCTCGACCAGCTGGTGCACGGAGAGGGTGGCGTTGTAGGGCTCCACAACCGTGTCGGAGACCTTGGGAGACGGCATGACGGAGAAGGTGGCCATCATGCGGTCGGGGAACTCCTCGCGGATTTTGCTGATCAGGAGTGTGCCCATGCCAGCGCCGGTACCACCGCCGAGAGAGTGGGTGATCTGGAAACCCTGCAGACAGTCGCAGCCCTCGGCCTCACGACGCACAACATCGAGTACCTGGTCGACGAGCTCAGCGCCCTCGGTGTAGTGGCCCTTGGCCCAGTTGTTGCCGGCGCCGGATTGTCCGAAGACGAAGTTGTCGGGGCGGAAGAGGGCACCAAAGGGGCCAGCGCGGACGGCGTCCATGGTACCCGGCTCGAGATCGACGAGGACGGCGCGGGGTACGTACTTGTTGCCGGAAGCCTACGTCGCGTGTCAGAATGAAGCTTGGCGTGGTTGAGATGGGGTACATACCTCGTTGAAGTAAACGTTCATGCGCTCCAGCTGGAGGTCGGACGTGCCATTGTACCTGTCTCGTATCAGCATGCATGCTTTGTTCCTGTTGTGTTCCTTCTACGTACACGCCGGAGCCGTCAAGGCCGTGCTCGCCCGAGATGGTCTGCCAGAAGGCGGCACCGATTTGGTTGCCCTTCACTGCCGTCAGTCACGTGCTCTTCGTCGCGCTGGAGGGTCTGCACATACGCATTGGCCGGTCTGAAGATGGACCTGTACATATATCTCTCGTTAGCCAGATATTTCTCCATTTGTGGACACACAGACGCGGGGCACGCGTGCAGGTCAGGGGTGCGAGCAGACGTACGATTTCACGCATATTCGCGGGTCGTCGGTGGGGGGTGGGGTGGATGGGATGTCGGGGGGCGGGGATGTTGGTGTCTTCGTCGGCGGTGTGGTATTGGTGTTGAGGGTGGAGGGTGTCGTGGTGTAGTTGCGGTGAGGCAGCAGCGCTTGCAATGTTTTGGTGCGGGAGAAACAAGCGGAATTGTGGGCGCGCCGCATCCCCGCGCTAAGATCTCGCTTAACACTTCTGGCCGACAGAAGTCGCCGACAATGCTCAACTTCCTCATGCACACTCACGAGCACAATCCCAACCTCCACCTCTACATTCCACCTCTCCTCACCATGGCCGCCCTCCGCCCTCTCCGCTCACTCGCTCCCCGAGCAAGCCTCGCCCTCCATTCCAAACAACTTCTCCCGGCCCGCCTCAGCATGCCCCGCCTACGACATGCCTCCACCACCACACCACCCCCAAAACCCCGACTCCTCGAGAAGCCCGACCGCTTCAATCCCCCCTCTCATGGCGCACGCATGCGCACCAAACCAAGATACTACGGTGCCCCTCTCAGCCACCATGAACGCACCGCCCAGAAAACCCGGCGCTATCCGCACATGATGCCCCCGGAAGGCAGTTTCATGTTCTATTTCCTCACGGATCGGACAATACACCTCTTCATCACCCTAGTAACACATCCCTCTCTACCCCCACAGCCCCTTCCTAAATACTGACTCCCAATCCAGGGCATCCTCCTCTCCCTCGTAGGCGCCATCTGGTATAAAGACTTCCTCACCCAGACCCCCTACATCGACCTCCTACCCCCGAACAGCATGCTCTTCGCCCACCCCATCGCTTTCTTCCGTCGCTGGGCGGAAGTCTATGGCATGCACGTGAGCTACATTTCTGCGCAGACGGCTGAGCGGCGGAGAGCGAAGATGGATGATGTTGCCAAGCGGAGCGAGTATCGGAAGGTACATGGGATTGGGCAGGAAGAGGGCGTGTTTGGGGGGTGGACGGCGAAGAGCGAGAGGGAGGTCATGGGGCCGGCGTTCAGGGAGGGTGGGGGAGAGGGTGTTGGTCAAGTGGTGGCGGTTAGGGATGCGAGTCCGGTCGCTGTGCCTGCTGCCACGGCTGGGGTTGAGGCACAGGAGACCTTTATCGACTTTGACGGGAAGCGGCAGCCAGCGATCAAGAAGTGGTTCGGCATCTGGTGATGGGTGTACCGATCAATACGAGAGAACCACCCGACGACTATCGAGGCCAACCGCCCCACGCTCTTTCGTTCTCCATGCCCAGAGGTCAAAATACGCGCGACGGATCCCTCTAAGTCAGGGACTCATCGCTCGCCTCCCTCGGAACGCCGCGAACGCCACACAGCTTGCTCCCTCTCCCACAAACATAAGCTAGCCGTCGGCGACCTCCACAGGGAACAACGCCCGTACGAATCCGCCTCTCCGCAAACGCCAAAGCGGATCCGTCAACCCCCTGAGTCTCAGAGAGTCTCGCGATCCCGGTGCCCGGAAGCAGCCTTAGCTCCAATCCCCACCAGCACTCGGTGACCTCCTCGGTCCCGTAGACACTTACGTCAACGAGAAGCGCATGCCCGTTTTCGGCTTCTGGGAAGTGCAACGCGGAGCCATATGCCGCGGGCGAGGTATGCGAATTGCCCGGGACCGAAACAGGGTGTGTTGAAGATCTGTACGCGAGGTGAGAAGTGACGTCGGTGGGGGGACGCCCGAGGTTGGTGCCACATCCGCTGGGGTGTGGTCGGACTGGTTTCGCTCAGTGAACGGTGTGTGAGTTGGCAGGAAAGCGCGTCACGGCTTAGGTGTGGTGCTCGGAAGGAACCAAGTGAAGCGGGTGTGAGCGGTGGCGAGATGATCTTTTGCAGTTCGGCGGAAGCAACGGCACCCAGTGCTTGCTGCTGTCGCGTGCGGTTCAGGCGACGCCCGACGGAACCTCGGCACGCGAGGCTATCGAAGAGCTAAATGTATTCACCTGTCAACGCTACTACTATATTCTCGACCGCTCTTTGCGCAGAGCGAGTCTCGCGTTCAATAGCGCAGCAGCTGAGTGCAGTCCGAGCTGCGCAATGCCGTTGATGGACGCCCCTTGGATAACCGGAGTGAGAACTCGTATCGTTGCGTATATCACAGGAAGCTGTAGCAGGCAAATGCTGACGCTCAAGGGAGAGCAAGCGATCATCACGAAGCCTTTTGAGGGTCCACTACTACTTCAAAGACTGCAAGGCCTTCATGTGTAATGCGGCACCGCCGCCCGATCTCCGACTTCCCCACCCGCATCCCTCGCCGCCCCGTTGACAAATTTCGCAGTCGTCGGCCTCTTGAAATGCGCTTTCAGCGGCGCCCAGGACTCCTCATTATAATCCCTCTGCACTTTCGCGCACTTGTTCAGTCCCCACTCCGTCACGCCCACCATCAAACAGCTCTCAAACATGAACGCCAAAGACCCCTCACCAACTTTCATAGGCTTCAACTCAGCATTCCTCGCCTTCTCGTGCGTCGCCGCATCCGGGCCGTGTGCACTCATAACATTATGCAGCGAAGCGCCCGCAGGCTGGAACCCGCCTCCAGTCTTGCCATCGTACTGCCCGTGAATGAGACCCATGAACTCGCTCATAGTGTTGCGATGGTACCACGGCGGACGGAAAGTGTCTTCGGCCACGAGCCAGCGCGGGGGGAAAATGACGAAATCGGCTATAGCGGTTCCGACGTGGTCGGATTGCGCGGTCAGCACCGTGAAGATGGAGGGGTCCGGGTGGTCGTAGGAGATGGAGCCCATGGTGTTGAAGCGGGCGAGGTCGTATTTGTAGGGGTAGTAGGTGCCGTGCCAGGCGACGACGTCGAAGGGCGTGTGGTTTTGCTTGGCGGCGAAGAGGTGGCCCGCGAATTTCGCGAGGAGGGTGTGCTCGGTTTCAGTGTCGTCGTCGAAGGCTGCGATTGGGGCTTGGAAGTCGCGGACGTTGGCTAGGCCGTTGGCGCCGATGGGACCTAGTTCTGGGAGTTGGAAGTGGCCCTGGTATAATTCTAGCATGTAGCCACGGACGGGTCCTTCGGGAAGTGTGACGCGATGTCTGATGCCTCGAGGAATGACGCAGATCTCGTTGGGCCGCACAAGCAGCTTACCCAGCTCGGTGTGTATGTCGAGTACACCGTGCTGGGGAACAATCAGAAGGTCGCCATCAGCGCTGTAGAAGGCCTCGTGAGGATCCATATCCTTGCCGGCTGCGAAGATGAAGATGCCGAGCCCGCTCTTCATGGTGGGATCGCCAGCACCGGCGACTAAACGAAGGCTATGCACCCAGTCGACGGTCTCATCTAGATCGAACGGGTCCCACCGGAGCTGGTTTGGGATCTGGTGCCAACGCTCCTTGCCGTGGACGCCGGGGTTCGTATCAAAGGTGTTGGTCTCTCTCGCCTCGAAGGGTCCATGTGCTGAGGCTGGCAGGACACGGTACAGCCATGTCTGCTGGTTCTCGTGCCTCGGTGCTGTGAAAGCGGTTCCGGATAGCTTCTCGTTGTACAAGCCTAAAGGTGCCTTTTGAGGGTTGTTCGCGCCGATGGGAAGGGCGCCCTCTACGGCTTCTGTCTCGTGGTAGGCACCGAAGCCATTCTGGTACTCGTATTTCTCCGGAGTCTTGAAGTTGGTCAACGGCATTGTGGTAGTCTGATCAACATGAAGGTATGGGACGCTTTGACACCATTGACTGTGCGGGTGGGCCAGATACTGTACATTTGTTCCGAGGACTGATTACAGCGGTCCTTCTACTGCGGTCCGTCGTCCTCGGCCTTTGCGACCGCCTCATGGACATCGAGCTCACCTTCCACAGCTCCAATTCCGCCCTCACGTGAGGAGAAGATCGTCATGGTCGCGGTGAAGTCGTGATCCCCGCATTTGAAGAAGCGGAACATGTCCGCTTCCGCGTCGAGCTTCGTCGCCACCACGACTAGTCTCTTCGATCAGCTACATGCACATGTCGTGCCGCTCGACCATCGGATCACCGTGACTCCATTCAGTGAGATGGACTGTTCGGACATGTTCCGCTAAGCTGTGGAAGACCTCACTCCGACGGTGAGGTCTCGATGTCAACGCCTTCCCGCATTTCGAGCCTCTACAGTAACTAGCACTCAGGTACATGTACTCTCTTCGTTATTCTCACCATCGTCGTTACTGTGAGCCTGTGCCGTCCAAAACACCATGGCACCACTTAAGAGCTGGCTTGAGATTGACCCCAAGTCCCATTTCTCGTTGCACAATCTACCATTCGGCATCATCACCACGGCATCAGCACCAGAACCTCACCCAGCCGTGGCCATCGGCGACCAGGTCCTAGATCTGCAAATCTTCACAGCAGGCAATGGCTTTGCAGCTCTATCAACCATTCAGCCACACCAGGCCGTGTTTTCAAAACCGACGCTTAACGACTTTGCTGCTCTCGGCCGGCCGCTCCATCGCGTAGTCCGGGAGTACCTCCAGACTGTCCTCCTGGACGACGGTCCCTTTCCTGACGTGTTGAAGGAGAACAAAGCTCTCCGCGACAGTGCTCTGCTAGCGCAGAAAGAATGCCGCATGCACTTGCCCATGCACATATATGACTACACAGACTTCTACGCAGGCCTCCATCATGCCTACAACGTTGGCCTGCTATTCCGTGGGCCGCAAAATGCACTACAGCCAAACTACAAGCATCTCCCAGTAGGCTATCACGGCCGAGCAAGCAGTGTGGTCGTCTCCGGAACCCCTATCAGACGACCCAATGGACAAATTTTGACGGATCCGGCTGTGAAGGAGCCCGTTCTCAGCCCGTGCCGGAAGCTGGACATGGAACTGGAACTCGGGTGTTTCGTCTGCAAGCCGTCGGTCGTGGGGGAGCTAGTCAGTATCATCGATGCTCCGGAGCACCTCTTTGGCTTGGTGTTGATGAATGACTGGTCGGCTAGAGATATTCAGGCGTGGGTAAGTACGCCGCTAAGGATACTATGCTAATCTACCTGTTGACGAGAGTTTACTCATAATTCATTCCAGGAGTACGTGCCACTTGGACCGTTCAACAGCAAGAACTTTGGTACGACCATATCTCCGTGGGTCGTCCTGATGGACGCACTCGAGCCATTCGCGAGGGCCGGCTTGCCAAACGACGTCAAGTGTCTTCCATATTTGAACGAGCATCAACGGAAGTCGCATTACGCCATCGACCTATCCGTGCAATTGACCACAGACTCCGGAAGCAGCTCAACAATCTGCAAGACATCCGCTACAAACCTACTCTTCTCTTTCCCGCAGATGCTTGCCCACCACACGGTCGGAGGCTGTCCGTTCAACGTAGGAGATTTGATGGGCTCGGGGACGATCAGTGGTGAGGCAAAGTCGGCCAAGGGCTGTTTGCTTGAGCAGAGTGAGAATGGTAAGGTCAACATACGGCTAGACGACGGCCAGGAACGGATGTTCTTGCAAGACGGTGACGGAATCACTATCACGGGTGTCTGCAGTGGCGAAGATGGAGCCCTTGTTGGCTTTGGGCAGTGCAGTGGTAAGATATTGCCAGCGATAGAGTTGAAGTCTTGAAACGCAAGCAGAGTCGTTTCAGCCAACAATCCACACCTAATGCCAAGCCTGGTCTGGTCGTTTCCAATTACGATACTGATAGCCAGGCGTGCGAGACGATCAAACTCAGCAGATAATAGTATGATAAACACCCGTCTGAAGTAACTTGACCTGTACATGCTCACAAGCCAAGACAACACGAAGCAGACGCTCCGCGGTCTGATTCCGCGCGTCAAGAGGTCCCGACTTCTTGCATCCTTGGACCTCACCTCGTCTCCTCACGCGGCTCCATTCCCGCTATGCACGATGATCCCTCACACCCCGCTCGTAGCCGTCGTTCTGGCCGAGACATTCCGTGGTCCTCCTGAAGGCTGTCACGAGAGCAGCGTCCAGTAGTGGTCGTAGCGGCCATCCCTCCGCGTGTAGTGGCATGATCCAGTCTTAAATGTGGAAGCGCACAGCTTCCACGGAGCGGGCATCTTCCAGCTTCAGGAACGGTGTTATAGCATGTATAGGTCCGCTCATCAGTTCTAGGTAATCCTCATACTACGACGGTCAATCTCGAGCAATGGCACAAGGAGCCCAAAGTCAGAGCGTCCTCGCATTGCTTACCCAACCAGCTGTACTACCCTTCTTCCTCCTTGCCATCGTCTATACTCTTCTAAAGCTTCTTGACCGTACAGACGTCCCTAAGATCAAGGGTTTGCCAGAAATCCCAGGCATTCCCATCCTAGGAAACCTCCACCAGCTCGGTCAGAATCACGCCAAGGTCGCTCAAGAATGGTCCAAGAAATATGGCCCAGTATTCCAGGTGCGAATGGGCAACCGCAGAATCATCTTCGCAAACACGTTCGACAGCGTCAAGGATCTCTGGATCACGAACCAGAGCGCGCTGATCAGCCGACCTATGCTGCATACCTTCCACACTGTGGTGAGCAGTTCGGAAGGCTTCACCGTCGGCACGAGTCCTTGGGACGAGAGCTGCAAGGCGAGGAGGAAAGCAGCCGCGACGGCGTTGAACCGGCCGGCGGTGCAGAGCTACATGCCCATCATCGACTACGAGGCCACTAAGAGCATCAAGGAGATGCTGATCGACTCGAAGCACGGAGAGGTCGAATTGGATCCGAACGCTTACTTCACTCGCTATGCCTTGAGCACTTCTCTGACATTGAACTACGGCATCAAGATCGAGGGCAATGTCGAAGACGAGATGCTCAAGGAGATCACGCATGTGGAGCGTGAGGTCTCGAACTTCCGCTCAACGAGTAACAATTGGGCCGATTACGTGCCTCTACTGCGCTTACTGCCCGGCGGTAGCACAAAACCTCAAGAGTACCGGAAACGACGCGGTGTCTACATGCACAAGCTACTGAATATGCTCAAGCAGCGTATTGCAGATGGCACGGACAAGCCTTGTATCAGCGGTAATGTGCTGAAAGATCCAGAGGCGAAGTTGAGTGATGGTATGCAAAGAGTTTAGAATCAATCCACCGTAATTGTGAGCTGACTTTGAGCAGGAGAGATCATGTCCATCGGCCTGACAATGGTGTCTGCGGGTTTAGACACAGTCCCCGGCAACCTCATCATGTGCATCGCCTACCTCTCCTGCGAACACGGCCAGGAGATCCAGAAACGAGCTCTCGCCGAGATCAACAAAGTCTACCCCAACAACGACTCCTGGGAACGCTGCCTGCACGAAGAGAAAGTCCCCTACATCACCGCCCTCTACAAAGAAACCCTCCGCTTCTGGAGCGTCATCCCCATCTGCCTCCCCCGCACGAACGTCAAAGCCATCCGCTGGGGCGACGCCGTCATACCCGCCGGCACCAGCTTCTACATGAATGCCTACGGAGCGCACTACGACGACTCGCACTTCAAATCCCCCTACGATTTCAACCCGGACCGCTACCTCAACGACGACTCGCTCGACGACGCGGCCGCGAGTCGAGGCACGCCGCACTACGGTTACGGCGCCGGCAGCCGGATGTGCATTGGTTCGCACCTGGCGAACCGCGAGCTGTACACGGCGTTCCTGCGGATGATCACGGCGTTTGAGATTTTGCCGCCGGAGGATAAGAGAGATGCGGCGATTATGGATGCGTTGGAGTGTAATCAGTATCCGACGAGTTTGACGCTGGATCCGAAGCCGTTCAAGGTTGGGTTGAGGGCGAGGGATCGCGGGGTGCTGGAGAAGTGGATTGCGGAGAGCGAGGAGAGGACGAGGGATTTGTGATTGGTTTCGGCGACGCTGAGGGTTGTTAGGCTTCTGGCGGTGACTACGATGGCGTGTAGCGAACGATGGGGGGCGGAAAGTCATGCTATGCCGGTAGTGATGGGTCAGGTAACGATCGCTCATCCCAGTCCGAACGGACCAGATCTGCGAATTGATAGCTAGTAGCTCTCCAGGGCCGGTAAGTAATAAGGCAGCATAGGCTGCCTCCCTTTCCCTTTCACCCTTCCCCCCCTCCCTATAAAAGAACTACTTATCTTCTTCCTGCCTGTTAACGTAGCAGAGAACTGCAAGCTTTTAGCCAACTTCTGTAGCCGTAAGATAAGGGAAAAAAAATACTACTGCTAGGCAAACCTAGACGGAGTATCGCAACCTAATAGGCGTCTGCGAAAACGATCCTAACATATGCTGTTCACACAAAGCGTAGACTTCCGCTTCCAACCCATCGAGCTTGCCGTCGCAGAGGAGGCGGGTCGCAGGCACAGCGACGTTGCCCGACGTCCACGCCCCGGTGGCCTTGTACTGCACCAAGGGCAACAAGGATCGCATTGGCAGTGTCTATCTCCGCGACAGAATGAGCTGCCCATGCGATACTGACAGCGACTACGATGGCGCGAGGAGGAGACACCGGCTCGGAGACCGCCAGGTGAGGAGCTCGGAAGCAGCGGTGCGAGGCTTGCTGCCGACGCCGACCACACGGCGCTCTGCAAGTCGGATGGCTACGAGGATTCGCTCGGGAACTGTCAGAGTCCGAGGACGCTGGAGCGCGGCGTGTGCGCAGTACTGTGGCACGGAGATCCACGCAGCTCGGCGCCCAACTCAGCAGCACCATTAAACCCCCTGGCTCACTGGCAGTGACCACGAGAGTCCTTGAAAACCTCGGTAGTACGGAGAGGCCTCCCAGCCGAGCCTCGAATGAAGACCATCATGAATGGAGTACATATAGCCGGAGACTCGGGTGAAGGAACAAGATGGATCTTCGTAAGACATGCTACCAAAGAGCAATGATAAACGCAGCAGAACCCAGAAACGCAAAACCCAACTAAAACGCAGCAATCTCGGGGGTATAATGAAGTCTCAAAGCTCACCCACCCACCAGCCATTCATCCAGCCATCCAGCCATCCCGCGCTATGCTATTATGCCCTCCCGTCCGTTCCATCCGCTAGTGCTCAAAAACAGAAGCCTCGATCTCGCGTCAAATCCAGATACGCAGCCAGAAAACATCAAAAATCAGATCGTCAGCCATGGGCAAAGCGCACGCAAGATCGTCCGCCGTGAAGAAAGTCCCCGCAACGCGCGTACGCAAGCAGTAAATAAGTGTCGCTGAACGCCGAAATGCCCAACCTCATGCGTGCTGGGGAGAGCGCTGCCGCAGAGTGAAGTGTATAAACAAGAACGCACGATTTAGCTCGCTCGTACGCAGGTCCCCAGTGCCTCAAGCGAAACCCTCTCACTCCTCACTGATAGCGCTGCCAATCCTGCGCCGTCGTATTCGGAGAAGTCGACCACCCGGGCAATACCGGCTGCTGGCCATCGCCCGACATGGGCCCCATGGCGAAATGCTGCTGCGGGCTCGGCGACGGCTGCTGGTACAGATTCCGATTCATGCCCGCGTACGCCGCGGCGCCCATTTGGGTGAGTTGGCCGTAGCCCATATTGGGCTGGGGAGGCATTTGGGGCGGGGGCATGGGGGAGTGGTGTTGTTGCTGTTGTTGTTGCTGGTGGACGTACTGGAGGGGGTGGCCTTGGCCGACGGGGGATTGCTGGGGCTGCGGGGGCTGCCAGACTTGGCCAGTGCCGTAGCCGTAGGAGGGGGTTTGGCGGTGGCCGGCGATGGCGCCCATGGACATTGAGGGCGAGCCTTGGTGCATTTGGCTGGGAGGTACTTGGCGGTGCATTTGCTGGACGGGCGAGGCCATTGGGTTTTGTTGGTGAGTGTAGCCGCCGTATGCTTGAGAGATCATCTGAGAGCCAGGATGCGAAGCCGAGTCTGGTGGCGCACGGGACTGGCTCATGCCGGCGACGGCTTGAGGCGATTGTAGTTGTTGTGGATGCACAGTACCAGACGCTCCAGGTGCCAGTTCCGGCTGCGTCACGGGCTGCTCGTGTGGCCGTTCCCAGTAGTCATCGAGATACTTGGCCCGATGGGCGCGAGTCTGCGCAAGTTGCTTGTTGTACTCGGCAGCTTGGGAGGCTTGGCTCAGTATGTCGTTCGAGCTGCTCGACTGCGTGCGATCATGGTACGGTGGACCAGTGATCTCATGCCTGGGTCGAATCACGTTCCCATAGCCGCTACCTGGCCGTACGTCATCCGCAGCGAGGTGAATCATGGGCAGTGGAGCTGCCGGAGCCAAGGTGACCGGGTGCATGCCTGGCCCATGTCCATCAAAACCTGGCCCATTGCTGTAGATGATCTCACCCTGCGGCATGGGCATCAACGCGTTGCTACTTGCCTCGGCCGCTGCAGCCTCTCTCGCCTTCGCAGCACCAGGTCGTTTCTCGCCCGCAAGATCATCTTCCGTGAAGCCCTGTTTCCTCGCCTTCGCCTCCCAGTAGTCGTCGCGAACGCGCCGCCCTGCATCGATCAGGCGGCTGCCGAATTGGCGGAACATCGATCGTGCCGTGACGATTGCTATCTGTCGAGACCGGTACGAATACGCTAGGATCTCCTGGTGAATGAGATTGTCCTTTTCCTGTTGGTTTGCAATGATCTTGTAAAGCGAGCGATTCTTGTTGAAGAGCAGGTAAGAGTCGCGGTAGCCTAGAACACGAGCGCATTCGGTGGCAAGCATGAATAGCTTCTCACCTCGATTTGGCACTTGGAAAGTCCGACACTTGTACTTGCGTCCTTCCAGAGGGTAGCCGTCCGGAGATACTTTGGTCTCTCCTCCGGGGTCCGTTTCGCGTGGGATGTACTCATCATTTTCGGCGTTAAGTTGATCAGTAGTATGGTCGCGCACAGTTGGCAGGGCTTTGACGACCGCAGGCTTGCTTGCAGATCCAGGGATGGACCGCTGTGGTGACATCTGTGGCAGCGACTGCGTTTCAATGTGCGGCGTCCGGACCGGCTGCGGCGGTAATGCGAGAGGCATGGTTTGGGACGACGTGTCAAGCCCGTCGACGTTCAGAGGCTTGCTGCGCTTACTCGCTTTCACATCACCTGTAGCTTCATGTCAGGGCTGTCCGTGCGACTGTCTATGTCACTCCACGGAGCGTACACGTCATGCGCTCTCCCGTGGGGTACGTACCAGCTCTTGTCTCCAGAGTGCGCGTACCCTCGTCGAGCTCTGGTGACCTAGCACGCTTCACGCCGCGTGGACTTGGCTGCGAGAGTAGGTTCGGGGCGATGGTGTCGGAGTCTACATTCGACGTGATGGGTCAGCAGCCTTTCGGTAACTTGCGGATGCGACGATAAGCCGGCCGACAGAAACTTTGGAGAGGTACATACGAGGCGCGTTCAGTGCAGCCGGATCTATGGTGCCAGAGTCGTCCATCTCACCGTAGAAGGAAGAGGGCGGCGGTGGGAAGCTATGCGACACGGCCAGCATCACATCCCTCGCCCTACGTGCGCGCGCACTACTTTCGGGTGCCCTGCGTCCCACACAATTCCCAGCAACTCGGTATCGCGAATCTGCGCGCCTGTGGCGTGTGGAGATGCTCGGTCTGATGGGTCGCGCGCGTGTGTCTCCGTGCCAGCATGGGTGGTTCGGTGACGACGCCTGGGCGTATGGATGGCGCGCGGAGCGGGCTAGCGAATGCTGCGATCGTGCGGCACGGTGATCTTCGTGAAGATGTCGGGGGAGCCCGTCGACTGGGATGCGACGACGGGGTTGATGTGGTGGAGACGATGGGAGTGTGAGGATGCAAGGTGGATCTTCGAAGTGAGGGTTGAGGCAGATGGAAGATGGCACAAGAGGTCCCAAGCCCGACGATGACGCGCTGCCGCCTCCCCGCCAAAAGCCGCTTCTTCCTGCTCTACATGTATCCACGACAATCAGCAAACACCTCCTCACCACCTCAACATGGCCTTTTTGATGGAGGACGAAAAACTGCCACATGAATCCGAGAACTTTGCATCGCCTAGGTAGCTAGCTTCACGAGCGGTGTAGACTCACGGTTACACTTGCTCTCAGAGAGTCGGAGAGCGCAGCAAAGAAGCAAGGGATCATTCATGAGCATGCCGAAATTGGCCCAACAGTCTCGTCGGCTCGATCACGTCAAGCTGGAGTGCGAGAAGGGAAGACTCGTGCAGCCTTACAACGCCCAAATCGTCGACCAAGGTCCTCCGATGGGTGATCTCATCAACGGCAAGAAGCGATGCCAGGAGTGCCTAATGAACGCCGTAAGGGCAGTGTCTGAAGTCCTCGCTGGACTGGATTGCACACACTGGACTCGTGTAGTGATCCATGAAGCCAGCGAGACTTCCACACTCCCAAACCGTATGATTGCAAGCTTGACCCCTTCCAACCACAAGCAGTATGCCGCTCGATGAGCAGGCCAACCAGTTCGACGACTGCCGCGGCTCGGATCTACGCCGAGGCGCGCATGACCTGATTACGTGCATATGGCCATCGAGGCTGATGGCGAGATCGTGCAAACGGGTACGCCATCTGAGCACCTTGAGACCGACGGCTGGTGGACACTCGGCAGTATAACTTACTGCCCCCTGCCGCTACGCTCCCATGATTACAGACGTATGGGCCACACAGCTACATGTAGGTTGTAGAAGGGACATACATGTACATGTACACATGCAACCGTGCAGCTGGATGTCCAGACCTTTGAGGTGGAGACGGGAGTGATGTCGCGGTCCCCCGTCGCCGGCCCGCCCCATCTCCGCTTCCGCCTCTTGGGCCCCGATGCTGATCCCGCCTCTTGGCCAGAGACGGTGCAACGCAACGAGTGAGTACACGAGGTCAAACAGTCGATGAGCAGAATCGGGGCACCACAAGTGAAATCAGTCAAAAAAGCCTTGCTCTGAATGCGATGCCTGCGAAGCAAAAGTATACCCTACGCAGGACTCGAACATGCAGCCTCCAGATTAGAAGTCTGGCGCGCTACCATTGCGCCAGCAGGGCAGACCTGGAAC
The DNA here is from genome assembly GCA_030411845.1 of Friedmanniomyces endolithicus. Lineage (NCBI taxonomy): Eukaryota > Fungi > Ascomycota > Dothideomycetes > Mycosphaerellales > Teratosphaeriaceae > Friedmanniomyces > Friedmanniomyces endolithicus. The sequence continues at coordinate 197,262 of JASUXV010000031.1, forward strand.
GAAATGCTCGAGCAAAGAATTCGACCGGGATCGCCCGTTGTCCGACGCAGAATGTTAATCAACTTAGAAGTTGAAAGCCGATGTTCGAGCGGGTACGCGCATGCACACCCAGCGTAGCTCGTAGTTCTCCTAATTGATATCGTAAGACCGCACGACTCTAGCACAGCAAGCCATACAGCTCCGATGCACCGAGGCCCTCTACCCTTTCACCGCTTTCCATCTTGCCCACCCCCAAAGAACGCCACGCTATGCACCCACCAACAACGCCGAAAACCCGTCTCGCACGCGCATCAATCGCTCTCGTCGCAATACTCAATATCCTCCTCCGGCGTCTCAGGCTCCCGGGGCTGCGCATCCATCAACGCTTCGAAGTCAACGTCCGCCGCATTCTGATGATCTGCGGCTTCATCGATCACGTCATCGTCCTCGTCGACATCCTCATCCTCACTCGCGTCTTCTACTTCCTCGTCTTGGTCGGCGTTCTGGCCGTCTTCCAGCTCGTCGTCGTTCATGGCGTCCTGGTCCGGCGAGACCGTGTCGCCAGTGTCGCCTTTCTGCTTCTTGGCGGGTCGCTCGTCGTCGTTTGGGGCGTGGCCGTTGGTCGCCCCGTTCATCTCTCCGTTGGCGGGTGCGGTGGTGGCGTTGCCGGCAGCATCTTCGCCCTCGCCACCTGTGGTGAGTACTACCACTTTGTCTTCCTTGACTTTGCGACGGTAGGTGTTGCGCTTGTCGCACTGTATGTCGTTGTATTCTGGGACCGTCGTTAGCTCCGTGCCTGTAAGGATCTTGGGGAGGGCACGCACTCTTCAGCTCTGCGTCTAATCTCGGGAGGAAGCCCTCGAACTCCGCGTCTTTGAGAGCGGTGACTACGTCTGGTGGCATGATGGTCTTCTTGTTGCTCAGCTGCGCGTTTTCGTAAGCTCTGCTTCGCGTGTCAGCGTACTGCAGGGCATACTCCGATCCTGATCGCAGATGCGAAACCGCCACACCAGCTGGGAGGGACTAGGATGCGACATACGTGGAGGCTATGTAGTTCACGAAGACCGTTGCGCTCTTATGTAGAGCTAGCAAGGCGTCCTTGTGTATCTGGGTGTTGGCTGGGAGTACCCCTTTCGCAAGGCGGGCGATCATCGACTTCGGTAGACTCAGGTCCTTCTCTATCGTTAGCATATTGCGCCTATACCAGCAGATCAGGCGTGACAGACCTCTACGCTAATGGAAATCCCGTCTTTATTCGCCTTCGCCGGCGTGACATCTGCGCCATCTTCCGCCGCGTTTGATACAACGGAGACGTTGCTCTTCCGAGGTGGCATGGTTGTGGTGAGTGGACCGATTCAACCCGGGTGGTCAGCGTCAATTATCGAGGAGGTTCAGACGATGTAGTGATGACGGCGGCGCGATTGGCATGATATTGGTAAAGTGACACGTGAGGCACGCGAAACATTCGGGTGCAGTCGCGCTTGAGGGTGACCCTGAAGGTCAACCCGACCGAACCCTTTCCTCACCTCCCACTTGCCATCTTCACCCACACATCCAACGACATCAGATATGCGCTCGCTCCATCCCAGTGATAATTGCCTGGCCAGCAGACTAACCAGAATTACCGCCATACCGGTGATGGGTAGAAAGACTCTGCCAGGCGGGACGGAGCCATGAACTTCCTACTTGGCGGCGAAGACGCGGCAACGACGAAGGCGCCTACTTGCACGATGACCGAGCCTGTCGGCCCCAGGGCACCGCACTGCAGTGGAGCGACGAGTGCCTCATACTTGATAACTACCTTATGCACTCGCTAGGCGTTGCATATCTGTAACGATATCCAATGTTCTGACCATACCGCCCGCGCAGCCTTCCAGCAGAGACAACGCAGTGGGATGATCAAGCATTATGGCACTCGTCCTCCCATCTGATCGTTTACCGTGTTTCTTGTATTAGAGTTCCGAGTGCTTACCCACGCTTTGCAGAACAGTGAGGACCTGTGTCCTCGTACTCATGCCCAGCAGTACAAGAACCGCGAACCTGTCTTCCGTTTCGTCCTACTGTTTGAGTCTCCGACACACTCAAGGGAACCTGCACGACACAGCAGCAAACATGTCCCTCCAACGCACAGAATCCGGACCGAAAACCTACGCCTTCTCAGGAGAAATCGCCGTCTCAAAACAAGAGCTCCTCGCTTTCAAAAAGCTCGACATGGATCTCCGCCTCGAAATCTGCCATCGAATGTGGGCTTCTACCCGGGCCTCAGCATACAACTCATACCTGGCCTCCTCGCGACCCTCGACAGTGGCTCTATCACGGTCATCTTCGGCTGACTCCTCCGCATCGAGCGTCTACTCCTGCGACATCTCTGGCGAGCCGCGGAAGATGGGTTGAATACAGTACCTCCTCGCAATTGCTACGTGCCAAGATCATCATTACATGCTATCGCACCAACCCAGAGGCTCATTATTCGTTCTGATGCGACGCCAATCATGACCGGAATTGTGCTCAACAGCTTGAGGATAGATGGCCGGCGCACGGGTCCCGAGAGAGCAAATGATCCCTAGTAGCGGGGCTGGGGTCATCGTATCAGTTGAAATAAGGACCCCAATCGTAAAAGCTTGTTCAGAGGAGGGGACTTGCTGGAGGTATTCATCTTTGACGACAGTACTGGGGTTGGTTATCCAGCGATCGGAGGGGAAGGCAAATTTTATGGATCAGTGGTGTTCAATAGCGAATCAGCGCATCGATAGTGATGCGCATCCCCAATCCATCTGAAGTCATGGAGGGAATCAAATAGCATCGAATTGGAATCTTGTGCAAACCTTCGTCGGCAGTTTTCACCAAACTCGCCCCAAACCCCTGTTGCTCAACACCATCGTGGCAGCCGGGAGACTCATGTCTATGCCTCAAGCAATCGCAACCGTCGCGAAGAACGTCTGGCCCCAGAACGTCTGCTCGACTGGCGCAGTACTGAGTAACACCGTGCCGAGTGTGAATGCCAGAAGCGCGAGAGTCGTGACCCAGGCAGCTGGGAGCCGGGAGATGCAACCCGGTCACGATGGCGGCGACGGCTCCGAAGAGGCCTTCGAGGACCATCATGGCGGTTGCGAGGAAGGGTGTGGAGCCCGTGTTGTGATTGCTGCGGAGGGGGAGGAAGGTTTGGAAGGTGTAGTAGATGTCCGAAGAGGAAAGGGAGCAGCAAGCTAACAACTTCATGGCAATCACGGTGAGTATCGTCTTTTGTTACATCGCTCCACATCATGCTGCCACTACTCTCAACCGGGCAGTATGGAGCAAGCCCGAGTTCACATCCTCCCTTGCCTTCTCGGTCCTTCCGAGCGCCAGGTTGTAGCCTAGGCGACGAAGGCTTGAGCGTATCTGCGGTTACACCACCAGGAGCGACTCCATGTCCGTGTGTGTGCCCACCCAAGGCAGCAGAACATATGTCGAGCTCTCTGTACACGGCGTAGAGATTCCGGCAAGTTGCGCGTGCTTCTTGATCCGACTCTCAGGTTCAGGTCGTCTCCCACGCGGCTCCATAGCATCCTCCCCCTAGGTTCATGTCTCCAGAAACCAACCCTCCACAAACCACACGGGCGTCCACTTCCCTCGTGTCCTCCCCTCTCACCGCCTCACCCCACTCCCTCCCAACCCAGGCACTCCACTATACCTCTCCTCCCTCTCCGTCTTGAACGTAATCTGCACCCAGAACTCCTTCGAATCCCCATCAAACCACGTCCAATACCGCTCCTCCCTCCGATCCACCTCCCTCGCCTGCAACTTGAAAGCGCACGTCTCGTACGGCTCGGCGGCAATCAGCAAGTACTGGTACGCCTTGTCCGGCGGGTCCTCCACTTTCTGCTCGTAGGCGCTCATGAAGCGCACGCGAGGGACGACGTTGACCGCGATTTCGGGGTACTGGAGTTGGAAGAGGAGGCCTTGGTGGCGCGTGATAGGGTCGCGGGTCTTTGTGATTTTGTAGCCGGGACGGCCGATTTTGACGACGTTCTTGCGGATCTGTATCGCGTTCGCGCCGGTGTAGCCTTCTTCCTGGTTTCTCCGTCCCAGCTGTGCATCTTTGGCTGCGCGTCGAGCGAGGTTGGTCTGGTGCTTGCGGCCTTGGGTGTGGGCGAGGTAGCTGCCGTCGTTCTGGTGGACGGTGAGGCAGAGGCGGCACTCGAAGCTGCCGACGTGGTTCTTGAAGAAGTAGGGGTCTTTGTCTAGGTCAATGGTCTCGAGGGCGAGTTTGCGCAGGCGCTCGCGGCGGTCGGCATTGGTGGCGGATTGGGAGGCGACACCACCGCCGCCGAATTTGGACCCGGCGCGATTTTGGTAGTCCATGGGGATGGTGTTGAGATGATGTGTAGGGTTACGAGAATGTGAAGGCGAGAACTGAATCGTGACCACCGAACGAACAGCTTCCTGACTCGCGCCCGCACGACCATTTGCCAGCCCTACGCGGAAGCTAAGGGGAGTTCAAAGACACGACAGGTGTAGTCCGCAGGTGACACCAGATTTGTACAACGCCAAATCGGACCTGGGACCGAATCCGCTCGTCTTAGGCCGCACCTGTCGATATGAGATGAGCTCTGTTCACCGGCTTGGCCAGCGCTTGTCACTAAAGGGCCAGTCACTGACGGTCCGATATGTTGGCCCTGTCGATGGCAAAGCCGGCGAATGGCTCGGTGTCGAGTGGGACGATGTTACCAGAGGCAAGCACAACGGTGTACACGATGGGAAGAAGTATTTCGATTGTACGCCTAGTCTAGTTACCCAATACCGGGATACATACTGAGCCATCTGCAAGGTCGCAGCAACTCCCCGGCAAGTGCTTCTTTCCTTCGCCCCAAGCAACCATGGGACGAGCACCGCACGTTCCTCGAAGCTTTACGGGAGAAGTATGTATCTCAGACCAGTGCCGCGGATCAAGAAGCTATCTACTTCTCCTCCAAGCAGGCAGAGGAAGTAGGCTTCGACAAGTTCGCTCGCCGTCAGGCGGAGCTGCGAGGCATCTTCGTCATTGTCTTGGATCGGATGCGCCTCCGACACAGATCAGATGACCCGGACGTCGATACGATCGCTGAATTATGTCAGGAGATCACCGAACTGGATGTTGGTGGGAATTTGTTCGAAACTCTCGTCGAGGTGTACGATCTCTCCCGCCGACTGCCGAAGTTGCGAAGTCTCACGCTTGATGCCAATCGCATTTCCGTCGAAGACTTGAAGCATATGCCCCGGGGTTGCTTCAGCAGCATTCGGACGCTGAGTCTCTCGAATGTAATGTTGAACTGGGGCACCGAGCTGGCCCCTATCCTTCAACAGTGTTTCCCTGGAGTGCAGGCATTGGCGGCGACGCATAACGAGTGGAGCTCGATCATTCATAACGGCGTTCTTCCTCCCGGATTGAAGACGCTGGACTTGTCAAATAATGCCTTCACGACTCTGGCCGATCTGCTTGGCGTGGCGGACAGCGAGGTTGAGACGCTTATTCTCAAGAATTGCAACATCACCACGATCAGTAGCGGAGCCGACACGAACCACAGACTAATCTTTGCCTCTGTCCAAGAGCTGGACATCCGCCACAACGCCATCGTGGACTGGACCTTCTTCAACGAGCTCCCCGCCACATTTCCAGCGCTCAAACACCTCCGCACCACAGGCAACCCCCTCTACACCAACCTCAAGACCCACGCCGGCAAGCTTCTCACCCCAGAAGACGGCTACATGCTCACCATCGCTCGCCTCCCCAACCTCGAAACCCTAAACTACAGCAAGATCACCGACAAAGACCGCCTGAACGCCGAGACCTACTACCTCGGTCTCATCGCCGCCGAGCTCTCCTCTACTGCCACAGATGCGGAAGCTGCAGGCGTCCGTGAGCGGCACCCGAGGTTCGCGGCTTTGTGTGAGACGTATGGCGAGCCGGTCATCGCCCGTAAATTGATCGTGGCGGACGGCGAGGTCGATCCGAATAGTCTTGCGGCACGCTTAGTGCGCATCACCTTCGCGTCAGGTGCCGTGACGTGGGTGGAGGAGCTGCCCAAGAGCCTTTCGGTCTACGCTCTCTTAGGAATTGTGGGCAAGAAGCTCGGTATCATGCCGTTGACACTACGGCTCGTCCTCGAGACCGGCGAGAGGGATCCTGTCTCGCGAGAATCGGCGAGTTATCAGGGTCCGGACTGGTGGTGCAGTGATAGCGAGGATGAGGATGACTGCTTGCCGGCTAATGGTGTTGACGAGCGGTCTTCGTGGGCTATGAGGGAGGTGGAGATACTTGCTGGGACGAGAGCGGTTGGGACGTATGTTGAAGGTGCTGAGGCGAGGGTCCGTGTAGAAGCTCGAGGATGACGCAAGCGCATGGCTGAGCTGAATGTCCAGCGCAGTTCACACCGACCTTGACTGCGCGTTGCTTGTGGTCGCAAGCGCTCATGAGGACGCCAGCTCTGTAATCTTCCGCAGAGCATCGCTGTCAGCCGCGAAACTGGCTGCCGAGTAATCACGCTGCCATACCTATTGCTTTTGAGGGGTTGGGCGTGCTCGGCTCGCCCCTCTCCGTCTCAATGGCCGCATTCACCAAAATCTCTGCGCGATCGAGCAAAAGATGAGCTCTTCCAGGCGTGCAGAGGACATTGCGTGATGCTAGTCTCGTGTCCGGCGATGATGGCCCTTAGTCACAATCCGGGCAGCGACGGGCCACCGTGTGGGCGTGCATGATGGCCGAGGGTCGATGCAGAGACGGAGACGTCCATTGGCAGCCATGCAGGTGATATGGTGTATCCAGAGCAATGGTCGGTGAAGGCGCCGATGCCGGCGAAGCGGCTAGGCGTGACTGGCTATATAGCATGCCCGGCCGGCTCAGGGCGCCAGGAAGTCACTCCAAAAGCGATCATCCAACAGCCCACCGTCATACATGCTGAACGAGTCGAAGGCATTGAGACCCTCATGCCCAGGCACCGTCGAAATTGGCACCTCAGCGCCAAACGCCTCATTGACCGGCCGAAACCTTCCCTGCGCAGCCTGCCCATTGACCCCCAAAACCCGCAAACTCTCAAAAGGCGCTTCCTGCCCCCTTACCGTCCCCGCGCGCTCCCGCAGAACCCTCCTCTCAATCCCCTTGCACACCCCCCTAAACCACACCAACCGCCCCTCACACCTCGGCGCCAGCGGCTCGCCCAGCGGCGCGGCAGCCATATGCGCGCACAGCGCGTCGAGAATGCTTTCCGGCTGAAGCATACTGGACAGCGCGCCTGCTTCCCAGCCCGCCACCGCCCCGGGTGTTTTTGGCAGGGGTTTCGCGGCGATGCGAGACAGGAGGAGCAGGATCTCGAGGAGGTTCGTCCAGTCTAGGATTGCGAGGTGGTGGAGGAGGACCGGGGGGCGGGCGAGGAGGTCGTCGGTGTATTCTTTGATGAGGCAGGCGGTTTGGATTAGGGTTGTGGTTTCTGGGGTGGAGGTGGTGGCGCGGAGGAGGCGGTGGTTGAGGTGGAGGGTGGCTGCGGTGTAGGCTAGGGTTCCGTTTAGCTCCGGGTGTTCGCGTTTTAGCGCTGAGAGGCGGTAGGTGGTGGCTCTGGTTTGTAAGTCGATGTACGCTGCGTGCGAGGGGCGTTTCGTCTCGCTAGCTGAGCGAAGGGTATCTTGCAGATCGTCGATTGCGCGTATGAGCTCTATGATGCCTACTAGCGTGTGGTCTTGGGGGTGGCTGCCGGATATGGCTAGGTGGTCGGCACAACGACGCAGATTGTCGGTCCAGCGGAGCGGGCTAGGCTTGTCGAAAGTCATGACCGAGAGGCCGCAACAGAGATAATAGCAGCCCAGGAACGCGCGATCCTGTTCCAACGCCGCTGCGATATTCAGCACGTCGTTCCTGTAAGGCTGCCTGTACAGACCAAGATCCGCAGCCATGCCGGCGAGTAAGTACAGCATCTGCTGGATCTGCTGCTTCGCCATATAATTGTGGTGCCATGCCAGGTAGATCATCAGACCCTGTAGCAGATCCATACTATGTTCTCCGCGTATGATGACCGCCGCTGACAGCGCTTGTCGGAATGCCTGAGCGAGCCGAGCCTGCGTATTCGGATGAGCGGACGAGGTGACAGTGCAGATCGCCACGGTCGTCAGGGGATGATCAGTGGCCATGTCGACAACACTAGCGTCCGGCCGGAGGCAATAGAATGGGAAGTGGATTACGAGCTGCCGGAATGCAAGCAATCTGGTCCGGATGTAGTTGAAGTCCAGGTCATGCAGCAGATCTTTGACCAACTATACCACTCGTAAGCTATTGATCGAGGCGAACGTTGCGTGGACGGAGGGCATGTGACTGATCGGACGTACATCCTCGATACCCAGCCTTTGCGCGAGTAGCTTGGGATACGTTTTAGTATCCGTGTGTGAGAGATCAGGTTGACGTTGAACAGCTCCGCGATACTGATTAAGTGGTGTTGGTTCTGCGCCTGACTCCGTTGCAGTTCTTGGAGCGCTCGACGCCTTGACAGACGGACTGGCTTGCAAGTCGCCGTCGACAGACCGTCGCTTGCGAGCCTTTGGGATGGTTGCGGTGCAATCTCTACTCATTCGATAGCATCTAAGACATCCGTTAGTCTATGGGCTGGACTGACTACCCTCTGTCGGTACGGCAAGGCAGTGTCGCTATGCAGCCGGCTCACGCAGCAGACGAAGAGAAGATAGTTGCTCGTCATACAACCCCAGAGGAGCTACGAGCCAGCGAGAGGTCGGTGCTTCGGTCGAATCGAAACCCTGGCTCCAGACGATCGCACTTCAACAACATCGTAATACAAGTGCACCGGCCGTCCGCTCGGGCAATCGGAAGCTTTCGATCTCGTCCGGTCGGATGCCGTACCTCGTTGCCAGAAGTCCAATATTGCGACCGAAAACGCGACTCATCGATCGGAACGGTACACTCACCTCTCGCACTTTCCAACGACAGGGCCTGGCACACACTTCATCTTCAGCGTAGCGCAAGCCTGGCAAGCGCTGTTCCGCGGCTGCCGCTTCCGCTTCTCGCTGCCGTCGAGTGACTGTGCCTCGTTATGTGCGCCGAGGGGGACATCGGGGGTCTGAGGCGGTTCCATTGTGCGAAGGAGCCGGGAGTTCGCAGAGCATTAGACAGACGTTCAAGGAGTAAAAGAAACCGGATGTGTGAGGTTGGAGGTGGCACAGTCGGGATGAGGTCGGGATGGCGATTAGCCGAGATGGTTCTATCCGAGCAGAGCTGCCGGGTGGTCGGCTTCTCGGATGCATCTCAATACAGTCAAGACATTGTAGTCTCCCTTGATATGATCGAGCACGTGTAGCGCGAAAGAGAGAGCAGTCCTATACTTGACTTTCGAATTCAAGAACTGATAGATCAGGGATGTCGTCCTGTTCGCTCGACGTAGCCTCGGCTTTTTTGATCTTAGCAATATATACGTGAAACTTTGGTTCATGGCTCACACGTAAGGCGTTGTAGCAAAGTGGTTACTGGTTTGTCCATCCCTCTGTTACACCCAAGTTAGTTCACTACTAACATTCTCGCCAGCGATTGACTAGAATTTGGAAAATTTCCTGGTCTCCATGCTATCAATTCCCTTCGGGGGCGTAGGTTCGAGTCCTGCCAACGTCGTCGTTGAACTTATTTTTATCCTTTCATCCCGACCCATGTAAGATATACTCTTGATCAAAGGTCACGTTACCTTTTGAGTGAAAAAGTCTCGAGCGAGCCTGCAGCTGGTGAAGCGGAAGCGGTAGCACGGCCAGACCTGACTTTGCTCACAACCCTTTTTTTAATCCAGGATCAACCTGCGTCTCCCTACACCGAGCCCAACGCTTCCTTCCAACAGCTGACACATCGAAACCATCATCATCGTCGTATTCATCATCACCACCTCCCTGCCTTCATCCCAAAAGGCTCCCCCTCAAAATCACCCCTATTCCACCGTCCAATATCCCTTCCGCATGCCTCCCAAAGCCGCGCACTTAGTTCCGCCTTCTTTTGACTGCTATTCCGCTTCTTCGCCATCTTCTCCGACGAAGACGAAGCCTTAGGTGAGCGGGACTTCACCACAGCACCGCTAGCGGAAGGTGGCCTGGCAGTGAAGAGGCCTCCGGACTTCGTGCGCGGTTTGCTGGTCGTCGTGGGCGTGATGACTCGCTGTTGCGTCCGGGTTTTGCGCGGCGACGAGGCGGTTCCAGGCTCGTCGGTGGCGACGGCGGTGAATGGCGAGCCCTCCCCCAAGGGCTGATCAGTGAGATTGCCCGGCGGTGTCGTATTGAGCGCTCGCGCACGCCTGAGAGCGTCGCGGCTGCTTTCTGGCTGCTGCTGGTGCTGGTGCGCGAGGGTGTCTGGGTGGTGGTGGGTTTTCGTGGGACTCTTTCGTGGGCTCTTGCGCGGGCTGGGTGGGTATTCGAGGTCCATGTTTTCGGCGTCGGAGGTGTCGACTTCTTCTTCTTCTTCTTCTTCTTCTTCTTCTTCTTCTTCTCCTAAGAGGTCAGGCGGCGAGACGGGTAGTTTGCGCGGTGTAGTGGCTTTTTGTGCATGGCTGGCGGGTTTCGCGGACGGCTCAACGCCATGTGAATTGGCGTCTTGTATGCTGCCATCCTCTGGTATAGTTGTGGTGGATTGACGCAGAATGTCATTGCCGAACACATCGTCGCTGCGAGACTGCAGCATGAAAGGCTGTTGGCTTGCCCGACCCAGCCGCCGTCTCGCCGGCACACCAGTAGGCGAGCCTTCGCTTCTCCTCCCGCCAATGCGCACTGGCCTCGCAGCACCACCCAATCGTCTCCTCCTACCCGGCACCGCCGCCTCGCCAGCAAAATCCCGGACCTCCACCTTCTCCTCCGCCCTCACCTCTTCCTCCACACTCTGCCCCCGGCTCCGCGCCTCCTCAACCACCTCCCTCAACTCCCTCGGCACAACCGCATGAATCCCCGTCATCAACTCCGCCCTCCGCTCAAAAGCCGCGTAATCCCCCTGAATCAATCCCCCCGCCTCCGCATTCAACGCACTATCCGGATTAGGCTGAATCAACAAACAACTAATCACCACCAAAACATCCCGCAGCGTGAGCTTCGCATCCCAATCCCGCTTCAGCGTCTCCACGCACACGCCGCCGGTCTGGGGCTCGACGTTCGGGTGGAAGATGGGCGTGCGGAAGTGGGCGGTGGGAGGGGTTTGGGGGTAGGTGGGGGGGATGGCGAGGTGGAGTTTGAAGAGGCCCGTGTGGAAGGGGGTGTGCGAGGGGCCGGCTAGAAGGATGTCGAGGTGGGTGAGGTCGTCTTCGGTGGTGGAGGTCGGGGGGAAGAGGTAGTTGGGTGGGAGAGGGTGGGTGCGGAGGGCGCTGTGGTCGGCGGCGAGGCGGCGGAGGCTTCGGGCGTTCTATGGGGTGTGTTAGTGTATGGTGGAGGTAGTGAAAGACCCGAGGGTTGCTGGGGCATACCATTGTTGGATGTGGTTGCGCTGCGCGTTGCGGTCCAACTCATACGACCAAACCGATGCGACACTGTCTCCTTTAATCCAAGATGCTCCAAGATATGCTGGTCGGGCGGAAGATACCACTACGCGTTCATTGCTGGAGTAGATGTGCGAATTATTGTGTTCTGTTGATCTGTTGTTCTTCTATCCTGCAAGCACTCTGCCGAGTTAGAGTTGACGCGTTCCGCGCTGCGGGGTCAAGTCGCGCTCTCCTCCTCCCCCACCACCCACACTGAACCCAACACCTCGACGACGATACATCGCATTTCTCCCGCCCCGACGCCAGCAGACCCGACTCTTCGCACGCGAGTCCTCACCATGTCGCCCACGGCGAGATCCCGCAAAGGCCGCAGAGGGATTTGTGCCACCGGACGTGTCTCAACGATCGCGTCTTCTCACTCTGGATCGCTATGTACATACCGGTCATCATCCACGCCAATCAAGACAACCCAGCCCTCAATAATGTACCGCAGTGACGCCTCTTGAGCAATCACTTGGGCTTCTGTCTCACAGCGACTGGCCACACGGCCTTCAACTTGCCCCGAACCCGATCAAGCCACGTCCTCGCAGAGCTTTCCAGATCTGTACTCAATGTGCGAGGAAGCGGACAACCACTAGCTACCGCAGTATGAGAGACCTATGATTCGACTCGAACCATTGCAAACCTCTCTTTGGAAGGAGCATCTGGACCGCGAACTCCACGAGCAACAAGCGAAGTGGCGTTTGAGGCTGGAAGCTGCTTCGAGGTGTATACCCGACCATACATGTACTGACGTCTGGCAAGTCCCGCCTCTCGAGTTGCTGCTTCCTGGGGGGCTTTGAAACGAGCGCGAAGCCTGCACTGAGACTTTTGCTCGTTGTATTACTTGGGCGCGAGTCTCACGACGTAAGTCTATGGTTTCGCCGTCAACAAAAGCGTCCGATGGCAAGACTTTACGTGCATGGAGCCCGCAAGACGATTTGTACATTATTGTTTGTCTCTTGTCAAGTTGGCAAAGGCGTTGCGGCACTGGGTCACCACCTGCACGGGTAGTTCTACTACCTCACAGTACATGTAATCGACCACTCCTTATAAAATCTTCCACTCGCTCTCTTTCCACAAGTTGACCTCATTAGTTCTAAGCTTTTCGCTAGGACCTCGGTTGACGGCACCTCTTTTCGTCTCCCACCGCGGGTCGCCGGAAAGCGCCTGCATCCATGTAGGACCTGGCACCTGGGCCTCAAGGTACATGCACATGCATTGGATCATCATCAGACTCGCGTGCCACTGTACCTGCAACACGCCCTTGTATTGTTGTTGAGACGCATCCGAGCGAGGCTGTGGGCGGGAGATCACACTACTACACAATGGAGGAGAGGCCTTCGAAACGGCAACGGGTGACGAGAGCATGCACCAATTGTAGGCGGCGCAAATCTCGTTGTGATGGGGAAGGGCCTTGCGGGCAGTGCTTGCAGCAAAAATTGAGTGAGTTTTGCTCACTAACGTGTGGCTGTCGTCTTTATTGCGACTGACCCGGTTCAGCATGCGTCTATGGAGATGGCGGCCGGATGACCTCGACGGAGTACATCAAGTCGCTGGAGAAGAAGGTCAGCGAGGTACGTCAAGCAGACGCCGATACATCTCAGGAGTCATATGCTGATTGCCTGCAGTATGTGTCTGCAAACCAAGTCGCTCGAAGGGTCCGTCTCTAACCTTTTACTTCCGACAGACTCGAAGGCCTTTTGGGACGGCCCGAATCGTCAACAAAATCCACACCTCTGGAACATGAGCCAACTTCTGCAACTCCTTCGGAACAAGGGTCGGCGGACGATGTGATAGAGATGATCGTCGACCGGGACGATGCAAGTCGCAGGAGCTCCAGGCCTCCCGGAACCGTCCCGGAGGCCCATCCAAGTCTGGACCCCACGCAAGCCTTTGGAGGGCTCAGTCTTCTCAAGCGTGTCCATAAGCTGTGCAAGCATGTTTCTAGGCAGAAGCAAGACGGAGAGAGATACCTTGAAGAAGACGACCTCTCCATGGGCTTTGAAGTTGCACCCCCCGAGTCCGATGGCTCGACATCGTGGGAAGCCTTCGCACTGCTACCGGACCGTCCGACTATTGACCGGGCCATTGAGATCCTCGCCTCCGAGGCGTGCTGCAATATGCAATTCCTGGATAGCGCGACTCTGCGCGCCGCGGCGGACGACGTCTTTGCTGAGCTTGAGGTGTGTCTCGACTCCCCGGGAAGATCCTGAGCCCAAAGTGCTTACCAAGTGATGCAGGACGACAGCACGCCTCACGCGAGGCAACCTTTGGCTTTGATATACTCGGCAATGGCTCTGAGTCGCCTGCATCACCCCGTTGAACCGGGCGATAAGAAGCTCCGCAAATCTCCAGCCGTGAGCGGGTACGCACATGCTCTGCCACACGCGGAAGAAATTGAACTTGCAGTCACTGACATTGGAACAGGATCCGCTATTTCCGAGCTGCCCGTGCCTTCCTAGACCCGGCGAATTGCCGAAGTGTCATGTCACTGCAGACGCTGCTGTGCATGGTAAGGACTGCCGGCTGAGCAATACGCCAGCATCGACTGACCACGGCTTTCTCATGACAGATCCTATACACGAACGGCACATCGATGATGTCAACATGCTACTCATACATATGCATGGCAGTCGCAGCGTCCCTACAACTAGGCATCTTCGCCGACCTCGGAGCAGACAACGACATGCCCGAGGAAGAAAGATCCAGGCGCCGAAGAATCTTCACCGTGCTCTCCATAGCAGACACCTACGTGACGACGAGTCTCGGTCTGCCGCGCACATTGCGAGACATTGACCCCGAGCGCAGCCTCCCTACCACGGTCCCGCCGTCCGATGTGCGCGACCCTTTGTTTGGTACTTATATGCATGCGGAGCTTATCCAGATTCTTGCGATTACCGTGGAGTCGAATCACCCTTTTACGCAGCCTATAGAGTCTAAGAATGGTACTTATGGCGTTGAGTACAGGAAGATCGCTGCGACGGAGGTAGCAACACCAGCCTCTAAGCATGTCCGATAGCTCGTGCTGATATGTCTTCCGCAGGAGAAACTCGCAGCCTGGATCGGACGACTCCAGGAGCTCTCACTCCCCGCCGCCCTCGTAGCCAACGGCGAGAACCTCAGGTACGCCCTCAGTAGATCATGTTCAAGATCGCATGCTTACCCGACTAGATCCCAACTAATGCTCCGCCTCTACTACGCCCACGTAACCTCCTCCCCACCCCTCCCCCAACTCTATCACCCCTTGCTAACCCCTCTCCCCGTACAAAGGTCCAAATGGTCCTCTACCGCCCCTTCCTCCACCACGCCCTCCGCGACACGCACCAAATGGGCCGCACGAGCCTCAAAGCCTACGCCTGCGGCAGCGACTGCGTCAAAGCGGCCATGCAGGCCGTCTGGCTGCTCGAGCGCCTCGAGGCGTCGGCCATGTTCAGCTCGGCCCTCTGGTTCATCAAGCTGATTGTCAGCTTCACCGCCGCAATCCTGAGTCTCTTCGTGACGTGCAATTACGGCGCGCCGACCGTGGACGAGACGGCGGACGCGGTGCGGCGG
Organism: Friedmanniomyces endolithicus; assembly: GCA_030411845.1. NCBI lineage: Eukaryota > Fungi > Ascomycota > Dothideomycetes > Mycosphaerellales > Teratosphaeriaceae > Friedmanniomyces > Friedmanniomyces endolithicus. Next base: position 212,288 of record JASUXV010000031.1, read on the forward strand.
ATCCGGGAGCTGTGTGCGCGGCATTCGCGGGAGAGCGATGCGTTGAAGCGGTGTTTGGAGTTTCTGGAGGTGGGTTTGTTACTTTTACCCTCTCCCACTACGCGTGTATATGAGGAAGGTGACTTGGAGGACGACGGAGACTGATGGCTGTTGAACAGAGTATCCCGCGCCAGGGACCGGACAGCGACTACAACACGAAAGCCAGCATGTGGGATTATTTCTCGCAGAGCACTTCGAACTTTGCGGATGCTTTCCACGAGCCGGGTTCGGAGCGCGCGGAGGACGACGACATGCTGCAGGCGCTTAGCTTGCCGCATCTCATGTCGTTTGTCAATTGCAGGCTCTGAGGAGGGTCGGGGAGCGGGTGGGTAGATCGTGTTGGGCTGCTGGCGATGGGCGAGCGAGTCTGGTGTGTACATGTAGAAGAGAGCTTGGTTCCAGGACTCGGTAGGGAATTGTACACGACATGCTGCCGCTAGCAAGATCTGCTCATTTTAGCGACGCTGCAAATCGGCTCTTGTCAAAGCGCAAGACGCACCCGTTCGTTCCGGCGTCCTCACAGTCGACAACAACAACCCGGCATCAACTCCACCTTGACATGCACGTCTCAAAAATCCACAATGGCAGTCTACCACACGCACGATCCCCCTTCGCCAATCCCATCTCATCTCATCTCACCACAAATCAGACCGCAGAACCCTGACTTACACCGACATCTCCAACCCCCCCTCCTTGATCCCCTTCATCATCCAATCCGTATCCATCAAATACCCACTGCTCTCTCCGCCCTGCATGGCCGCATACGCCCCATCCTCCAGCAACCACGTCTCTCCCGCCTCGTCCAGATTGATCATCGAGTCGAAATCGGGCTCGAAATCCGCCACGGGGATGCTGATCCCGCCGCTGCTCTCGAAGGAAAACTGCGGCCCCCCACCACCGCCCTCGTGCTGGCTGATGGAGGGCTGGTGGTCCGAGTCCGGGGGCGTGGAAGCGAGGTAGGAGCTCAGCTGGCGCGCGAGGTCGTCGTCGGTGAGCTGCGAGGGGCCCTCGACGCCACCGTTGTTCCCGGTCTCGTTGGGCTTGGCCCGGGTCTCCGGCGGCGGCGTCAGGGCGCTGCTGGAGGACTGTCGGCCCGAGGTCAGGCGCCTCCCGGCTTCCATGAGCGCCTGCGCGGAGGTGATGACGCTGCGGGGTTCTTTCAGCTCGGCGGAGCGCTGAGGGAGGGTGATCTCGGCTTTGCGGATCGCGGCCTCGAGGAAGGCGGTGGAGTAGTCGGCCGCGGCGTAGATGTCGCGGAGGCGAGCCATGATTTGCATGCACTGGCAGAAACCCTGCAGACTGGCTTTGCGGGTCGCTTCCTCGGGGGCTTTGATGTCGAGGAGGTGAATGATGATGGCGGGGAGGAGAGTGGTGATTCCCGTTGTGGGGAGGTAGCGCACGAGGTCCAGGTTGTAGAGGGCGCTGGCGATGCTGGTTATGCCGCTGGCGGCGAGGCGGACCGCTTTGCGCGAGGCTTCGAGTTGCGGGGCTTGGGTTTCGCGCGGGGGCATGGCGGTCGAGGGGAGGACTTGGGGTCGGTGGAGGGCGGAGAGGGCGGCGTAGTAGATCATGTGGAGGAGGGAGCGGTTGAGGACGACGTCTTCGTTGCCGGAGTCGACGTCCTGCCAGGTTGGTTCGACGTACTTTGCTTCGTCTTCTAGCGCTTCTTTCCATTCTTGCAGCTGCTTGTCACAGGCTTGGACTTCGGTGAGTTCAGGGTCGAGCTTCTTCACGAGCATCATCGTCGTGCGCGTAATACCCTCTTCGCCGGCTATTCCGTGATTGTTATGCAGCACGGAGTATTGCACACTCAGCACATTACTGATACACATGCACAACTTGACCTTTGCAATGCACATGACCGCCAATTTCCGCTGCTTCTCGGCATCGCGCAGGTACGTACAATCCGCTGGCATGCACGACGGCTCGTCCGAAAGGACATCCTCTTCGAAGTCTTCCAGACTCAACATGGGCACGTCGAAATCGGCGTCTTTGATTCGGGTGGGTCTGCGCATGCCAAGAGCGACCAGCCGGTCGCGCATGTACGTCGACCACCACATCCTTTTCCACAGCCTTTGCTTGGCAGGATCCATCGATTGCGACTTTGCCGGATTGCGGTGCAAGCCGATTGTGTGCGAAAGCGACACTGCAATTCCCATCCAGTGATGGCTGTCCTTTTGATCGTCCGGTGTTTCGTACCAGTAAGTCATCAAAAGCAATGACTGGATTAGCGAGATCCGGTCAACCTCAATGTCGAAGTCGTACAGTAATCTCGTCTTTTGGAAGTATTCTCGTCGGGCGTCCCTCCTCGAGTTATACCCAGCAGCTTTCAGATAGCGCATGTCGACCGTAGCGATGCCGGCAAACATAATGGCCTGGAATAGGAGAAGACTGATGGGGTCGGTTCCATCGCTGCGGTCGATCGTCCGCACGAGTTCGTGCATATTTAGCAACGGCATATATGGGTGCACAAACTCCGCATAGCACCTCAACAGCTCATCGCGGAGCGGTGCCGCCGGGATCGTCAAAGCGCCTTTCTTCTCAAGATACAGGACATCGTCGGGCCCAAAGCGTGCAGGCAATCGCTTAATGTACAACGGTAGGCTGTAAGTGGGTGTCATCGGCGAGAGGGCGCTCGTCAGCATTGGTGCGACATCTGCCGAAGAAGGCTTTCGACCGAGTCGTTGGAGGTTCAGTAGCATATTCGGCGTGTACAGGGAAGGATTCGTTGTGCCGTTCGTCAAGCTCACGTCTCGGCCTAGATCTTGATCTACTCCAATCAGCTCCGACACACCAAAGTATTGATAGGCCGGCGTACATAGGGCATGTGGCGTATGCTCAATGGTTCGCTTCAGAGGTTCGTATGGTGGGTGCGCAGACATTGGGAAGGGCATTACATCAGCGCCATCGTTCTTGTTGTCTTCGGGCGATCCTTCAAGGTCGTTGGTCGACCATTTCCTTGATGCTGGTCAACTACCCGATCTGCATATTTCGTGTCACGTTTACTCACTTCTTGCGCTTGCTCTCCGACACAACACAATCGACTTCATCCAAGCGGCAATTGGTGCACGGCGCGCCATGCTCGACAACATTGCAGCGGACCTTCCTAGATCTGCAGCACTGGCATGCCTTCGACGCTCTCCGTTTCACACTCTTCGCCGGCCTCATGCCAGGCTTCAAACCCGCGGCATCAGCGGTTCGCTTCGCCGGCTGTGTCTGAATCGTGATCGATGGCTCCGGCGAACCGGAAGACTCGGACATTGTTGCTTCCGCTGGCAGGGAGAACATGGTGCTCAAGGTATTCCTGCTATTTTGATATGTGCCGTGAGAATGGTCGTGTGAGCGATATCATCAGGCCTTGTCAGAGCCAGGCGCAAAAGCCGTATGTATGAATGAAGGAGATGCAAGAAGAGAAAGCCGACGGAAACAAAGCCCGCATTGGAAAAGATGACCGCGCTGGCGGGGCACGTCGATGACCATATGCAAACCCCGAAGAGCACACGCGAGACCAGACCTGGGAGTCTCTGACTAGCGGATCGCGAGTTATCTCCGCCAAGGATATGGCTACCGCTCCAGCTGCCACTTGGGGGGGGGGGTGGATGATGAACCCTAGGCCCCAGGGCGTAGAACTACTCCGCTCATGCGAAGCTTGGTCCAGTCCCCGCCGTCGTCCTCGCATCATCATTATTATTCATCGCCGTCGACACTCCCTTTCGAGACTTCTTCGCACATCGCTGCGCGGCTCGTCCGCAGATTTCGACAGGTGTGCGAGCCAAGCGTGCCCGACTCGCACTGCCGCACGCCTTCGAAACGAGAAACCCACCTGGAGAAGAATAACGCCAAGACCGCCACAAAGACATTATTGTTGCACATGATGGAGACCCCACGCGGCGCTCTCCACAAACGGAGAATGCCGACCGTGTGGAGTCGCCGCGAATCCCGCCATCGTCCATGTCATGCTGGCTGGCTGGCTAGCCGCGCGGAAATATTGCCGTCGTCGGCTTCCCGGATCAGACATGGCTTCCGAGTCCCGACTTCCCATCAATTCTCAAGGTACATGTACCTAAGGTAAGGTAGCTGCAGGCCTATGTTCATGTGCATTTCGGGTAACGTAGGCCGCGCGATGGTGCTGTCTTCTCATCAACGAGTCAGCTTATTATTATTATTATTATTATTATACTATTGGTGGTGTGACCCGCTCACATCCAGACCGCGTTCATTTCGCCGTGTCCGTCAAACCTTCCCAACCTGATGATGAAGCGGGCGTTCCGGCCAGACTCCACCCACCAGAGACACTCTTTCCTACGGCCGAACCACTCACGTCCGATGCGCTTACTAATGTCTCTTCCGCGAGCATCCTGTGCAAGAGTCAGGCTGCAGCTGCGTGCTGCTCTCATGGAGCTCACACGACTCGAGAATTGGGACAATCGATGCTGTGGAGCACACTCGCTCAGGATTGAGCCGAAGTCCCCACCTGGGCAGATTTTAATTATTGGGCTGTTGTTTGGTGTTCGAACCGCGATGCATCCGTTCGGATACACCGGATACGAGCAAGTCCGAGCGATTGTCAATGGGTGAGGTGTACAGACTGCACGCTGGGTATCTATCTTCTATGACAACATGTATTCGAGCAAAAACCTCACATCATCCTCTTCGCGTGCCCGTTCGCCCCATTCATCGCCTGCGTGCGTCGCATGACACGCGGTATCGAGGTGAACAGGCTGGGCCACACCAGTTCGTACTCTTCCTGTCGGTCATTCAGGCAATGCCTGAGCCAGATGCCCCATACCTGCGAGTAGAGTCAGCATAGCACCGTGTAAGGTATGCGGGGCGGACGCTTATTACAATGTAGAAGTACGCTCCCAAACCAGTCATCAGATGCCACCACCCGTGCCCCTCGAGCAGTATACCCCACGGCAAGCCAATCTCGTGTCTCCACCGCCTCAATGTGGAGCAGTACTTGTTATCCAGCGTCCATATCCCAAACCCGCCCAAGAACACGCTCAGCCCACCCCCGATCATGAACCACATCTGGCGGATCACCACCACATCCCTCTCATCCTTCCGCCTCTCCTCCGCTAGCACCTTATCTTCAACCCCACCATTCTCCGCCACCTTACCCTGCCCTCCACGTCGTCTCCGAAAGTAAGGCCGAATATTCACCTCCATAATATACATACTCCTCGTCAACACCAACGCGGTCAAAACGGCATAAGCATTCTGATGAAAAGTCGGATCCTGCAAGTAATGATAATACCCCGTGATAAACAGCGCCAACGCCGTCACGAACACCCCCAACAGCAGCGGAATCGGCGCCGCGCGCTTGTGCTCGAAGGTGGCCCAGAACATGAGGCACGTCGTGTAGATCATGGACAGCTCGTCGACGAGCTGCATGGGGTACTTGAGCGTGGTGTGAAAGGCGAAGCTGCCGCTGCCCACGATCAGGTAGCCGATGAAGGTCAGGAGGAAGATGCGGTCGTGGCCTTGGGTGTAGCAGTTGTGGATGCCTTTGCAGGCGAGGTAGACGAAGAGGGCGTTGGTGAGGGTGTTGACGATTTCGGCCGAGTAGGGGGTTGCGTAGTAGTTCTGCGGGAAAGGCAGGTATCGTCAGGGATGTTTGGGGGATGGGAGGGTTGCGGGCTGTCTTACCTCTTCACACCAGTCGATTGTGGACGTGATGGGCGCCCAGTACCCATCCACGCGAGCGGGCGGGTACGGAATGGAGGGTAGCCAGGACGGCATGGCTGGCTGCGTCTCCTAGACTTAGACACCCGATGGCGATGGTAGGTTTTCGTTGGTTGGTAAACGAGTGTGAAGGGAGTGTATCCTGCCTGTCAGGTGGTTGTTTGGTTTGCCGAATTGAGCATACCGTGCTTGCCCTGGCGGCGTGATCAAGGATACAACAGAGCCCAGTAGCGCGTCTCGATTAATTTCGCTGCAGCTTGCCGTGATGCAATCACTGCCGCCGACCTCCGCCCGCCATGCCGCAGAGCCGCAAGCACGCTTGCGTCGGGTTTTGCATGTGATCGTGATATGAGCTGGATCACGACATCACCACCGTCTGGACGTCAGTGTCTTCCACCATGGCGATACCGAACGAGAAGCTGCAACAGGTACGAATCAATGGCGTGTGAGTGAGTGATAGACTGCTGACTGAGCGCCAGCTGCTTCAAGAGATCTCCTCCAAAGCCCAGTTCGCCGAGCAACAGTTGGGCATCGTCAACACACAGATCGCATCCAAGAAGCGGGAGAGCAGACGGCTACAGCTATCGGACACAGAGATGGATGCACTGCCGAAGGATACTCCAGTCTACGACGGCGTGGGCAAGATGTAAGCGTCAAAATCGGCCCTGTCAACACGGGATCTGTACTGACTTTGCCAAGGTTCGTGCTCACGTCCACGGTAGAGGTGAAGAACCGGCAGGCTAAGGAGGCCGAGGATATCAAGAAGGAACTGGCCAATCTGGATAAGAAGCAACATTACTTGGAGACGACTTTCAAGAACTCCCAGGACCATATGGAGCAGATTCTCAAGCGAGGAGGATGATTGCTGCCGCGAGCTGGACATCGCGCGCAAGACCATCCACAAAGGAGACCGCGAGTGAAGCCTCCGACTCTCCGGGATTGAACCAGAAGCAACGTGAAGGCGAGATGGTCCGCTTTGTCTGGAACCCTCGACTTGCCGATAACGCGATTACCCAAACGACCACCAGGGCTCCGACGGCAAGCTCCCCTCGAATACCAGACCTACGTGCGAAACGAAGCGGCGGTATCGCGACGCGACTTGCACTCTAGCCTCTCGGTATCTCATCACTTCCATGACTGAGCCTTCCGCCGGATTGCATGTCCGCCATCTTCCGACATCAACATTTCGAAGATGGCAGCGCCGAGCGGATCAGGAAGAGACCATTTGGCACCGCTTCTCGGCGAGAAGATAGCATGATCGGATGATGTTCGTGCGACTGCCGCACCCCGCAAACTGCATATTGAACGATTCTACTTCCCCGCAGTGTGTCATGATGCAGGTGTAGGTAAAGTCTCTGAAGCAGCTCATACTCGTTCATCAAGTTTCCCTCAAGCTTCAAGTTCTCTGCACTCGATCAACTCACCCTATAGCCTGGCGCGAGTGACAGACTCACTTTGTCAGCATGTTTCTACGACTCCTTGCTTTCGTGAGTGTGACAACGGCACAGTTCTTCGACACCACCGGTGCATTCAGGCCCTTCGGACCTGGCTACAACCATGGCGCCTATCCACAGGACTTCAATGTCGTGGGCCCAGCGTTGGAAGCGGTGCACGACAGTCAGACCGCACCCACTGGTCTCGCAGTCGACACTGCACTCAATCTCTACCTCACGTACCCAAGGAATTCCGGTCAAACTCCCAACAACGTAGTAATCTGCACGGACTTCAACAACGAGAAGCCCTGGCCTTCAGCGGCAATCCAGAACTGCACAACCGGCCAGGACCCATCCACCTGCTTCCTCAACGTCCAAAACGTCGTGCTAGACTCCATCGGCCAGCTCTGGATCGTGGACAGCGGTATACCATACTACGGCGCCGTTGCCGGCATGAACCAGGCCATCTACGGCGGCGCCAAAATCATGTCCTTCGACCAGACCACCAGCGAACTCCTCCGCACCTACACTGTCCCACAGGATCTCCTCGCCCACGGCACGAATATCAACGATCTCCGCATCAACAACACGCTCGGCACGAACGGCTACGCGTTCATCACGGACGAAAGCACCAACAGTTCTATCCTCGCTATCAACCTCGACGACGGCAGTACAGTGCGCCGTCTCTTCAATACGAGCGTAGTCCGCGCAGACGATAGATACGTCGGCTCTTACGACGGGAACCTGATTTACGGCTGGAACGGGACGAAGAAAAGCTTTCTCAGCACAGGAGCAGACGGCATCGCGCTCGCGAGCGGCAGCTTCTATTGGGGCGTTTTAGCCTCTCGCCGCTTCTATTACGTCTCGCAGAGCCTCGTGGTGAATACCAGTGTCTCGGATGCGGAAGTGTTGGCCGCTGTGCAGTTTCCTGGACAGTGCGCGTCGGAGCAAGCCGGGTTTACCGCGGACGATCAAGGTCGGGTGTACATTCTCGCGAGCGAGCAGAACGCGATTTACTACGTCGATACTGCGTATCCGGTCAACGAGACCGTCAATGGGGTGTCAGGTAATAGCACCGGACTGATACCGGCAGAGGACTACGTGGTCAAGACGCTGGTGCGGAACGCTATGATCCAGCACGCGGACAGTGCGGCGATTCTAGACGGATACCTCTACTTTTGCACGAACCAGCTCGAACTAGGGCCCAGCCGGCAGTACAACAACACCGACAACCGCAAAGGGCCGTTCAGAAGTTTCAGAGTGTGGATCGGCAGAGGGCCAGCGGTGTAATACGCCAGCTGCCTTAGTACAGCAGTTCCGGCCGACTAATCAAATCCGTCTCCAAAATAATATGCTCAATCCACATCCTCCACTCCTGATCCAGCCCATGCGGTTTCGAGTAATACCTCAGCATATACTGATTCCGACTCACCCGCGCCATCGTATGGATCTCAGTATTGTGCACGCGGTCCCGCTCCGCGGGGAGCTCGCTGCCGTCCAGCGTCGTCAGGTGCACTTCCTCGAGCACCGCGATGCGCTCCGCGATCGCGGCCGCCATGTAGCTGTCCCAGAGGCCCTCGCGACGCATTGTCTGGCGCAGCAGCGCGACGGCGCGGCGTCGGATTAGGGGGTGTCGGCATTTGATCCCGACGAAGTAGAGGGGGGACACGACTTCCATGTCGAAGAGGAAAGTCGGCCGATAGGCGTCCGGTTGCTCGGAGGCGGTGCCGCCGGCGGCGTTATATTGGATGGCTTCGCCGAGGCTGACGGCGGCGTCGAACTCGGGCATGTAGGCGTCTGAGGCGCAGTCGCCGATTTCGCAGCAGGTGCCGAGCCAGATGGTCAGGATCAGCTGGTGGATGCGGAGGACTTTTGCGGCGTCCAGGTCTCGGTGGGAGATGTTGTCGGTGAGGATCAGGGCGTCGAGGGCGGATTTCCAGTCGTCAATTCTGCGGGATATGCCTGCTTGGTAGGCCAGGTCGTCGGGGAGGACGAAGCGCGCGTACCGGCGTTTCTTCATGCGGCGGATGAAGCGGAGGCCGATGTTCATGAGGTGCACGATGCTGTCTCGTGCTTCGCGGATGGTGGCGAAGGAGGCGGGGACTGCTTCGTTGATTGTGATGGGGTATTCGTAGGTGGCTTCCTGGCCGAAGAGCATCGCGAGCAGCTCTAGGCGGTGGAAGAAGGGGAGCATTCCCTCCTTGATACGCGCCGTGGTGAGCACCGCTTTTGGAGAGGCAGGAGCTGACAGAGAGGCCAAAGCAATCGACATGCCAGACTTGAAATGCGTGAATGCTGGCTCCACATCACCTCGCAAGAACTCGATGCAGACGAACAAAATACATGCCAGTAGCGCTACTTCTGTCGGCGCGTCTGGGTCTTCCAACCTGTGGGCTAGGAGCGAGATAGCTTTACCGTAATGGTACATCGCAAATGTGTCGTTGTGATCTGTCGCCTCGTATTGCCTGAACGATTTCAAGGGCGCGGACAGGATCCCTCCGTCATCGTCAACGATCACTGACTGCAGCATGGGCCGAGGCTTCGTCCCGGTGTCCCGGCGTTGGTTCAAATAGCCGACCGTCACCATCGCCTGCATGATCGCGGGCTCGACGTGAGCCACCTGGAACACCAGCCGGGTCCAGAAGCCAGCGTCGAAGTACGAAGACAGGTTCGGGGCTGTCCGGGCGTGGAAAAATTCGAGTGCTCTGAGCTCGTCTGATGTGCCCCGTACGACTTCAAGGCATCTCTCCGGCGCAATGGGAAGCTCGGGAACAGCATCGGAGTTTTTCCTCGCGTTCTTCCTGGGTGGTATGTAGTACCCGTCACACTTCCGGCCGGTGCTCGTGCAGCGAGCACATTCTGGTTTGATCTTGGATCTGTGAGCCAGTGTATGTCGAAGTGGGAGAGTCCAATACTACCTCGTCGCACTTCACACGTCTGATCTTGCAAGTAACGCAGCCCGTTCGCACCTTAGGTTTACTCGCCCGGAGCGCTTTGATGGCCTGCTGGCGGTCCCCTATGATCGCATCGTCGCTCGGCGGAGAAGTGCTTCCTCTTTGGCTCGGGAATGCACGCCGAATGGGTAGCTTGTGAAGCGCGCCCATGATTGCTTGATAAATGAGCGTGCCGCGTAAATCGCATGGTCATCGTCATTGTTGCATGCGATTGTGCCGTTAAAGTTATGCGATTGTGAGCGTCTGTTGATAAAGTAAGCGTGCATGGTTGTCGACGTTGCCAGCGCGGCTGAGCTGATCTTGGCAGTCGTCCGCAGCCGATCCTTGATACCTGGCACACTTACCATTTTACCAAGGGAGAATGCTTTGCGCGCAAAGTCTTTTGTAGCAGCCCTGGCATCATGAGGTAAGGTATGCACAGTCGTACATGCTACGCCTCGTGCCCTCGTAAAACGCTAGGTACAACAGTCAAGCTTCCACGGCGCCTATCTGTGCTGCGCCTTCGATGGTTTTCGGACTTTCTTTACAGACATTAGGTATTGCAACGCCGTGAATGGGCATTTGAGGGCGTTGTATGTTCTTGTCATCTCCGGCAGCGTGAGCGAAGTAGACCCGGAACCCACTATGGTCACAAGCGACGCGCTCATCTGCGGTCGACCGGCATTGAAACGATCCAGTATCTGTGAATTCTGCTCACGACATCTGCCGGCGTCAAGATCGGAAACAAGACCGCCTCACGGCAACTCAATTCCCCAACATCTGTTGCGTGACTGGATGGCTGCACCAGAGGTTATTTCCAGTCAGTCGAACACATCTGCTGGGCTGCATACCGTCCTAGGTGCCCAAGGAGGCTCTCAAAGATGGTAGATTTGCAACAAGCTTGCAAGCGATGCCTGGATGTACGCCACGGAGTCAATTGGATTCACGGCTTCTCATGCTGCGTGCGTGTACAGCGACCAGTTCTCGGATGAGTGAACGTGTGCGTTGACAAAAGATGCCGCGAAAGCGCTGCGTTACCAGTCCTCGCCTCTGCAAGGCCAGAATCGGTATTAGCATCTCCGTCGTCGTCAAACGCATTGGGATCTGAATCGTGCAGTATGGAGACTGGTGTGACAGAGTGGTGAGAGACTGTAGAACCTACATGTATACTTTATGTACATGTAAGTACATGTAAGTACATGTACATATATGCTGCGACAACGATGCGATGACGGGAACCTTGGAAGGGACCAAACGGGCGTTACCGAGACGGTATCGGCGCGTTCCGCGATACCAAGGCCTGCCTTGGATATGCATAAGCGAGAAAAGCTTTGGTCTACCTTGACAACCACATGCACAACATCATCTCGAATTTCCTAGAGTCTAGGCCCCGTCGATGTCGCTTCCTTCGCTTCGGCGTAAAAGTACACCACGGGTAAGGCCATCTCGCGTTCGACTCTTGTCATCAATCATGACGCATATGCCCGGTCGACCGCGACAATGCTTCCTCCAACCCGACGCAGTGTACGGGACACGCGAGCTGGAAAGCACAGCAGATAACGCTACAGAATGTGCGATAGTGTCGTCGCATTGCTACTCCGTTTCCGTGAGTCAGCGGAAGCGACCGTCTAAGCAATATGCGAGACTCGCTCAGGAAGCAGTCGCAAATGCCAAGACAGCGAAGTGCGCGTTCGGGAGCAGAGGCGCAGCCCGGAGGCCAATCGCATCTCCTCGCTGTTTGAAGGAGCAGCCCTACCCGGACGACACGTTCTGCGCCTCTTGACTCGGAGCGAGTTTCATCGCCCTTTGCGGATAGAACCAGCATCGAAAAGGCTCGAAAAGGAGGCTCACGCTTACTCAAGTCACGTGTTGCGGACTACGCTCAAGGATGATCCTCCTGGCGATCGCTGATTCGCCAGCTCGTTGCGACGACCCGGCTTTTGTCAGTATACGGACTTCAAAGCGCGGCTCGCATGGGCTTTGGCAGCATACGATCACAGATACACAGCCTTTCACGCGGGGTGCCCAATCGCACCGCAGTCCAGTAGTCGGAGATCAGGAGAGTAGCACAAGCATTGCTCCAGTCTATAAAGTATACCCTCATTGTCTCCCATACCTCCAATTCCATTATCAGCGTCACCGACATCCACATCCCTCGTCTCCAGTCATCTCCTCCGAGCACCACCGCTAGGCAACAAAGTTCCTCTCGCTCCATCCTTCGCAGCCCCAATACTCCCTCTCATACCCATCGGATCACTTCCACACAACAACCCTCCGACACTTCAACAAGATGGCGATCGATCCTTACGCGGGCTGCAACGAGCTGATCGATCAATCACTCTGCACATTCGAGACGTGCTGCCTCGCTCAGTCACACTTCCTATACCTGCCCAACTATGGCGCCAACATGTTCTTCTGCATCTTCTTCGCCATCATGATCCTCCCACAGATCGGGCTTGGCATATACTACAAGACCTGGGGCTTCATGGTCAGCATGATACTCGGTCTCTTGCTGGAACTATTCGGTAAGTGTCTTCGTCGCAGTGTTGTCTCTCCCATATACTAACGACACCTTTGAAGGTTACGAGTCGAGGGTACAAATCAACCTCAATCCGTGGGGTGCAAACCCCTTCCTTCTGTAGGTGAACCGTTTCGTTCCCAACGAATTTGCGCTAATCTCGATCAGCTACCTCATCTGCCTGACCATCGCACCCGTCTTCATCGCCGCAGCAATCTACCTTTGCCTCACCCGCGTCTTGGTCTTGTACGGCAAGGACATCTCCCGATTCGCGCCCCGAACGGTAGCACTCTCCTTCATGTTCTCCGACTTCCTGTCTTTGGTCTTCCAAGCCGCCGGCGGAGCAATCGCAGACACTGCCAACACGCCCTCCGCTACCCAGACGGGCGCCAACATCATGATCGTCGGTCTGGTGCTCCAGGCCGTCAGCCTGGGGACCTTCCTCATCTTCTGCGCGGACTACGCCTGGCGCTGCTCCAAGAGCGTGCTCAACGATGACCCGGAAGCCGTGCGCACGCGAGGCCGGATGCTCTTCAAGGTCTCCATGGGAGGCCTGCTCTTCGCCACGATGACGATCCTCATTCGCTCCATCTTCCGCGCCGCAGAGCTTTCGGGCGGCTTCCACGGTACCCTCTGGAATAACGAGACCGACTTCCTCATCCTGGACGGCGCCATGATCGCGCTCGCAGTCATCTGCTTGACGGCTCTTCACCCCGGCGCGGCGTTCGGCGGTCAATGGAACGCCACAAACTGGTCGTTCAGGAAGGCGAAGACTGTGGCGGAGGTCAAGGCTGAGAAGCCGATTTCGTCTTCGGCTTGGTACTCGCCCTCGGGGATGTGGGGAAAGATGCGCGGGTCGAAGGCTTGAAATACAGACCGGATGATGCGGGATTTGGAGTCTTGGGTGTCCATGGCAGTGGCTGCACATATTTCATTGGTCGGCATACATATATACAGTGATTGCGGGATGGTGCATCCCTTTAGCGGATGCGAGACTGGGTCATCACGGATTGAGAGGATGCAAGGTTGAGGCACACGGTACTCCGGATCTTCACTTTTTTTATATAGAGTCCAGACGATGCAACCAAGAATCTGTAGGAATGACTTTCTGCTTGCTTCTTTACTTCTGGCAGAAACATCGTTCACTGCAGGTGAGGTGCTTACATAAAATGGCGCCCTATTATTTCATCCTGTCTGCACGACATGCACCTCGGATCCCTTTAACCCAAAGCACTCTTGTACTACTCGCGTACGACCGTTGGCCATGTGTACACAACCGCTAACCGACTTTGTAGTTACGAGTTTCGAGCTGCGAGTTGCTAAGAAGCAATTATATTATAATAGGCGGCTGCTATTATATACTTCGCTATAGATTCGCTATAGCTTCGCTATCGCTATCGCCGTTAGTTATCGCTTACTACCCCTTCTCCTACTAGTTAGCGCCTCGCAGTAGCCTCGCTGCTACTAGCTTGTCTGCCTCGCTATAGCGTCGCT
>JASUXV010000032.1:0-198416 GCA_030411845.1 Friedmanniomyces endolithicus
AACCTCTACTAAGGCTAAGATCCTGCGCTAGACACTCTGCATCTTAGCGAGCTATTAATTGTTGCTTAGAGCGAGCGCAACGACAGCGTTGCGCCTGCGAGGCGTAGTCTTATTACTAGCAGTGCAGTTATAGTTATAATCGAATGCCTTAAGGGCCCTCTTAAGGTCCTCTCTAGCTTTAGTAGCAGTAGCTTTAGCGCTCTTAGCCTCCTCGTCGTCGCTGCGACGCATAGCGCAAGTATACGCTGCGCGCGCGCAGATCGCAGTATTAGGGTAGCTATATAGCTAAGGCTCGACTAGGACGCACGCGTACTTGCTGCGAGCATAGCGCGTGCACTTCTTACTAAAGTAGCTAGTCTTAACGTCGCATAGCATTACTGTCTACGCGATTAGCATAAGCTACGTATAATAGGCGCATAAAACAACGAGTCGCTAAGTAGGAGGAACTTACCTATAAGGTCTGCATTAAGATGCGTAATGCATTAGTTATAGATTTAAGCTAGCGGCACTATATCGCAGGGCTTAGTAGGCGTAGCTATCTTGCTAGGATTATATAGTAAGCATAGGTAGTAGTTGCAGGTATAGTACGTAGCGTATAGGAGGAGCTTATAAGGGTGCTAGCGTAATTGTCGCAGGAGTTATTAATAAGAAGTTATTAATAGTCGCAGGACGTTATTATGCGAAGCGCATTAAAGAATAACATAATAATAAAGGACATAACGCATACGGCTGCCCTACGCAACGTAATAAAGGAAGGTACGACCTAGCGTATATCGTTCCTTCCGCTTCTAGAATTCATAAAGCTAAGCGCAGAACAAAGCCTACTACTACATACTACGACACTAAGATAAAGCATATATAATGTATGCGGCTCCCTAAGGAATTAAGGACAATCCCTTAGGGGAGGAAGGCATTATTATAGGAGAGGCTAGTTTAGGCTAGAGTATAATATAAATAGATAGTTACGTAAAGCTTAGCATATAACGCACAGGCTTAGCGCTAGCGTATATCGTGCGCTTAGCCTGCGAGGTCTAGATCGAAGTAGCACTAAGCGCTGTCCTTTACTAATTGTTTAGTAAGGCGTCCTATACGCTGCGAGATATCTTCCTTTAGGTATTCCCTGTATCAGGGAGGTATGCTAAGGGTTACGTGTTCCTGCTCTAAGAGGGGTTCTAAGCAGCATACTCTAAGAGGCCCTCTAAGGCGGCTATTACGTGTTGTCCTCTAAGGGGGTCTCTAAGCAGTAGGCTTAGGGCCTCCCAGTGGTGGTGGCATAACACTATTATAATATTATAAAGGTCGCTATTATACTTCGATAACGTATTTCGATATAGATGCCTTAAAGGTACTGTTATAATAATTACTATTATAGACCTTACGCGCTACTACTATTATATCTTATTCTTTAAGTCGCTATAGCAGCCTAGTAAGGCTAACTATAAGGTAGTAGCGAGGTAGCAGTGCTAGCGTAACGCTAGTAATAGCAGTAGTAGTGCTACGCTACGATTATACTAGCAGTTAAGAGGCGTTAAAGGTAACTGCAGCGTAGTAGTAGTTACTTCTTAGCAACTCGCAGCTCAAAACTCGTAACTATAAAGTTAGTTAGCAGTTGTGTACACATGGCCAACGGTCCTAGACGATCTACCCTTAGCTTTACGGGCTTTAAACACAAGCGAGACTATCACCGTCAATACTCGATTGACACTTGCCGCGTCATTCTGAAGACTCAGCCTGGCGGCAGCTGAGGTACGACAAAGCAAACTACGCATAACAGCCGTGTCATGATGGCGAGAGGTATACGTGGGATTGAGCGGTACATGAACAACATGATTGTACATTAGGCGCAGTCGTGTACTTTGCGCCTAGTCGAGCAGTACACGAATGCTAAACAGGTGCGTGACGCACCGTGCGTCGTGTTCTGAACATCCAAGACAGCGACCTTCTGCCAGCAGAAATCAGGACCGAGATACTGGAGTAGCAAAAGCCACAGCCATGTGTACTGCTGCACCACGACTCAATATTGCCTCGTAAGAACATCGACGACCATGGCTGATAGCTGGACCACCTGGGCTTGGATCTCACATAATTGCGCCTCCAGCAAGGCCATGTCGGCAAGTCTGCTGGCAGAATCGCCGACCGGCCGCAGCATAGACTGCGCCCCGATAGAGCGAGGATCCGCGTGGATGTACGGCTTCGGTACTTTCGGCATCAATGACTTCAAGTCTGTCTTCGGATAGCTCGGATCTTTCGACCTCCGTCCGTTGTTCGTTGGCTCGTCAAGTTCAGGCCGCGGTGGCATACCAGCCCTGGCACGTTCGACTCGCGGACCCGGGTAGACCGAGTCGGGGTGATCGAGCAAAGCAGGTAACGCTGGCAGGTCCTTTTCGGGTGGTGGTGTCGGTGCCTGCGTGTACTTGGGATTTCGCTGTCTGTGTGTTTGTAGAGACGACGTAGACCTGGAGAGCGTTGAAATGTGGGCTGGCTTTGTGCTGGGCTTGCGCGGCTGCTCTGGTAGTGGTTTGGTTTGGTTCCAAGCGTTTGGACCCGAGCGGCCGAGGAGCTCTTCGGAGTGTACGTGACGTGGAGTCTTCTCCGTTAACATCGACCGGTCCGCCCTGGGCAGTTTGTTCTGTGAGCAAAACGGCCCACTAGGACGGTAGGATTGCACAGATGATGGTGCGGGTGCAGCGTCGGCGTGGATCCGACGTCCAGTCGTGGCAAACGTACCACCAACGTTGCCAGGATTATCATTGGCGGAGTCAGCCTCACGGAAGACGCGAGCAGCATTCTTCTGACCCGGGCCACAGAACACGCACTCGGGCCGCTCGGGTGCGGTGGCACATATGTGCGCGCTTCTAGTGACGGGAGGCAGATCCGTGGAAAGACCGGCCTTGTCGGCATGGAGTTCTTCCATGAAGAAGTCTTTAACCTCTGCTGAGTACTTGGGCGTGACATACCTCAGCGTGACCGGGTGTTTGCCGGGCAGTATACCCGTCGAGTATGCGGGCACTGAACCTTGCCACTTACTCGCCAGCAAATGATCGTTTGGCTTCGAGTCAAGTGCGAGTGGTTCATGGCTTTTGAGTGCAGGTGCGGGGTACGCCACCTCGTCGAAAGAGCTGCTCTGGCAAGATGATGCCCTTACAGGACTGCGATTGCTTGCTCGCTCGGGATCTCTCCTCTCGCGCGTTTGCGTCTCGCCAGGTACCTCCGTTCCCAAGTCATCGCTGGCAAAGAAGGTGCGACTAGTGTTGTGCTCAATGGACTGGTCACCACTGGGTGCTCTGTCTCCAGACAATGCTGTGGATGAGCGCCTGGTGCACTGGGACGGTGTTGGCCAGGCGGTCTTGATCCTCTCGGTCTCGAGCTCGGTACTTGCGGTGTTGAACGTCGATGCGACACTGAGGACCACGTGGCTGTCGCCGTCTTCCAGTTCCCAAAGACTTGTTCGATGACGTCCCTGGCCGTCTAATTCGACGGCGTCGCTACGACGCCTGGTTCCAAGTATTACAGTGCTGACACTGTCTCTTGACCATGTAGGTGGTACCCAGAGTGACAGCCGACCTCCCGTTGTCGAGGATGCTCGTCTTAGACCAGAGGCCTCAGTCGCACCGCCATCGTCCTCAGCCGACGCCGGTAGCAGAAGGGACAGCTGATGACCCACTGCTAAAGACGTCGACGATGAAACCAGCGTTCGCTGAGCAGACTCCGAGTGCGCCTCAGCATTGTGGTCAAGTCCCGCGAGCCAGCCATCAAGCAACTCGTCGGAAGTCATGTCACGAAGGACCACTTGGTCGATGCAACGTTCATTGGCTGAGCCTCTCGAATCACTGCACGTCCGTCAGTCCAGGACTGGGTTACATCGTGAACACAGTGTGCATACTGATAGAAGGCATCACTGCCTCCCCTGCTGAACACGCCGTCCATCCGAGGCAGTGCCGGCACTTTGAGCTCGAAGTATTGCTTGCCTGCACACACTGTATCAGCGACGCAATGCACTCGACAGGACATCATGCCTACCATCCAACGTCGTCTTTTGCACGACCGAGTTCGGTAAACGCATGACCTGTTCGCTAGGCGACTCACGCACCCAAGCTCGGAGTCGCTCGTCGTACTTGTATGGAGCTGGCCCGGGCGGAAGGTCCATGCCACGTGTCGGCTTGTAGTACTCACGCAGGTGCCCAAGCAGTCGACGAGGGATCGACTTCGATCGGACGGCCGTGGAAGGGGACGCGCGGACCGACTCTCTTCCTCGTGGTTCCGTAGTGCGCAGGAAAACCGCCAGATCGTAAGAGGCGTTGCTTGGAGGAAGCTGCGGGTGGTCCGCGACAGGATCTGGTCGGTCCCGTCGCACATTGATGCTCTCTGACTCCATGGAATCGATCTCTTTGACCATGCCGACGTAGCTTGAGCCTTTGTTGCCCACCCACGGGAAGCACTTGAGCTTTGGGACGGATGGTCGGCGAAGGGGTTTCGACATTGGCAGGAGATCGGAATACGCTTGGAAGTTATGGCGGTGAGTGCATCGCAGGCCGAAACAATGCACCTGCTGAAGCCTACTAGATGTATGACCCGGAACGCTGGGCCCTCCCAGAAATACGTTGTCAATACTCTGGCGTCAACGGCATCATGGACCTGTGCCGAGCGGCCCACCTCGAGTGCATTGAAGCTAAATTAGTCGTTGGGATTCTTTTGGAGATCTAGGATCGCTCAGTCCTGCCGCATGCATCCATCAAGCCTTGGGTAAGTGGGTGTGGGGTCTGTACCATTTGAGCAAAGAGTCCGACACTCCTTCGAAACATTGCAAATCGTAGGCTGCATGAGTAACCGTGGACCACTACCGTTTTCTCCCCGCGGGATGGGACGGTGACCCGTGTGGAGACAGAGGCGTGTGTCGTTCTGTGGTAGCTACGTTATGCTGCCGGTTTGAATTGCCACATGTAGCCACAGACCCGATCACGGCGAGTCGGCGGGCAGCAAGACCTCTGGGAGTCTGGGTAAAATACCCGACGAGTGCTTCGGTCGCATTTAGTTACTGTCGCATCTTTGCGCACGATGATGAGCCAACTGCAGGTGCTCACTCCAGTCACTTTCTACAATGGTCCCTGGTGCTAGCGGTCGCTCCGGAGGCGGGGCATTGGCGTATGCATGGTGATCTTCACCCCAATCGACATAAACCGGGCGCCGATAACCTGGTACCATCATCGTCCTCACCCCAAGTCGACACAAGGGTGATGTGCTGAGATCCCGTCTGTCAGGTAATTCATTGAAGGCTGAAGCTAGAGGGACCCGCCCGTTGGGGCCGTCGTCAACCTAGTGGAGCACCCAGCTGTAGGGTCGCATTAGCTGTGCGCCACCCACCTCTTCCCCATGGCATCACCCGCTGCAGGTGTAATCTGTCAGATGAGTAGATCCCGTGCCGGTCCCTGAAGAAGACGTCGTCAACACAGCACGCCACACGGATCTCGACGCTGATCGCGCTGCTAAGGATCTTGGTTGCGCGCATTATTAACGTTGGATGGACAAAAGCTCACATTAAGCGAGGGACGAGCTGATAGGCCGCTGCGCTTTCTGCGTGGGCCTCAAGGTTACGACGTACGTCTTGCATACACTGCTCTACGGCCTCCACCCATGCTGGTCGCCTAGACTAAGCCGGCCGTCCTGATGAGGAACACCCCGGACAGGAAGTGGAGATGCTCGTGATGGACAATTCGTGGTCGCCATCCCACCGCCAATCGCACAAAGCTGGAAGACGCGATGGCCTCCATTGCGTGCTCAAGTGTGCCTGCGTCAAAGAAACCAAACTGCTGGGTCAACGAACACCGGTGCTTCGGTCGCCCTTACAGATGCACGCTCGATCTGCGCAACAATAAGGTACGTATCGGCTCGGCGCCGCCAGGTAGCTCGGCGAGCGGTCCGCTGTCCGCCGAATGCAAATTGTGCAATCCACCGGTCTGACGTGACACCAATAGCGCGCACTGGTGGCGGGCTGCCCGGGCAGACTACCCGCATGCTGGGGTCGCTGGTCTAGGCCAAACAGCAACTCTGGTCATCCAACCCGATCTCTCCTCATTTCATCGTCTTAGGCAGTTGCAGCATTCGAGCTAGCAGCCTTAGTCCTTCCCGGTCCGAGGGGCACTGAACTCACGCCGAACAGTGTCCATAACGGCGAAGTGGAGTAGTCTAGCTTTGAAAACAACAACGCGACTCCCACCGTTCCTGCGGGCATAGCCCGAACGCCGATCAGAAGATTCATCGTTAGCTTGCATGGCAAGTGTCTCTCTCGCTTGTTGAATCGTTCATCAGACATGCCCTTCGAGACCTGGTAAAGGTTGCCCGCTCCCTGCATGCTCTTGACGAGCTTCAGCTGTGGGACGACTGCATGTCTCGCCGTCGTAGGGTTTGTTATCCGACGGCCATGGCCATTCACAGAGCGGTCTCTGTCCATCAACGCCCCCCTTAGAGTTCAACGCAGCATCATACACAATTGTCATTGCGGCGGGACACATGCAGCTGAGCTCAAATCGTGAGCTGTAGACCCTCGCATGTCTTAGTCGTCTCCTGCGTCGTTGTACGTCTTCTTTGGGGGTGGCAATTCCCAATCAGTCTTGAGGCCGCAGTCCAGCTCGACATGTGGACCGCGAACGCCGAATGGTATCCGAGATTCGACTGCGCTTGTTGTAAGAAGAACGACGCACGGCGGACCAGTATTATCATCACTCATCGACGCCGTCAGAAGATTTTATCGTCTTCCTGACGACCATTTCTGCCCTCCTCAAAAGACCTCCATCCTCGGGTTGGGTATCATGTTGCCATCAATCCGACACATGATGCAGTCCCATGCTACGGCTCGGGATACACAGCACCATGACAGCGCCTTCCGGCTGCCTCCAATCCGGTCCGTCGAACATCCCACGGATTTGGCTCACGAGGACGAGCGCCGTGACAGCATTTTCCAGATGCCTCTCGCCCAGCACAACAAAACGTCTCTGTCCGTGACCCGGGACAGCAAGCGGCACGATAGCGTGTTCCAGCAATTGCTAGACGAACACCACGCGGCCATCGGCAGAAGAGCAACAGTGTCCATCGACGACTTGGTGACTCCTTCCCAAACAGAGGCCTCGCTTGCCATGACGAAGACCAAGCGCGTGACATCGGCGTCAAGATATGCAAAAGGCAGCCTGACAAGACGATCGACTCGCAAAGTCGATTCGAACGGCGCAGCGAAGATCCGCGCAATTCACCGGAGCTTCTTCCCTCGGCCACAGTTGCATGCCAAGCCACCGTCGACCGAGACGCTCGCTCCTGGGACACATCTCGATGCAGACTCGAAGCGGTGGGCCTCTCGCAGTCTGGTCGATCGTCACTTCATCAAGCAGCTGGCAGCCAACGATCTCGGCAATTTTCGCCCCTCGCCTCCTACACCAGCACTCACGCCGCGTATGCTCCTCCAAGCGGTGACAGCGATGACCACACAGAACAAGAAAAACCGGCGGCGGGGCAAAGGGCGCTGATGGTCCTCGGAGACTGTGACGACCGGCGGCTCGACCGGACATCAGGGGCCATTGTCGACGAGGGGCTTCGATGCGATTGTAATCAACACGGGTGCAGATCGATTATTGCGACTTGATCGGCGTATGGCGAACAGGGAGAGGACTGAAGCCAAGGGGAATGCTGCCTTGTCTGGGACTTTCACTTCGGGGACACCCATGGAGAGCGGTCTCGTGTTGATGTGAGGCCTTTCGTGCCGCTTGGCCTCTCCGGGCTACCAGCCTTGTAACAATAGCAGTTTATTTGGGCGTTAGACTTGGACCCGTGATACAGGCCATCACGCTCTACTTTAGTCGACAGTCGCAGTACACAGTTGCCATCTTGTCTGATTTGGTTGGGCTACCAACATACACCTCCGGCAGTCCGCTACTTGAGCGATGGCAGCATTCTTGGAGACATGGTGATAATGGCTTCGTTGGACAGTCCGTCCGCCGGCTTGGATTTTCCCCCCTCCAATCTGGCGAATATCGGCTAATTTAGGATCAAGTGTGTGTCAAATGTACATGTACCCAGGGGGGGGGGTCAGCCGCTGGGCCGCTGGGCCGCTGGGCCATTCTCCTGCTCTGTCTAAGTCGCGACCACGGGAAGGTTCTCCGCAGCCAGATGATTACATGTTACATGTATTCTCTCGATGCAAAGAAGCCGCTGCGTAAGACGTGACATGAGGTCGAGAGTAGGTTTAGAGGCCGTGAAGAGAGAGTTGCGGTTCGGGATGAACATGAAGGCAACAGCAGCAGCGCCGGGTGACGTGCACCTAACGAGTCACGTACTCACGCAATGTACATGGTGTTCCCTTGGGTTGGACCGTTGGGCACGTCCTCGACCAATTGTAGGGCTCAAGGCCTGAGGCTCAACGGGCGGAAGCGCAGGCGCCGACTTCTCCGGACCATCCCGTCGAGCTCTTCCTGGAGACCGGGAAACTAACGAACCTCTGTGCCACCCTCGGCTTCAAGCAATTCCACGTCCTCGGGCATGGCTCGGGCGGTATATACATGTATGTTGGTTGGATCTTTCGCACTCACACAGCCGCAGAGCCTCCGGATACTCATTGTATACGATTCGTCTGCGAGACACCCGAGCCGCGAAGACGCGTTTCCTCGGCAGCGATCCGCCTTCGAATGTCCGGACAACCCTCGAAAGAGGTGATGAAGACGAGAGTTTCAAGAGCAGCCGGGGGTATCAAGCCGCAATGCTGCAATACTACAGCTAACACATGCCCGCAACCCTTCATGGATTCGCTTATTCTGATGGACCAAGACGACACAGTCAGCTCGGCCCTGCACCGAGGAGTGCCCTTTGTCAGAAGAGGCCATACGAAGGACTGGGACCTTACTAGTCGACTGCCAGAGATCAGAAGCCATACAGTCCCAGGCGGAATACTTCTTCTCAATGGGGAAACCGACTTCGTAGACGACGAGAGCATGGCCGGCCAGGCCGGGTGGTCGACGGAGCCGGAAGCAAACGTAGAGTGGGTGCGTTGTGCGGAAAGCAGTTACGTGGCGCACCTAGAAGAGCCGGACAAATTTCTGAGCGTGCTTGGAGAATTCTTGACGGCTAGATCGCATTAACCGAAACAAGCCTGGGTTTCGACTTCCGCTGTTCTAAGACTCGAGCAAAGTCTCGGAGACGACGAGTGCACGGTGCGGAGGTGGTTTGGCCGAACGAAAGGCACAGCCATGGCGAATGAATGTATAGCCGCGTGTACGGAAAGGTCCGTGGAGCAAGGCGAAAGGAGCGGTCTGAAACTGCTCCACGATTGATGCAGTCGCTGGTCTTACCAGAGTCGTCCTCCCAATGGCTTCTTCAATTGATCTACAAGTTTGCAAGATTTAAGACTAGTCACAGGTGTCCAAGTGGTCCCTCATATACATGTAGCTTCGAGCCAGATCGAGTCGGGAGTGACCAGTGTGGAGGCATCACCAAGGTAGAGTATACTTCACAGATTCCACTCCCTTTTGATAATTCCTACCACCTCTTCGGAGGTGGCCTTGTCCAGTAGGAAACTGTGCCCGCCCGGCACCTTCTCAAACACATACTCTTCTCTCCCCACCGTTGCATCCAGGTCTTCCCGCAAATGCGCACTCGACACCACGCCATCCTCGCTACCACAGATTACCAATAGCACCCCACACCCGTTTCTCGATTTCCGCTTCTCACTGAGCACTTGGCAGGCTTCGCGCCACGTCTCATGCTGGTCTTGTATCGGACCATGCAGCAAAGAGCCGATGAAGCTGGCAGCGTGACCTTCATGGTGCAGGAAATGCCAGCGCTGGATCGCGTCTCCGTCTACCGCAGCTGGGTTTTCACTATGATCACTTTGCGGCTCCTCCGCTGCCGAGATGTGACACTGATCTACGCCGAGAAGGTTCGCGAGCATCTCTTTTAGCTCCGCTTCATCTTGCTGCTCTCGAGCGGCTTGTTGAAGCCTCCGATATGATTCAGGTAGACATCGTAGCAGCCCGACAGGTGCCAGCAGCGCGACGCTCCGCACAAAATGAGGGAACGAAGCCACAAACTCCATGGCAATGCCGGCGCCGAGGGAGAAGCCAACGATGCTGAACCCCTCTGTGCACCATGGCAATGGCGAGGACGAGGCAGCAAACAGGAGCTGCAGACCAAAGAGGCGGGCATCGTGGATGGCGTTGGGGGAGGAGGAGTAGCCGCGACCCCAGAGATCTGTTCGTCGAGTCCGTCGTGTCAATCAGCAAGCCGTTGCATCCTTCAGCTCGCGGCACTGCCACTGTGCTATACTACTACCTACCCAGCACAATAACCCGACAGCCCATCTCGACAAGGCCATGGGCGACATGCTTCCAGAGCGGCGCAGACGTTGCGTCGCCGTGAATCAGCATCGTCTTCCTGCCAGTCAAGTCCCCAAACTCGTACACACGCATATCGCCGAAGGAGGTTTGGACATCTCGAGCGCCTGGGAAGACATCAGGAGGATATGGCAGGGCAGCAATGTGCGAGGCGGATAGATGGGGAAGCTGCGTGAGGGAAGGAGAGGGGATGGAAGCCCGAGAGGGGAGAAGGGGTGTTGGGAGGAGAATTACCATGCTCACGGCGTGGTTGTGCTCGCGGTCCCGATTATTGTTGTTTTATTATTCGCCCCCCAAGCAACCGAACGCGCCCACCGTTTTCGGGATGCACCGCCACAGTCACGACCCCGCGTGTGAATGTCGTCACTCGACAATTGAGGCGCAGCTCCAAACACTTGATTGAGGTGCCAAGTCGCGCGACAAGGCTCCCATAAGGTAGCGAGAGGAAACCCTCTGGTCTACCGCAGCAGAGGCTGGGGCTCAATTCTCCCATGTACATGTAGGAGCCTTTCCTCCGCCCAGCGCCACTCTAGGTCATCATGCCCACCACCCCGTCCGCCCCAGCCGAGGGGCCATCGCACCACCCCCCCAGCCCGCCTTCCCCCACCGCCAGCTTTTACGACATGAGCGACGCCGAGGAGGGCGAGTACAGCACCGTGCGACACACCAAGAGCGGGAAGGGTGTGAAGCTACTCTTCGCCAAGAGCAAGGTCTACGTCCACCCGACGGCGAGCGCCAAAGACAACGTTGCTGGCTGGGTCGCCATCGTCCAACAGAAGCCGCGCCAAAGCAGCGTGTCCAGTACGAGCAGTCACGGTGGTAGCGCCCATCTCAGCAGCTTACTGCTCGCCTGGGTCCCCGAAAGCAGCCTCGGCGATGCCAGCGACATCTACACTCGAGTCGAGCTCTCCGACTCCGCTGACCCGCCGAGACAATCCTACCTGGTGCCCGCTCCGCCCATCACGACGACCCACAGCTCTAGCCTCGGCACCTACGCTTTCTCTGTCCCCTTGAGCGATATCTTCAGCATCCTCGTTCGCCCGCCCAACACCGGCTGGTGGTTCGGCAGCATAGTAGTCAACACTCGCGCTGGCGACTCCTTCCCGGCTCTCTTCTTCCACGACAACGAGTGCTCAAGCACCGAAGCGCAACGCAAAAAGCTGCAGCGTGAGAACTTCAGTATCAGCGGCGAAGATGGCAAAGGCATGTTCTGGGGTGGAGACGAGATAATACGGTGGCTAAAGAAGTATTGCCAAGTGGAGAGATCTTCGCACGAGCCGAGCGTCTATCTCATCGATCCGAGCGAAGGGGACAAGTTGGGTTTTGGGAGTGGAGGCAAGCCGACGCCGGACAACGTGAAGAACGTGCTGGAAGGCAAACACAAAGATGAGCCGGCGCAAAAGGGCAAACAGCCCGAGGGTGATCCGGTACTACAGGCGCTCAAACAAGCAAGATGGAGCTTCCTGGAGAAAATGAGTCAGGTCACGACATTCACTCGACGGACAGCGCAGGCAGTGGCGGACAACAAGAACCTGCCACCGCAAGTCCGGAGATTGATGCAGAACCCACAAGTGCAGACTGTGAGCGAAGAATTCGATAGCGCGAGACTATACTTAGCTCGATGGGCGATGGGAATCGCGGAGCAGAGCGAAAGGGAACGCAACCAACGGATTTGGACTGCGAAGGATGTCTTGGAGATGGAGGAAACCGGCGTGGGCGATTTCGAAGTCTTAGATCTCGAGGCAGGGGGTATGTCTCTTGCCGACTGGAGGAAGCCTGTCACGTTGAAAGAGTGGAAGAGCTTTTTCGACACCAAGACCGGCAGGCTGGAGAAGACGCCTGATGAAGTCAAAGAGCGAATCTTTCACGGCGGCCTCGATCCAGACGATAGCGTGCGAAAGGAGGCATGGTTGTTCCTACTGGGCGTCTATGACTGGAACAGCAGCAAAGAAGAGCGGTATGCCAAGATGAACGGCTTACGGGATGAGTACATCCGCCTCAAGGGCGCCTGGTGGGAGCGAATGGTTGATGAGCAAGGGACGCTAGAGGAGCGGGAGTGGTGGAAGGAGCAGAAGATGCGAATTGGTGAGTTACCATTCACCGCTATGAACGCACTGCTACTGACTGAATTTCTTTACTGACCGCGCCATTCTCACCGTAGAGAAGGACACCCACCGCACAGACCGACACATTCCGCTCTTCGCTGGCGAGGACATCCCCCATCCTGATCCCGACTCACCTTTCGCAGAGTCGGGCACAAACGTTCATCTCGAACAGATGAAGGACATGCTGCTCACATACAACGAATACAACCGCGACCTGGGCTACGTACAAGGCATGTCCGACCTTCTTGCGCCGATCTACGCCATCGAACAAGACGATGCCGTAGCTTTCTGGGGCTTCGTGAAGTTCATGGAACGCATGGAACGGAACTTCCTGCGAGACCAGAGCGGAATGAGACTACAGCTCACGACGCTCGACCAGCTGTGTCAACTATTGGATCCGACGCTCTACCAGCACCTTCAGAAACTCGACAGCACAAATTTCTTCTTCTTCTTCCGAATGCTGCTGGTGTGGTACAAACGCGAATTCAGCTTCCCGGACATCCTCCGCCTATACGAAGGTCTATGGACCGACTACCTAAGCGCAAACTTGCATCTCTTCGTGGCCATGGCAATACTCGAAAAGCACCGCTTAGTCATCCTGGAACACCTCCGAGGCTTCGATGAGGTGCTCAAATACGTCAACGACTTGTCCGGGACCATCGATCTCGAGTTCACGCTGGCCGGAGCGGAGAAGCTGTTCCGGAGGTTCCAGCGCACGGTCGAGGCTATAGACCGGAAGAGCAACTTCCCCGCCGCTCCGGTGGTGAGGCAGAGACTACCGCAACCGCCGCCCACGAGTCCGGGTGTCGATGGGAAGCCCAGAAGATTTAGTCAGGCTGCTGCAGCGTCATCAAGTAACGCAAGATCAGAGTCGGGCGCCAACGCAAAGGCAAGCACATCAGGCCGCGACCATACTGTTGGCGGTCATGTTGCAGCGGGTATTGGAGCCGAGAGGGAGGAGAGGAGGGTGGTCACTCCAGAGCTCCGGGCATTACTGAGTCGGGAGGTGCCGAAGCTTGAGAAGAGGGAGGTCAGAGATCATGGAGGGGGGGTAGGAAGCTGAGAGAAAGTGCTGAAATAGCGGGTACGATGCAAATGACATATGGTTTGATGACACTGGGCCGGGAAGCGGGCGTATTACATTCATTCGGGAAGGTGCAGGCTTGAATTCAAAGACCGGTGCTGTGAGGCTTCAAAGGTTGTGGCGAGGCCGTGGATAAACGATGCTAGTAGACATTGGACCATCGTTTGGCCGAATGATATCGAGACTAACAGCGCCGTCTTTGGGCTGCAGTAAGCTTTACTTGAATGTCAAGATCCACGGGTGGAATGAGGACTCACGCACCACTGCTCGCGCACGATGGAGCTGTGGCCAAGCGCTGGTCCTACCTCATCAAAACCCTCTGATGTCCCAAGGCTCATTGCTCAGGCTCCCTTTCAGCACACTCGGACCACGGTGCAAGAACTGACCATCGCCGGCCTTGCCATTAAGACCGCCGTTGTCGCGATCCCACATCACCTTGCCGCGAAGGATAGTATATCGAGGCCATTGCTTGAGTGTTTTGCCCTCGTACGGCGTATAGTCGACGTTGTGATGTAGCATCTCGTTCTTGAGTGCGAACGGCTCGAGCTTGCCCTCAGGGTACCAAATAACGAGGTCCGCATCGCTTTCATTCGGCACAAGAGCTCCTTTCCGCGGATACAACCCGTACAGCTTCGCAGCGTTGGTGCTGGTCACCTCTACGAATTTGGACATTTCCAGCCTTCCTGCGCTCATCGTGAGCGACAGCCTTGTCTCGACACCGGGACAGCCATTTGGAATGTACTTGAAGTGGCCTTCCGGGTAGTCCTCGTCAATACAGCTCTTCTTCCCGGTTTGGTTGTCATCGTACAAGAACGGACAATGGTCAGAACTGAGAACGGTGAAGGTGCCGTCTTCCAGACCTTGCCAGATGCCTTCGTGATCGACTTCACTCTCCCGAGGGGGCGGCGAGCAGACGCATTTGGCGCCCTCGAAGCCGGGTTTGTCAAGGTCATGCTTGGTAAGAAAGAGGTACTGTGGGCATGTCTCGGCGTGAATGGGAAGCCCACGGTCCTGGGCTTGCTTGATCGTTTTCGCTGCCGCGGGACTGGAGATGTGCACGAGCAGGATTGGTGCGTCGATGAACTCGCTGAGAAAGATCGCACGATATGTAGCTTCGATTTCGGCCATGACAGGGTGGGACGTGGCGTGATATTTTGGCTGATACATCTTCCGTTTCTCCAGTTGTTTGGTCATCCAGAGGATCAAGTCGTTGTTCTCTGCGTGGATCATGGTCGTAATCCCGTGCTGGCGTGCGGCGAGCAGCACATCCAAGATCTGGCCGTCATTCAATTGCAGGGCAGCATAGGTCATGTAGATCTTCAGTGACGAAATGCCCGCCTTCCTCAAGGCCGGAAACTCAGCGAGGGCATTGTCCGAGGGATTGGCCACGAGGAGATGGAACGAGTAGTCGCTGTAGCACTTCCCGTTCGCTTTCGCGTGGGTCGCTTCCAGAGTGGCCAGCAGCGTATCTTCACTCTTCTGCTGCGGTGCGAAGACGATGATGGTCGTCGTACCGCCGCACACCGCCGACCTGCTTCCGGTCTCGAACGTGTCCGCACTGGAGCCCTTGCCGAACAGGGGCGGCTCTTGCAAGTGGACATGGGCATCTACGCCGCCCGGCGTGACGTACGCCCCCTCGGCATCAATGGTCCTTGCCGCGCTGGCGGTGTTGAGCTTGCCGCGAGCAGTCACGGCGGCAATCTTGTCACCTTTGATGGCGATATCGACTTCCCCAACGTTTTCTGCCGACACCACGAGGCCATTGATGACGAGAAGGTCATATTCCGCCATCCTGCCGAAGCCAGCGGACAGGACGGAAGCAGGTCCATCTTCTCACGTCCGCTGCCAACAAGACTACACGGTTGGTGAGGGGGAGGTAAGGAGTAGATGCGGCGAAGGACGGGTGGTCTGCATGCGCCTATCGCTCGCTATCTTCGAGGTCCGAGCTTTGTGTTTACCGTGTCCAGTCACCTCACATTTCCATCCGGCACACCACGTCAAGTCCATTTCGTAGAGGCACCAGGAGGTGGACTACCGGCCTTCGGAGACGATACCGGAAAAGGTCCGAGACGACGAGACGATTTCGGACGGACGACCCTGTCCACGTTCAAGTGATCCCTCCAAGGTCAAAAGCAATCGCTCCCCCTCCCAACGCAGTTATCGTCTCCAGCAGGCCTATCTGCGCATATAGAAGAATACGGTGAGGTCAAATCGCTAAGGATCCGAGGAAACACAGTCTATCCGTCGTCTCGTTCTTTTTTTCCTCATCTATGTTTCCACTCCCGATTGGCATTCGCTAACATGGCTTCGACTCTACGCACAACGGACGTCCTCATCGTAGGCGCAGGCCCAGTCGGGCTCATAACTGCCTACCAGCTTGCCCGCTTTGGAGGCGTATCCGTGACCATCATCGAGAAGCATGCCAAGAATCTCCAGGATGCATACGGACGGGCCATCACTCTCTTCCCTCGCTCGAGCGAGATGCTGGATCAATTGGGTCTGGCGGACGAGCTGGCTCAGCAATGCTTCGCCTGCCGGGAGACGGTAGCGTACAATTCCAAAGGTGAGGAAGTCAAAGGCCGGGGTTGGACGTTTCTGGAGCAGATGGACGACACGGCCTGGGGTTTTGCTCTGGTGTTGAGGCAGAAGTATCAGGAGGAGATCTTCCGCAAGGCTATGGGGAAATTTGGTGTTGCAGTGGAGGCGCCATTTGAGTTGACGGCAATTGATATCAACGAGAGTGTGGCGATGGGAGGGTATAGAGTGACGGCTACCGTAATGGATGACACGACCAAACAAACCTCAATGATCAGGTGCAAGTATCTCGTCGGTAGTGATGGCGGCCGCTCATCAGTACGCCGCATGCTCTCCGTCCCGTTCGAAGGCAGCACGACCGAAGACAGATGGGTTCGCATTGACGGTCCAATCAAGACCAACCTGCCGAAGCCACGAACATACTGCTCCATCGAATCGCCGACGCACGGCAACGTACTCTGGGCGGCTCTCGACCACGGAGCAACGCGGATAGGCTACGCCTTCACTGCCGAGCGAGCACAAGCCTACGAAGTCTTCGACGAAGCTGCAGCTGTCAAGGAAGCCATCGCATCAGTCAAGCCCTTCAGCCTGGAGTTCGAGAAAGTTGACTGGTGGACGATCTACTCAGTCGGTCAACGAGTGGCACAGAGCTTCTTCTTGAAGGACTGTGCCTTCCTGGCCGGTGATGCATGTCACACCCACTCTTCCGGCGCAGCGCAGGGTATGAACACCGGTCTCCACGATGCTGTCAATCTTGGCTGGAAGATCAGTCTTGTATTGCGTGGGCTGGCCAAGTCGAGTATCTTGCATACATACCAGGCCGAGCGCCTGCCCAACGTCCAAAAACTCATCCAATACGACAAAGA
The DNA here is from genome assembly GCA_030411845.1 of Friedmanniomyces endolithicus. Lineage (NCBI taxonomy): Eukaryota > Fungi > Ascomycota > Dothideomycetes > Mycosphaerellales > Teratosphaeriaceae > Friedmanniomyces > Friedmanniomyces endolithicus. The sequence continues at coordinate 16,961 of JASUXV010000032.1, forward strand.
TATCAGCCGTCTGATGACGAACCGTTTGCCTGAAACTTGGACCGGCGACCCAGGAGCGGACGTTCATGCGATCCTGGGCACTGTCATGGCAGAGGCCGCCACGTTTAGTTCCGGCTTAGGCATCTACTACGAATTGCAGGAGAGCAATATGTTGAGTGTCGCAGGGTCATTCGACAGCGGAAGCAATCTCTTTGATGTGCAGCCCGGTAAGAGAGCGCCTGACATCACGCTGCTGAAGCCAGGGACATTCGATAAGACGAGGCTATTGGTTCAGACGCCCAACGTCGCCCGCTTCTACATTGTCGTCTTTGTCGGGGAAGCGTACGATGCCGAGCGAGCGTTCTATGACACGACCTCCAGCTCATTGAAGCGTCTGCAACGTGAAGGTACGTATATCCGTACCAACATCAGTATGGGCACAACTTAACACAGTCTCAGGTCTCCTCGACTACCTAACCATCCTCAATACGCCACTGCCAAATGCTTACAACATGCTCCACCACGACCCGCTGGGTCGAGTCTTCTTCGATGATGCACAGCAAAGTGGCCACAAGCGATACAGCATCGATTCATCGCAGGGTGCGGTGGTAGTTTTGCGTCCGGATGGCTGGGTGGGAACCATGGCGGAGCTTGGAGCGAGCACCGGACCCGAGCTAGAGCGATACTTCGACCGCATTTTCGAGCCATGAAGGTAGCGAAGGACGATGTTGTCCACGCAGCATCTCGAGAGAGGCCGTGGGAAGTTCTGTGAACGAGGTTTGGGCGCCGATTACAAGCGAACACCTGCAGAATGAGACTCACTAAGCCAAATGTCTGTAGACTTTCCCTACCTGATATTCCCCGGCGCGCACCCCGAAAATGGTATGCAATATCGTCATGTCTCATGTATTTTCGTTCATCCCCATCCGAGCGCAGACGTACCCGCGTGCCATGTAGCATGATCAGGATCGGCTATGCCATGCAAGGTCTCACGTGCCTGGCTGCCCGTCCGGCGCCGTCATCAAGCATGCTCATAAGCATCTCAACCCGGGTCCACGGAACTCAGACTTCCGCAACAGCTCAGATCCATCACACAAACCCACCCGCAGTAGCTTTCTCGCGGTACTCCTCGAACGTCCTAGCAGCCCCACCCACCGAATTGTTCTCCGCCCTTCTCTCAAAGTCACTCCCGCCCTCCTCCTCTTCTGCTCTCCTCAACTTGTCCTCCCAGACTTCCTCCTCCCTTCCCCACACCTCCGCAAATCTCCCCGCCTCACCCCGGTAGAAGTAGAGAACCCCACTTTTCCGCTCCGCCACAGCTTCAGTGATGAGGACGTATTTGACCGAGCTGCCGGGAGTTTCAAACATGGCATCACCCAATAATCGCTCCATAACCGTCTTCAGCCCTCTTGCGCCAGTCCCCATCTTGCTTGCTGTGCCTGCTATCACTCTCAAGGCGGAGGAGGTGATTCGGAGTTCGATAGACGAGAGAGCAAAGAGTTGTTTGTACTGTTGCAACAGCGAGTTCCGAGGTTCTGTGAGGACCTTCACCAGAGCCTCGATATCCAAGGAGCTGAGGGCGCAGGACAGTGGGATGCGACCGACAAGTTCGGGGATGAGGCCGAACTTCTGGAGGTCTTGGGGTTCGACGAGATCGAGCGTGTTGAACTTTCTCGACTTCGGTTTGGTATTGCCGCGTTGCCGAGCAGGTTCCGGCGCTGCTTGGTAGTAGGGCAGGTACTTTTCGAATAGCTCTTCTTCGCCTTCCAACACTGTCTCGTGTTGATTCCCGGAACTCGATGAAGATCCCGGCGCCGCGCGCACGGTGGCGCCGAAACCTATACTGCCTTTGCTGATTCTATCCAAAATCATCTTATGCAAGCCATTGAACGCACCAGCGCAGATGAACAGGATGTTATCCGTCTTGACATTGTATACCTCGCCTTTCTGACCGCCGCCTCCGCCACCCGTGCTGCCGCCAGACGACTGTCCGGAGAGTGGGCTACTGCTCGAAGAATTGTTTCCGTATACACCGCCCTGCCGACCTGTGCCCAATCCTGAACTTCTCTCTTGTTTAGCTTGTACCTGCAAGGTCGTACCCTCGATAATCTTCAGCAAAGCCTGCTGCACGCCCTCGCCGCTAACGTCCTTGCCGTGCGAGACCTTGGCCGTAGCAATCTTGTCGATCTCGTCTAGGCAAATGATACCGCGCTCCGCTTTTGCGACGTCGTAGTTGGCGGCGGCGAGTAATCTTTGCACGCACACCTCGGCGTCCTCGCCGATATATCCCGCTTGAGTGAAAGGCGTGCAGTCCGACATACTGAACGGCACCTCCAAAACCCTCGCCAGTGTCTTCGCCATGAGCGTCTTACCAACACCCGAGGGCCCAAGTAACAAGATGTTGCTCTTCTCAATCGTCAACGGCGTGTTGTCCACCAAAGGCGCGGCCCCAGGATTCGGAGTCTGCCCCTTCGAAGCGGTACTAGATCCATCCCGCTGAGCTTGCGCCCTCAGATGCGGTGGCCGCCAGATATCTTCCGCAGCCTGCTGCTGCCCTCTCCACCCACTCGGCGAACTCCCGCTTACCGGCGGAGGCGGCATCCGTATTGTTGCTTGCTGACCCGGGAACTCATCTTCATGACCCCGCCAATCGCTCGTCAGCGATGGAACGTCGATACCTCGTTTCAGCTCATGCTCCCTACCTTCGACTGGGTGTCGCCGGATCTCGCTCATCCGCCGGCGCTCCTCCTGTGCATATGCTTCATCTTCCTCATCATCGCGCCGCTGGAGCTCTTGAATGCGTTGGTAATGATTGTAGACGGCGGTTGCGAGGATGCGCTTCGCGCGGTCTTGGCCGACAACAAATTGGTCGAGGTGATCCTTGAGAGTGCGGGGGGTGATGCGCGGGGCGCCAATGGCGGAGCTGTCAGCCAGTGGGCCGGTTGTCGGGGCGGAGGCATCGTATATGCCGGTGAAGCCCTGGGTGGTGAACTCGGAGGACTTGAAAGTGCCGCCGTCAGCTAAGCAGCGGGTAGTGTGTAGAGGTCGGGAGTGTCTAAGGCGGCTGGCGGGGACGTGTATCGCCGCCGACCGGCGTGTTGAGATGCGGAGGATGGCGGAGATGCCCAAGTAAGTGAGGCGCGCGGCGGGTGATGGGGGAAGCATATTATTGAGGGCGACGAGATGCAGCACTACTGAGGACTGAACGCGATGGTGCCCAATACAGAAGGCACGGATGGGGTCATGTGATGTGGAGTGACCCGATATCCCCGCCATTCATTCCTCACCTCATGCAGGTCCGAAAGGTGGGATGAAGTCGGGCCGATGTCAAGAGTTGAGTGTTGAGTTCAGGTTGGAGGTGCAAACAGACGAACCCCACCAAGACGAGAATAATGAGTGAGAGCGATCAACAGCACAGGCACACAATGATGATAACACTCCAAGACCCTCCGTCTCATCATTGCCAAGACAACACATGTAGGTCGTAATTGATATACCACACTCTTTCCTACACAACCCTACTCCAATTCCCTCCCACCCTTCCTCCTAACCCACCACCACCACCACCGACATGGACCCCCTCAACGAGGCAGCACAAGACAGCATCACGGCTGCACCGCCCAGCCAAGACATGGCCGCGGATGGCACAGGTATGTCCCCACCGTGTCGACTCGTTCCTTCTGAGGCAGAGCTGACACCGCCAGGCATCGTCTCCCTCGACCCCTACCTCGAACCATACAAGCCCGCCCTCCAGAGCCGGTTCAGTAGAGCCCAGAAATGGATCAAGACCATCGACGAGACGGAGGGTGGCTTGGAGAAGTTCACCCGGGGATATGAGCGCTTCGGGTTCAATGTGGCGGCCGACCATACCATCACCTACCGCGAATGGGCTCCCTCCGCTCTCCGCGCATATCTCATCGGCGACTTCAATGGCTGGAACCGGGAGAGCCACGAGATGAAACGAGATCCTTACGGCGTATACGAGATCGTTGTGCCACCAGTGAGCGGGAGACCAGCGATCGCACATGACAGCAAGCTCAAGATCAGCATGGTAGTCCCAAATGATCAGGCCCGCGCTGAGCGGATACCCGCCTGGATCAAGCGCGTCACCCAGGATCTCTCCGTCTCACCCATCTACGACGCTCGCTTCTGGAATCCGCCGCACAAGTACACCTTCCGGCACCCGCGTCCGCCCAAGCCTGCCTCCGCCCGCATCTACGAAGCTCATGTCGGCATATCCAGCCCGGAACCCAAAGTTGCGAGCTACAAAGAGTTCACACACAACACACTTCCGCGCATCCACAAGCTGGGGTACAACACCATCCAGCTCATGGCCATCATGGAGCACGCATACTACGCTTCATTCGGCTACCAAATCAATTCCTTTTTCGCCGCGTCATCTCGCTACGGCTCGCCCGACGACCTGAAAGAACTGGTGGACACCGCGCACGGCATGGGCATCACTGTTCTCCTCGACGTTGTTCATTCACACGCCAGCAAGAACGTCGCTGACGGCCTCAACTACTTCGACAACAGCGACTCGGCCTACTTCCACGAAGGTGCGCGAGGCCGGCACGAGCTCTGGGACTCCCGCCTGTTCAATTACGCCTCGCACGAAGTGCTGAGGTTCCTGCTTTCCAACCTGAGGTTCTGGATGGAAGAGTATGCCTTTGACGGCTTCCGCTTCGACGGCGTGACCAGCATGCTCTACAAGAACCACGGCATTGGCACCGGCTTCTCCGGCGGATATCACGAGTACTTCGGCCCTAACGTGGACGAAGATGGCGTCGTGTACCTCATGCTGGCCAATGAAATGCTGCACACCCTCTACCCATCCAGCCTTACCATCGCCGAGGACGTCAGCGGCATGCCCGGTCTCTGCATCAAGCTCAGTCTTGGTGGTCTTGGTTTCGACTACCGCCTCGCCATGGCCGTGCCCGACCTCTACATCAAGTGGCTGAAGGAGAAGCAGGACATCGACTGGGACATGGGCGCCCTCTGCTTCACACTCACCAACCGGCGGTACGGCGAGAAGACCATCGCCTACGCCGAGTCCCACGACCAAGCTCTGGTAGGAGACAAGACCCTCCTCTTCTGGCTCTGCGACGCGCAAATGTACACCCACATGTCCACCTCCTCGACCTTCACCCCCGTAATCGAGCGCGGCATGGCCCTGCACAAGATGATCCGGCTCATCACCCACGGCCTAGGCGGCGAAGGCTACCTGAACTTCGAGGGCAACGAGTTCGGGCACCCGGAATGGCTCGACTTCCCGCGCGAAGGCAACGGGAATAGTTTCCACTACGCCCGGCGGCAATTCAACCTCCCCGATGACGACGCCCTGCGCTACAAATTCCTCAACGCGTTCGATGCTCGCATGCAGTGGACGGAGCAGAAGTACGGATGGCTGCATAGCCCGCAGGCGTACGTCTCGCTCAAGAACGAGTCGGATAAAGTCATCGCGTTCGAGCGCGCGGGACTGCTGTGGATTTTCAATTTCCACCCTTCGTCCTCGTTCACGGATTACCGCGTTGGTGTTGACGTGCCGGGGACGTACCGGGTGGTGGTGAACTCGGATAGTACTGATTATGGCGGATTGGGGAGGGTGCAGGAGGCGACGAGGTACTTTACGACGGATTTTGCGTGGAATGGGAGGGGGAACTTTGTGCAAGTATATTTGCCGACGCGGACGGCGGTGGTGTTGGCGAGGGAGGAGACCATGTCGGAGGGGTGGAAGAGTGACATGGCGCTCGGGTTCTGAAAGTCCTTAAACCCGGTCGTTGACGCGATCGCTTTGCCGGGTTTTGTGGAATATCGGTATGCGGTGGTGGTGGCAAATATGCGTTGGCCGAGCCAGCTAGCGCTGGAAGAAAACGGTCTCAACGCATGATGTAGGGCTGTATCTTGACAGTGGAGGTATGATCTTGTACAGTATAGCACATCGACTGATGGAAAACGCATCGCGAGTGGGTATCTAGTCGCGCCTTCACCCGTCGTCGGTTCACGCTCCGACTATCCTGCCTCCGCTCTGCGACGCACCACCTCTAGTGCATATCATTGACGATCGGCATCCAATCGAACACCGCCTCTTTCTCCGGCCGAAAGCAATACGGCGCCGCGCGGATACACGCACTCACATCCCTCACCCCCTTCAGCACCTCCAGATACTCCACCACCTGGCCAAGCACATCCTTCCGGAGTCGCTCCTCGGTACCCTCGAACTCCTCCATCTTGATCAGGTTGAACGGCTCACTCGCGGCTTTCTCCACGCTATCGTCGATGAGTACGGTGTTTTCCTGGCCCCATTCATCCTTGTGGACGCAGGAGGCCGCGATGTCGTCGTCGCGCCAGACCCAAGAGAGCTGCTTGTAGCATTGAACTTTCTGGGCGTATTGACGGGCGGTGAGGCGCATCTTGTCGCGAGCCCAGATGCCGACGAGTTTGGCGCGTTGTTCGGGGGTGAAGATCTTCTTGCACATTGCTTCGACGTTGGCTGGTCGAGCGGAAGACCAGATCAGGACTTTGTGGTTGGCGAGGAGGTAGTGGAGGAACTCCGGGACGCGAGGTCGAGTGGTAAAGATGGAGCCGCCACGCGCTGCGCGGTGGAGGAGCGTGCCGTTGAGGTCAAGAATGACGAGAAGCGGGCGAGTCTTGCCATTCGCCAGTTTGCTCGGTAGTTGTTGGGCTTGTTTCATGTAGGTCCAGGTTGGCTTAGGTCGTTCGAGCAGGTTGAGAAGCGGATTCGGCTGCGAGCAAGGCAGTGCCTGGGCGAAATTAGGGCTGTAGATGTTCGAAGGAAAGCTTCTCAAGAGAGGCTGTGAAGTGGAGATGCGTGTTTCTTCGAGTACATCGGTGCGTAACGCTTGAGGGTTTGCTGTCATGCATACCTTTTGCCTAGACTCGGCGGTCTGTGAACGAGTCTTCATGGCAGACGCCACCGATGACTGCTGCGGTGGCTGCTGCTTCACCCTCACAGCTAGTGTGGTCTGGCTCTCTCGAGCCTGCCTTTTTGACTGCATCCATCCAATAGCTTCTCGGTCGTTTGATCTGGTTGGAATCGCGTCCGGTGGTGGTGGCGGTGGTGGTGGATGCGAACCTGCCATCCACGGCGGGAACGATGGTTTGAAGAAGTCCGGTTCAAACTTGCGGGTCGTTCGCAGCGGAATCTGGCCATATCTGCTTTGTTTGTCAATGCGCGACTTCTTGTCTAGCTTGAAGTCAGACACTGACCGAGGAGGCTGTTGTCTCTCCGCAGACGCCGACGGTCGAGCTACTTCGGGTGTGAAGCCTGGCGCGCTGGCACTAAGTGCGGACGGCTGGGAGTTCGCTGAGAGGTACTGCCGCATTAGCGGATGCTGATCGTACTGTTGATGATACCCGGTATACTGCTCGTAGGGCGGATACAGCCGAGGATCGTATCGAGGCTGCACATACCACTCTTCGTGGCCGTACCCGTATATCTCCCGCCGCTGCGGGTAGTACCGGTCGTGCGTAGATGAGGCGGAATATAGCGCTTGTCCGTAGTCGTGCCAGTATGCGCCGTGCTCTGGGAGCTGCTCCCAGCCGTAGGCTTGCGAGCCTTGAACGTCACCTCTATGTCTTCCGCCTTGTCCGTATTGCCAGTGCGCATCGACTTGGCGTCCATACTGAGCCATGCCACCTCCTCCGCCAGATCCTCCGGGTCCGTGGGCCTGGTTGTTGTACGCTTGCCCTCCATATTGCTGGTAATGAGGTTTCGTGGGTGGGTGTCCGTATGGTACGATCGGTGGCTCTGAGACGCCAGCGTGGTGTATGCGGTTCAGTCCGTGAGTCGGGTTGGTGTAGTCGTAGGTATGGGGAGGCTGATACGGCTGCGGCCACATCTTCTCGGTATCTTGGTCAGTCTCGATTGCGCTCTCTTGCGAGACAAAGTTATGGCCGGAGTTGTACCTTTGCAAAAACAGATGGGAAGGCATCTTGCTGCGTTCGCTGCGGCTTGACAGAGTAGGAAGGAGCGAATGGAAGATACCGACAACATTCACAGAAGTAATAATCAGGAAAGAGCGATCAACGAAGTGTTACCTTATTAGTCACACGACTCAAGTCGCAAACACCAGACAAAATGCATGTGACGTAGCAACGACGTGGGGCGACGATGAGATTCAGGTTTCGGGACCGGGTCGCCGTCATGACTCGCGTCAACATATGATGGCTTGGCCGTGCTGAATTTGGTGGGACCGTTGCACAGCGTGTTATAATCAGCAGTGTCTTGGAGGAGGCGGCATCAAGCAATTGGGTTCGCTCTATCTCATCAACCTGAGCCCTGAATACTGTACGAACGAGGCGAGGCGTTCTTTTCTCATCCTCAAGCTCTTCCTTTCCTCTCCCTCATCCCCTCGGGAACTCATCCTCCAAGCACAACTTCGCCTTGATATTCATGCTCATCAGCTCCTGGATCAACAACTTCGCCGCATACGGCATCGTCATCTTCACCACTCCACCGCTGCTCTTACAGCTCTGACACCAATTGTTATATCCCATCATCCCGCAAGTCTCGCACACATCCACCTGGTGCGCGTCACTGCTCAGCATCAGCCGCTCGAGTAAGAGCTGGCTAGCACCGTAAGCGATCAGGCAGTCTCGCTCCATCTCTCCCAGACGCAGGCCACCAGCTCGTGATCGACCTTCCGTAGGCTGCCGCGTGAGAATCGCGTAGGGTCCCGTAGCCCGGGCGTGCATCTTGTCCTGCACCATGTGCTTGAGCTTCTGGTAATAGATGGGTCCGAAGAAGACGTACGCCGGCAGGCTTTCCCCAGTGATGCCAGAGGTCACGAAGTCTTTGCCGGAGTAGCTGAAGCCGTGGCGCACGAGAGCGTTGCCCATGTCCTCGACTTTACTTCCGCGAAAAGCCGTGCCGTACTCTTGCTTGCCCTCCAGTACGCCAGCTTTACCGGAGACGAGCTCCAACATCTTACCGACGGTCATGCGGGAAGGAAAGCCGTGTGGGTTCATGATGATGTCGGGCGTAATACTAGAGTCGGAGAAGGGCATGTCGGCTTGCTCAGCAATGATGCCCACCACGCCCTTCTGTCCATGGCGGGAGGAGAACTTGTCGCCAATCTCAGGTCGACGGGTTTGCCGTGTCTGAATCTTGATGATGGTGTTGCTGCCTTCATTCGTTGCGATCATGACTTTGTCCGCATAGCAGTAGTCAGGCAGCTTGTAGGCCATGTGCTGTGGCGACCACTTTTGGGCAGCGGGCGCGACCTGCGTCGTCTGATGCATCGGCGTCTCCTTGAGCATGAACATGTCACCACTCTCAAGCTGTGATCCGACTTCCACTATACCGTCTGCGCCGAGCTTCTTGTGTTTACTGTTCTTGGGATCCCGGTCAGACATTCGGTCGGCGGCGCCATTCCCATACGCCTTTAGAGGGTGGCTGATCTTTTTGAAGACTTGACAGCGTCCAAAGCCGCGGTCGCATGACGCTTTATTGAGGACAAGCGCGTCCTCGATATCGTAGCCGGAATATGACATGACTGCAACGATAGCATTCTGACCTGCGGGTAGCTTATCGTACTTCACGAGCTCGATTGTCCGGGTGGAGACCATGGGCTTTTGTGGGTACACCATGAGGTAAAGCAGAGTATCGATGCGCTCGAACTGGTTGTATGCGATGGCGCCAATGGCTTGCTTGCCCATGGCACACTGATAGGTATTGCGTGGCGACTGGTTGTGGTGCGGGTAGGGAATGAGCCCAGCGACCGCGCCCAGGATGGTGAAGGGCTCAATCTCCAGGTGCGTGGTGTGTTGCGTTATTGCGTCCTCATACACAGCGATATTCGAGTCGTTCTCCTCGTTCACGTCCAGGTACTCGACTATGCCGCGGGACAGCGCATCGTCGAAGTCCATGGTTCCCTTTCGCAGAGAGTCGAGGAAGCGTGCTGTGACCTTGGACTTGCCTTTCTCAACAACGATGAGCGGACGGCAGATCCGGCCTTCGTCGGTCGCGATATGCACACCGCTATGATGATGATTGATGTAGACACTGACGAACTCGGATATGCGACCCATGCGCCGGAATTTGCGGAAAGCGACCAGAAACTGCTTGGGGTGCCGTGTCAGGGCAACAGGTGTACCGTTCATGAAAACAATGTATGCGCCAGCTCCATACACCTCCATACCGGAGGCGCCCTCGACGTCCTCGGCGCCCAGAATGAACACGATGCGCTTGACGGCGTCCTCGTCGTCCGATGTGGTGATGTGCGTCATGAGTGCCAGGTTCTTCACCAGACCGCAAGACTCACCTTCCGGGGTGTCAGAGGTGCAAATCATGCCGAACTGCGACGGCTGTAAAGCTCGTGGACCAGACACTTTACGGGTTTTCTCAAACTGCGAGGTGATACGGGTCATCATGCCAAGCGCGCTGATGTAGCTCAGGCGACTGAGAACGTGGGTAATGCCTGCCCGATCCATGCGAAAACGCTTCAAAGTCCAGTTGCCGGTCGAGATCGCACGTTCCATGCCGCTTGTTATGCGATGCTCAAATTGCAGGATCAGATCGATTGGATCGAATTCTTTGGTGGGATTGGGCTTCTTGAGAATCTTGTCCATGCTGACCTTCATCTGTCTCGTGAAATCTTTGAAGAGATCCTCGAAGAGCAGCGCAAGCATCTGCCCTGCCAACTCTAGACGTTTGTTGCCAACGTAGTCTCGGTCATCGACCAGTTTCGGGTCGTGCATAGCCATGAGCACTCTGCGCGTCATAAAGGCGATGTAGAGAGCCTTCGGCCGGAAGTTCATGCCCTTAACTTCTACATGCGGTATGACTGTCTCTGCAAGCTTCTCGAGTGCCTGCTGCTTTGGTGACTTTGGTACCCTACCGAAGCTAGGGAAGCGATCTGCTTTCAACTTCGAGGCCACGTAGTCGAGCGCCTGCTCTTGGGTGAAGACGCCTTCGAGTGCTGCTTGTTCCAGGTTCGGGGCGAACTCGTCCTGATATGTTGCGTCGTTGCCGGCAGTAATGAGCAGGATTTCGTGATCAGACTGCACTCCCATGGCACGCAATACGATGGCTACGGGGACATCTTCGTTGAGGGTGTTGTGTCTCAGATACAGCAAGCCCTTTTTGAGCAAAACGTACGTCTTGGTTTTCACGTGTGATGTATGGCTCGTCACTGACGCCTGGATGATGCCCTTGGCTGACTCGACGATGATACGATTCTTGCTGAGCTGCTCTTGGACTAGGATGACCTTCTCCTGGCCACGAACGATGAAATACCCGCCCGGATCGATTGAGCACTCACTCAAGAGGCCCATATCAGTCTCCGATTTGCCATGCAAGACACATTTTGAACTTCGCAGCATTATCGGGAGGCGACCAAGTAGAATGTTCCTCTTCGAAGCCTTGCCGGACTGCTTCGAATAGACCACATCGACATAAACGGGCGCAGCGTAAGTCATGTCCCGAAGTCGGCATTCATTGGGTGTGACACTGGAGTCGACATATCCAGTATTCCGTTCATCTTGGCGATTCGGCTTGCCGACTCGGATGTCGGTGAACATGATGAACTTGTCCCTGTTCGTGTCGGACTTGACCATGTGGTTTGCTTTAATGATCTCTTTGAGCGCCACATCGGTGAAGTAGTCGTACGAGTCGATGTGCTGTTTCACCAGCCCCTTGACGCGGAGGAAAGCGGGCAAGAGGTTCCACTTGTCACGAGCGGTGTTGATTGGATCGGTGAGATGCTTCGAATAATAGAAGGGCTTGAGCAGCGCGTCCATATCATCCCGCACGACGGGTGCGCGCTTCTTGAGAGGTTGCTTTGCCGGTTCCACCGCCGCAGGCGGAGCGGTTGTCGATGCAGCATGATTTGATGACGCCGTACTCTCCGTGGTAGGAGCCGCCTCGGTTTCAGTTGGCTCCTTGGCCTTGGTTCGTCGGGCTGGGGCCTTTTTGGACGCCTTGACAGCTGTCTAGCTTAATATCAGTCTTTACATCCATGGTTTGCAGGATTGGAGTGGCGGACAGAATCTTCGGCCACCTCCACCGGACCCGACTTCTTCGGACGTGGGGGCATGGTGGATCGAGTGTCGAGCACCTCGAGGACCTCTGTGTCACCGTTGCATCGGAAGAATATCTTATGTTTCGAGCGTGCTACGCTAATTGTACATGCACTCGGGGTACTCGGAATGTTTGTGGAGGTTGTCCAACATGAAAGATCTATGCCAAGTCTGATGAGTCACCCTTCGACGTTTCTGCGCCACACCTCACTTTTCTCTTTACCGACTGGACATGCACAAATGTACGTGCAGCTGGTCTTTGCGCTTACAGGATCCAGGCGTCTGCAAGAGGAAAATCCTTGACGTCCTGCAAACACATGCGTACATGCACAATGTGCTAATCCTCCACCAACCGCCTTCCAGTGGTAGCTCGGTCCTCGGCTTAGAGTGTCGCGTTAAGCCGCTCTCCACAAGCCCGCATCAGAATCGAGGTGAACAGTTCCCACTGGTGTACTGTCGAGCCCACGACACTTTCGCCCACGGTGAATATGTCCAAATTCCAGTCGTCTGGCAGGGTGAAGACACCATCTGAGCGCCAGGCTGCTGGATGATGCACAGCTCTCTGTGCCGCCCTCTATGTCAAGTCCCTTCCAGTCGTTGCCCAAGCGGACGTCATGAACCCACAGCGCACATACATGTATGCAAGGACACACGCAGGGAAGGAAGCCGTCGAGGGTCTTTTCACGGGGCAGAAGGCGCATGGAAGGGACGCGGGTTGTGAAGAAGCTTCCACAGACGAACGCAACGCTTCATTAGAATGTGGTGCACGCAGCATGCACAACAAGACTGCTGCGCGCTCCATGATTCTGAGTACATCGTAGGTAGCTATGTGCATGATCGAGCGGGCATAGTGGTATGTGTCTGCCATTGTTCAGTCGGCTGAGAGCGGTCCTGTTGGTATATGCTCTCAGGCACACCCAAGCGTACATGTACCGCAGAGGTTGCGCCATCGTCGGGCAACTCTATCGCTTTGGCGGTCAAGCTGTGGATGCCCATTCGTTCCCCAAGCTACCAGACTTGGGCCTTAGACTGAAGTAGAGCCGCTCTAGTGCACTCACCGGCAAAAGGCTTCGCGACGTTCTACTAGAAAGGAAGGGACCCCGTCGGGACTGGTGAGCTTCTCCAGTCCGCCAAGCTCTCGTTGCTTCAACCACAAGTCGCACCTCCCGTCCCTCCCCTTTCACCTCCTTGCCCGCGAACACGCCCGCGACCACACACCCGCCCCTCTATTCCCACCCCCACTCTTCTCACTATAAGGCCCACGTCTCGTCTCAACTCTCAACACTGCAATATTATTACTGTCCTTACGGCTACCATTGCCTCGAACATTCTTCCTCCTGTACAAATTATCCACCGCCCACCCCTGAACCTCGACATCGCAGGCATTGGACTGGTACAGCAAACCCCCAAGCCTTCCGCTCAGGCATCGCTCGCCCGTATTGTTGGGATGCTAACTTGACGCGTTCCCAAGCACTGAAGTCATGGCCTACTTTTATCGTGGGCCGCAATCCCCTCGGGAAGAGCAGCAGGTCCCCATCTACACCAACCCCCTCTCGCCGCCACGGAACCCGAATCGGCTGAGCGGCAGTATGGCGAGCGCCAGTAGTATGCGAAACGGGTTGACGAGGAGGTTCACGACAAACAACGAGCTGCCGCCCACAGCGCTGTCACCCATCGGGCAGCAGAGAAAACAGGCGGCAGGGGATTATACGGTAAGCAAGACACCCTTTCTTGTGTACGTTGTAAGACGGGTTGCGGAGGAACTTGTTGCAGCGTTCTAGCGGATGTCAGAGGATCTTGCGGGGGGGGTGGAGGAGGAGCTTGTGCTGGCCGTAAAAACGAAACGGCTCAAAGGGTAGGTTGGGATCAAGGATACTGGGAGTCGCTAAGATCTCACCGCGAATGCGGTACTTTGGACTGGTGGGCGGTAGACGCTCGGCCGCACGGGGTTGGGACTCCGAAGGTAACGACCAGATTGGTGCGGGATACGCACGCTATGGTCACGGTTGCATTTTCGTACTATCACAGGCTAATTCACAGCAATCAGCCCGCTGGACGCATGAAAATGGCGCCAGTAAGTCTGCTTGAGTCTCCTCGCCGCTCTTTGCCGCGCTCCATCGCTGATAGTTGGGCAGTCCGAGGACCGTGTGCGCCATTATGAACAACTCTTGCGGGAGCAACGCCAGATACAAGCAGAGCTCGCTCAGGTCGATCCAGAGACGCGCCGCGAGGTTGAGCAAGGGCTTCGCCACGAAGAGCATATTGCAGCCATGATGGCATCAAGTGAGCCGGCTAGCCCACCACCGGCGGACTACGGTAGCGCCTTCCCCACCGCGTTCTCGAAGCCAAACAGGTACTCCAATGCCAGTTTGACGTCAGTGCCAGGCATCAGCAACCGGCCTAGCCGCTCGAACACGCAGATGACCTCTCCATCTGCTGGATATGTGCGACCATACACCTCTGGCGGCACACATCTCCCGTCGCAGTCGGTACCAGGCTCCCGGCGGCAGTCTGACGACGAAGAGGACGACGATGCTTTCATGTACGGGTTTGAGAACGGAGTCCACCGTGCAGCAGCCAAGTAAGTCGTGCATGATTTGGGGCCATCGTACGCTCCATCACTTGCTCGTCTTCACGTTGGCCTCGCAGGTCCTTCGGGCATGTGACACCTTCACCTCACTTCGCCACTTTGAAACCTTAACCTCACACCTTGACAATACCACAACCAACAGCCACTTCCTTCTTATTGTGCTATTCGGCGACAATAGTCTCATTTGACTCCATCTACTTCATCCAGTCTTCCGAGCTGACACTTCCTCCCCAGTCCGAACCGCAACTCCATGCCAGTCACTGGCTACTCTCGCAAGCGAAACACCACAGACTTCTCATCCCACGGTCAAGCAAACATTACAAGCTTCTCCTACAACGAAGACGACGACTTTCACCGCAACCCCAAGTCCAACACTACCTCGCCGCCAACCGCAAAGACCTATCTGCAGGTACAGCAGACTGCGGACGGCTTTCCCAAGTTGATACGCCGCGAAGATAACGTCGAGCTGTCTTCTTCCGCTCTCGATCTCGCTTTTGCGAGGGGTGTGGAGCCGCAGCAGCAGCTTGCCGACCGCGCTACGGCTAGCCGTCACCGCATCTCTTTGCCACCCAGCGCGTTGAGCGGCAACTTCACCATTGCTCCGCTCAACCGCATCATGGCGAACGCTGACAGCAAGTCACCTGCGGCAAACCGTCGGTCAACGGAAGTCAAGTTCTCCACGGAAATCAAGCGTCCATCACTCATGTCTCCACCGCTACAATCCATGGCAAACGGCACCACGCAGAAGACCTTGTCTTCTTACTCCACGAACGACATCCCGACTTTGAGAAGTATCAACGGTGGTCCTTCAAGCGGACCCGCCACGGCCATCACTTCGCCGTCACGTCAATCTGTCGGCTTGGTCGACGTGTCTTCACCTGAGAACACAATCAGCCGCATCACTTCGATTGCCTCGTCATCGAACAACAACATCGACCGCCAAAGCCAAGACTTCACCTTCACTTTCAACCAGCAAGACAGCAGCAACGAACTGACGGCAGCAGTCAACTCTGGCCTCCAAGCCAACGCCGCACCGTTCGGTCCGATGGGTAACACCCACGACAGCCCAATGCAGAACGGCCAGAACGGCATGTCTCCATACGCTCAGCCGCCATACTTCCAGCCCGGCTACAATATGCAGATGCTCAATAACGGCTTCGGCAATATGAACGTCTGTGGCTTCGGCGGGCAGCCTCAGTGGCCGGGCCAGATGAACATGTACGGCCCGCAGAACGGATACGGTGGCTACCAGCAATATGGTCAAAACGGTCAAGCGAATCCCGGTGCCGGTCGGTTCCCTGACAATCAGCGTGCTTTGACGCAACAGCGTCGCCAAGCACAGGAGGATGCACAGGCGCGCTTCAACCAAGTCACCGTCAACCAGCTCACAGGCGAGATCTACGGCCTATGCAAAGACCAGCACGGATGCCGCTTCCTGCAGCGCAAGCTCGACGAGCGTGCCGACGATAGCGTCCAGATCATCTTCGAAGAGGTCAAGGAGCACATCATCGAGCTCATGACCGACCCGTTCGGCAACTATCTGTGTCAGAAGCTGCTTGAGTGCGCCAACGACGACCAACGCACGGCGCTCATCACCAACGCCGCCCCGGCCATGACGAAGATTGCGCTCAACCAGCACGGCACCCGAGCTTTGCAGAAGATGATCGAACACATATCCACACCCGAGCAGACCGATGTCATCATCGAGGCTCTCCGCTTCGATGTCGTTCAGCTAATCCAGGATCTCAACGGCAACCACGTCATCCAGAAGTGCCTCAACCATCTGTCTCCTGAGAACGCACAGTTCATCTTCGACGCAGTCGGCGTTCATTGCGTTACCGTCGGCACCCACCGCCACGGCTGCTGCGTGCTCCAGCGCTGCATCGATCACGCCACCGGCGTACAGAAAGGTGGCCTTGTCGATCAAGTCATCAAGAATGCCTTCGCGCTCGTTCAAGATCCGTTCGGCAACTACGTCGTGCAGTACATCCTTGACCTTGGCGAGCCATGCTTCACCGAGCCGCTGTGCCGCAGCTTCTACGGCCAAATCGCCTATCTCTCGAAGCAGAAGTTCAGCTCGAACGTCATCGAGAAGTGCATCCGTTGCTCCACCCACGACACCAAGCGCGTGCTCATCAACGAGATCGCAGTGCCGCAAGACCTCGACAAGCTGCTCCGCGACTCCTTTGCCAACTACGTGGTCCAGACCGCCATGGACTTCGCCGACGATGAAGCCAAGTCGTTCCTCATCGAGAGCATCCGCCCGATCCTCCCGGCGATCCGTCACACGCCATACGGTCGTCGCATTATGACCAAGATAGGTGAGTATGACGCTCAAATGTCCGCCTCGTCCTCCGCCGATCCTTCTGGCGCGCCTTCCGGCGTAGCGACCCCAGCCGATCAGCTGTCTCCACCCACCATGAGCCGCAACCTGAACGGCACCATCAATGGCACGTCGCCGTACGCTAGCCAGACCGTGCCCTCCGGCGGTCGTGGCAACCGCAATGGCTGGGCTGGTCCACCACCGCAGTGGAACGGCATCGACAACAACGTCGCGGCCTTCACCAACAGCAACTTCGTTCCGAACGGTTACGGCAACCACGACGGCCCTCACAGCGACATCTCGTCGCCGACACCGCAGCGACACGGTCATAGCAACAGCATGTTCGCTGGCGAGCCGCACGCCTACGCCAGCCCCACCTTCTCCGGTCGTGAGCCGGCGGCCTTCAATCGCTTCTAGGCGCGCACACATCAACTCTGCGTGTCGCTGTATCAATACTTTGCATACTTGGTGCATGGGCAGCGTGCCGCCACTGCTTCAGCCTCATTCCAGCATGAGCTACGATCTTGAATACTAGATGATTGGCGATTGTACCTTGGTTACTACTACCACCATCGCCCATTGTGGCTACGATCCCGAATCTTGGCCACTTTCTTCTTGCATATGCGACCGCACTTTGCGGAACGGACAGCTCGGAGCGCGACACTCCTGTACCAACACCAACATCCCAGCATAGCGGCGCAACGTCAAACGAGTTCGGCAACGGGGCCTCCGAGCACCCTCCCGAATACTCGACTTACATTCCACGTTTCTTTTGTCTGTTACTCACTCTTGGGCGCCACGGCGATGGCGGGCTGGCTGCCGAGCATCAAATTCCATCACAACATCGATACGATACGACCAGTCCGAGCATGATCTTCAACGACCCTTGTACTTCTAGCGCAGCCGTGCCTTGGCCTGCGGATTGGAGACTGCTGGCTACTGCTGCTGGCTGCTGCTGCTTCTTGAAAAGTCACATTTGCGATTGCTTACTTCTTCGACGAGATGGCTGGTTACTGGGTGAGAGAGAGAGAGAGGGGGTTGGGTCATGGAACCATAGAGTCTGAGTCTTGAGCTGGGCCTGATGGCTTGATTACGAGTGTTTTGCTTGTATTATAACACCTTGGAAATGACGATTCTGTCCCCAAATCTCTCCTCCTCACTCTACTTGCTTGCACGTGGGCTGCTCTTTGCCATGTCCAGCTCCGTCATGTCAGTACATGTACCTTACTATTTGTACGACATCTCGGACACAGCCTGCCATAAGGTAGTGAACGAACTCGGTAAGGGGCCGTCGTGCGGTGAACGTTTCGGCAAGAGATAACAAACCACGCTTGACATTGGAATAAGTAGACCGAGCAAGTGGATTTCTCCGTGGAGCTTTCGTATCGGTACCGTGGATCAACAAACATTACAATTACGCGCCGCAGCTCGTCTAAGACGGCCCAACTCCTACCCAGCCACTCCGATATTTCCTACCCCATACCCCGTAAGCCAGTAGCAAAATCTCATAGTCGTGAGTGCCACTCAGATGGCGTTCGTGCGATGCCCGCCGAAGAACTCATGCGTCATGGCTCCAGGAGTAGGCGTGCTGGGCCCGGTAGAGGAGAAGGAGACGGAGTCTGGGAGTAAGTTGCTCACAGAGCGCGACTTGATGAGTGGCGCGGAGGCAGTAGTCTGAGCACTGTCAGATCGCCGTTCGGTAGAAAGAGTATGGCCGGGCGCTGGTGTACGTACCTTCGCCATCGGCTCCCGTGCCTTGTTACCCGACCCATGATCCGCCAGCGGCGTGAACGCTGCCGACCCCGAGCCGCCTACACTGTTCTTCGCGGTCTGCAGACCGACACGCCAGTAGTCAATCTCGATATCCTGATCCAGCTGCCGTAGTCGCTTGTCGATCATCGCCGTCGTCAGAATGCCGCGTAGACTCGGGAAGGTACGACGGATCTTGGTGACGATGCCGGGTAGTGAGTAGTTCCTCGCGTCGAGCACGCAGATGGCGAGATCGTGTTGTGGTGTCCAGCCTCCGGGGAGGGGTGGCGTGTCTTCCACGCGATCGAGTAGGGTGGGGCTGGCTCTGGCGCCGAACGTGGCGAACATGCCGCCGGGGTCAGAGATCGGAGGGAGTGGTTTGTCGCGCTGGAGGGAGCCGCTGAACCTGCTGCCGAGAGCTGCTGGGCGTGGTGCCGGACTTCGGGGTGTCATCGTTGTCGGTTTGCGGAAGGAGGGCATGGGTGGGGTGCTGTGGAGCTCGGGAAGGAAGGAGGTGTTGTTGATGGAGGCGGGTGTGGTGGGTTTGAGGGTGTTTGTGCGGTCTTTGAGCGGTGTCTCCGGCGCCAGCGCGGAAGTCGTGGACTTGCTTCGCCATCTCCGGGCACTGCTGGAGTAGCCGGAGTTGCGGTTCGGCGTGTCGGTGCCTGAGCTTGCGCTAGAAAACATCTGTGCCTTGTGAGGAGTGAGTGTTGGGTAATGCGACAACAGCGGTGGATACATACGAAGGAGGCTCGAAAGGAGAAGGCGGAGCTGGCGTTGCGGTGTGTTGTCGGTCGTGTTGCTAGTGACTATGACGGTGTCAGCGGTCCATGCGAAGCACTTCGTTTGTGGTGGCAAACGTACGGGCGGATCTGGTAGGTGTATGCGCTCTTCTGGGTGCTCGACGCCTAGATAGCGGTTGATGTCAGTGCCGTACTTCTTCCTCGCTATCGCCGATGGCATCGGGGGGCGGAAGTTGGCGGCGGAGCGGAACACGACGGGGACATGTGTGTTGTTGAGTGTGAGGAGGTGCAGAGATGGGAAGATCCGGTTGAGCAAGCGATCGGGAGATTTGGCAGGCGCGTCGATTCATGGGGTGTTGTCGGGGAAGGAACGAACGAAGCGCCATGCCGAAAGCGCTTGCCGGACAATCGCTTGCACTCATCTAAGGTAAGGCGATTAGGTATTGCATGCTACATGTCGCAGTCCAAGTGACCCCGTATGTTACAATGCACCCAACAACTTTTCTGTACACTCACCGAGCCGCCGTCGCCGGGTCCGCTCTTGCGAAGGCGCACCATGCGCTGCCAATGCGCTTTTAGCCCTTATCATCCTTTCCGCGATTCAGCTTCTACAAGCCACAACATCCTAATCCAATTGCGGTGTTTTGCTGCTGGCTCAAGCGGCTACTTTACTTGAGCCCAAGCTTGCTCATCAGGGTGCCACTCGCGCTACCACCGGGCTCCATGATCCCAAGCACGCTCTTCCACACTTGCCCGGGTTCTTTGCTAGCGTCCACCGCTTTCCAAATCCCCGTCTTTCGGTAGTAGTCCGTGACTGGACCCGTCTGATCGTGGTACGTACCCAGCCGCTTCGTGAGCGTCGCCTCGTTGTCATCAGAACGCTGAATGAGCGGCTCGCCGGTGATGTCGTCGGTCATGTTGGCTTTTGGCGGGTTGAAGATCTTGTGGTATGATCGGCCGGATGCCGGGTGGACCAGACGGCCAGTGATGCGGGCTACCAGGAGACTGTCGTCGATCTGAAGCTCGATGGCGTGCTTGAGGGGCTTGCGCTGGTCTGTGAGCATGCCGTCGAGCTTCTCGGCTTGGGGCACGGTTCGTGGGAAGCCGTCGAGGATGAAACTGGGGGTCTGTCAGTCGATGCGCTTGCCCGTAGCAACTTCAGTACTTTGTCCACATACCCATTCTTGCACTCCTTGTTGTTCTCCAGCTGGTCACGGATCATGTTCACCATGATGTCGTCCGACACCAGCTTCCCGTCATCCATAATCTTCTTCGCCTGCCTGCCCAGTTCCGTCTTCGCCGCGACTTGCGCGCGCAGCATGTCGCCGGTAGCCAGATGACAGCACCCATACCGCTCCTTGATCTTCGGCGCCTGCGTGCCTTTGCCTACGACACGGGAGTCGCGTCAGTGGTTTCGCAGGACCCGCCGAGTGACAACGTAGTCCTTCTACGCGCCATTGGAGAAACGTACCAGCACCCGGAGGTCCAATGAGGATCATCCTCATCCCTCCATCTGCTCCTCCTCGGGCCGGCGCAGTCTCGTTGTCGCCGTGGTGTAACCGGTCCTCGAGAGTCTTGAGCCGGTTCTCCAGCTTCTCGACCGTCGCCCGCAGCTGCTCGACCAATTGCTCCGCCATCTCTCCCTCCTCAGCTTCGACTCTGCTTCTCTACCGTGCGAACAGAACGAGTCGAACAAAGGGGCCTGAGGTGCGGTGGGATGTGTAGGGTAGTAGGGAAAGACGCGGCAAGCTTCCAGAGTTCGTGTCGGGAAGAGAGCTTCTGGACGTGAGGTTGGGTGGCCTGGGCTCGTCAAGCTGTCTTCCGGTTCCCTCGGCGAGTTCGGGGGCGCGTCCATTGAGCCGGCGTGCCTGAGGCAGGACTATCCGTGGGACTACCTTATACATGTGTATAAGGTGAGGTTCCTTACTTTATGAGGTACTCTCGAACACGGGAGAAACAGAATGAGCGCAGTTGCTATGGGTTTGATGAGGTGCAAAGATGTACTGTACAACAGGATCAACTAGGTCTCTAGGTCGTCCATCTAAGAGGGAGAAGCTCCTTGAACCCTTTCGCTATGCATTCGCTTGACCCATCACAATGCCCCCAAAGACCATCGCTATGCATATGCCGGCGTATCCAACTCCACACGCTCCATCGCTGTGCTCCCAGCATACCAACCCATCGTATCCAACCCCTGTCTCCGCCGTGGTGCATCCCACTATGTTCAACTCTGTCCCATATCCTACACGTCCTCCACACCCTCCCGTATCTTACACACCCCTTCCTCCACCCTCTTCCTACGCCACACCTCCCATAACCCTCCCAGCCCAAACAAGCATCGGCCGGAAATACCCCGCAATCATACTCTCCGTATAATAACTATGCTGACTGCTATGCTCGCTCACCAAATTATGCGCCAGCTCATGACACACGGTAATCCACCAGTACGCCCCGGCCTCCACTCTGCCCTCGGGCGTACTCAGGGCAGAGAAGTGGAGTTGCTCGAAATACCGAAGATTGCAGAAGATGGAGCCGTTGGAGTTGAAAGCGATCGAGGCTCCATGGTCGTCGTGGAAGATATTCAGGTTGCCCGGCGGTAAGGAGAAGATCGCGGCTGTTTCCGCGAGTAAGGCGGCGAAGCGCTCCAGCGCCTCGCGGTGCGCTTGCATGAAGGCGTTGGCGTCGCCGGGGCGAGGGGAAGAGAGGAAGAGTTTGATACCGTGGGGTGGGAGGTCGGTGATGTATTGGAGGTCGTGACCGGGCTTGCTGTCGCAGTACGATGGCGTTTCTTTGATCTCGTTGGTCTGGGGCGGGGTGAAGAGGGAGCGCGGGTTGTAGGGGCGAGTGGACGCGATGGCGTTTCGAAGGTTTTGTTGGAGCGCGCGGGGCGAGGTGACCGGCTCTGTGCCGGAGCCGAGTGACTTGTTGATATTGGGGTCGCGGGGTTCGTAGGGTGGTGGGAGATCTGGCACGGCGTTTGTGTCGCCATTGGTGAGCATGTTCTGCATGTGCTGGCTCGCTTGGCCGTTCTGGTTCAGACCGAGCGCCTTCGAGATGTTGCTGAAGACATTCTTCTTGCCGCGTCCCGGCGAGCCAGGCCGCTGTTCGGGTGAGTTGGCGAAGGCACCAGGCATCGAGAGCTGTCGGTCTGGCGTGTTGGAGAGTTGCTGTTGTGGCTGCTGCTCGATTTGTGGTACCGACTCTCCATTCGTGAGAGCTCTCTGATCTGGCGGTGGCCGCGCAGCAGCCTCCGCCTCTGCCAGTCTCCTCACCTCCTCTTCCCGCTTCAAGCGCTCACTCTCTGCGATTCGCGACTCAGCAGCTTTCTGCCGCAATATCCGATCGACGTTGTACCCTTTCGTCTTCAGCCTCCTTAGATCAGACTCTAGAATTGTCTCCAGCGCCAAGAAGTCCTGCTGTCGCGGCCGCTTGAGCAAAAGACTCATGATCGCTCGGCTGACCTCGTACAGATCATTTTGCGCCGTGACAAAAAGCGTAGCGTCACGCTTCGTCTCGCGATGCAGCGCCGCAGTCCTCTTCTCGAGAAAGTGCATTTTATACCCTTTCAGACGGCGAGTGATTTGCAGGAAATCGGTGGCTTTGACCGTGAGGTTCTGCTCCAGCCATCGCGCATCATGTCTAATGACGTCCGCCGTGTGGTCGTGCAGGAATAAGCGACACCGCTCCACGATCAGTCGCTGTAGTCTCTGCGCGGAAGTCTGATCCTTGAGCAAAGCACCCATGCGCTGATCGTCCTCGACCAGTTTGCTGAGCCACGGTGTCTCGAGCGCGGCATACAAGTCCTCGAGCGTCTCTTCTTGAGGTGCAGTCATCAGACTCGATTGGAAGATCCGGAACGTTGCGAAGTCGTCCACGATGACCATCTCCGGCGCGCTGGCTAGCGAGTACTCCTTGATGAACATCTCCTCCTCGTCCGGATCCCGCGACTTCTCGCCGTCACCTCTAATCACCTCTTTCACAGCCAGCAGACACGGCGCTCTCTTCAGCTGCTGCCACAGACTCTTGTCCTTCTTCAGATTCGCCGCGCTCTCCGCAATCTTCCGCAAGAGCTGCAAATACTTCTCCGAACCCAACGTCTGCAACAGCCGCGCCGGCTGCCGTACCAGCATGCTCGCAATCTCTGCGGCGCTCGGCTCGTGCTTGGAGCCTACACGGAGCAGGAACGAGTTCGCTTCCGGCCCGAAATCGACGAAGTCGAAGATATTGGCGTAAGTAGTGCTGTCGCCGAGGAAGCATGCGCGAGGAGCCACGAATCGTACAGCGTCCGGGCCTTTCTCTAAGCTCTCCAGAACAGGTACGATAGGCGCATCACCCAGCTTTTCGGCTAGATTACCGGAGGGGCCAATCTCATTGAGGCGGCAGGCGAAGTAGCCATAAAGAACCTTGGCTTGCGCAATAGTCAGGGGAGGTGACTTGATCAAGCGCTCGGTGGCCAATTCGATCGCCGGATCTACCGCAACACCCAGCATATGGGCATGAGGCGCTAGGTCCTGCCTCAGCGTGCGGAAGCGCAGCACAGCGGCTTGCGGGTTCGCGTAGCACTGTGAAGGCTTGGCGATGAGATTACTGGCCTCTCCCGGGAATGGGTTGACAGGCAGGAAAGCCTTGTCGATCTCGGCCATGGGATAACGGTTGTATTGGTTCTGGTAGTTGTTGATGATGAAGTATGTGATAGCGCTCTGTTGGAGCTCGCTGCCGAGCGGCGCCTTACTCAGGATGTTGACCAGAGTGGGCACCGACGGGTATGGCTGTAGACCCAGAGCTTTAAGGAAGCGGCCCTCGGGACTCTGCTGTCGCCAGATACCCGGCCAGTGAAGCACGGGGAGGCCGAGGCGACGGATGCTGTCAGAGGGCTCGTAGAGGTCCGAAAGCTTGTGGAGCTTGCCTTTGTTGATCTGGTCGCCTGACTGCGTTTCGGCGGGACAGATGGGCGTGTTACGGAGCTTCTTAAGGTCCTCTTGGGGGATGTCGTCCTTGACCGAGATCAGGTACTTGATCAACTCCACGTGGCTCCACTTGCCCTCCTCGGTCGCACCAGCTGCCGACTTTGCCATCAGCCTATCGAACACGACATTCAACTCTACCGTCTTCCTGACGCCCAGTGAAGCCAGGAACTTCTCCTTTACTCCCTGCAAGCCGATGATGGTCGGTAGGTCGTCGAACAGCTTGACACTGCCAAAATATGCCTGCGGGGGCGTACGCATACCCAACTTCGTTGGTATGACGGTGCGTGGGACAAGCAACTCGGTAATTGTCTGCTTGCTCGAGTTCGACAAGCCGTCCCATGACTTTGAGATGACAGGCAGAACCTGCGACGCCACGCCCGGCGAGGAGGTCAAGCTCTGGCCCGCGCCAAACCCTCGGCCGTCGCTTTCGATGATGTCGCGCAACCAAGGCACGATCTGCAGCTCCTCCCACCCGATCGACTCCAGCTGCTTCGGCGTCAGCCCCTTCGTCAACCGGAAGGGAATGGTTTGCGAAGGCACAGGCAGCTCCGCCGGTATCTTCGCAACATGGACGAAGCTTTTCACGCTGCCAAGCTGCAGTACCGGACTAGGAGACGTGTTGACATGTTCCTCGCTGATGCTTGCAACGGTGCCGTCGAAGAGGAGTTGGATGGCTTGCGCGTCGTGTTCGCCTCTTGAGACCTTGCCACATGCCCACTTTACGAGCTCCATGACCTGCCGTTCAGTCAGGGCTTGCGCTTCGAGTTCCTTCTTGATGTCGCCTGTGGTGATGTCTGATAGCAGCCCAAAATCTCGAAGCTTTGTCAGGAATTGGTTGGCTTTCAACATGAGTTCGTCGGGCACCACCGGGATGCCATCCACGAAGCTGAGATCTTCGGTGGCGACTCTGACCTGATGGCTCGGGAGGACTCCACGAGTGCTGAGTACGTCGATGCTGGCTTTCTGGTTGCACGTCCAGAATGCTTCCTCAATATATTGACCGACCTTTGCCGATGGTGTTGACTCGTCGTAGTTGTACTGCTTGTAGGCGTGTATGGCTGCGGGCATGATGGCATCCAGATCTTCTTTTGTGACCTTCTTCCGGCCACTCATTGAGAGCGTGCGGTCGAGCTTAGCTTTCAGCTCGGCCATCTCGCCCGTGTATGCTATGCGGCAAGCGATGCCGGCCACGCGCAGCATTTCGATGTTCCAGTCTCGAACATAGCGGGCGTTGAGGTCAATTGATTCGCGCTCAACGGTCGGGATGACGGAGGGTGCTGAAATGTGCGCGAGCAAGCCTGTTGTCTGCGCTGTCGGGAAGCCGATGAAGATCTTGCCGTTCTTGCTCGGCAATACAGACGAGAAGATGGCGCTCGACTGCTTGGAGCCAGCTCCAGAGGCTACCGCCGCGGCTGATTCATCATAGGAAGATGTGAGGATAGCGATACGGGTATGTTTCGGCGGCGGTTTCTTCGTTGCGCGCTCAAGCTCGGCGGACAGCTGCTTGCTTACGTAGGTCTGCACGTTGACTGTGCTCAATCGAAGGAAGACGGTCGCTTGACTGAAGCCGGCGAGGTCTTCGAGAAGCGCTTGTTGCAGGACCTCCTCCTCACGTTGCGCACGCTTCATCGTCGCACTTGTTGCGCCCTGGCCCGGAGCTGCCGTGAAACGACTAAACCAGCTGCGCAGCGATCCTCCTCCCGACACATCGAGCTCAGCTGCTATTGCCACCGTCTGTATCCGATTCCAACCAACGACGTTCATCCATCGTCCGTCAATCTGGGCGTTCTGGTACTCCACATCTACAATCTTCATGAGGCCGTCCCGTGTCTTCGGGTTCACGTCTTTGGGTATATTGACACTCGCCCCGGGCGCCATCTTCTTGTTCAGCTGAAGTATATTCCAATCATCTAGATGGAGATTGATGCGCTCTAAGCCTACGAACGTCAAACTCGTAGCCAGGAATTGGCACAAGCTCAGCAGAGACGGCACGGGCGTGCTCTGACTCCGGTAATCGAGCAAAAATGTGGTACCGTCTGTTGCCGAATCATCCGGCACCTTACCTCTCCGTGTGAAGAGGCTGTCCTTTTTCCAGTAGAATGCCATCGACTGCTTGCCGGAGCTGACGAAGGGTGTCTCGCAGTCCGCGAATACGCTGTAAAAGCCTACCCCGAATGCGCCGATCTTGGTCTCGTCCGGGTTGCCTTCCGCTATCCTCTTCAACCGCTGCCAATCATTCTCGCCGAACAGCTCGCCGTCGTTGCTTACCAGCAGCGTCTTGAGGGTGTGGTGTAGCAGGACATGTCTCAGGTGATCTGACGTATCCTGACTCTGAGGTAGCGGCACGGTCGCGGAAGGAGTCGTCTCGAATCGGATGGTGACCGTCTTGGCCTGGGCGTCGGCGGCATTTTGTATCAGCTCTCGCAACGTCGTCCATTCGCCGGAGTATCGAGCAAGCACTTTGTCGATGAGGGCGCGGGTGTTGACGGTAACTGCCTCTTCCTCTTCATGCGAGCCCATGGTCTGCTCTCGCAACCGGGCATACTGTGACGCCGCCATCGCCACTGAGTCTGACGGGGTGGTGTGGTTTTGGGTTAGGCTGTAGGCTTAGGGTGTTCGTGATGACATGGTCGTTCGTGTTCGATCCCCAGGTGCAGGATGCGTGTCGGAGCGAGAGTTGTAGGTCGTGGTGTTACAGAAATGTAATGTAAATGGATGCACTCGACCAGTGTGTGGCGCACATCACATCAACATACGCCACGCGTGAGTCGCGGATCTGACATGTGACATGCAGGGATCGGACGTGCCCGGCCCCACCCGCAGAGCCTCACGGACGCGCGCCGTCCCGGTTCCTGTTTGGACCTTAGATGGGGGCCAAAAGTGTGGAGAGGCTCAAGCTCGCGGTCCTCTACAGGCATAAGTTGAAGCAAACCAAACACTTCCTCCTAAACCGCTACCAGCACCGCTCATATGACCCCCAGCGGGCAGTAGAGCTTCATGGATATACAGTCCATCGCTGGCTTACTGCAAGCCAGTCTTGATCCAGCACAGAACCGACAGGGTATGCACCGCTCAACCCCAAACCACCACCTTCACCAACGCTGACCATACCGAACCACAGCCGAACAGTCACTCAAGGCCGAGGAGATCAAACCCGCCTTCTCTCTCGCTCTACTACAGATCGTCGCTACCGACACCCTCCCCCAGACGACGCGACTCGCCGGCGCCCTCTTCTTCAAGAACTTCATCCGGCGCAATTGGACGGACGAGGAGGGGAACCACAAGCTACCCCAGGATGAGGTCGCCACCATCAAGAGCGAGCTCATTGGGCTCATGGTCCGGGTGCCGCCGTCGATACAAGCTCAGCTCGGCGACGCCATAAGCGTGATCGCAGACAGCGACTTCTGGCAGAGATGGGATACGCTGGTCGATGATCTGGTGTTGAGGTTGACTCCCGACAACGCGCAGGTCAACAACGGCGTGCTGCAAGTCGCACACTCCATCTTCCGACGGTGGGAGCCGCTGTTCCGGTCCGACGAGCTCTACACCGAAATCAACCATGTCTTGTCCAAGTTTGCGACACCGCTGCTGCAGCTATGGCAAAATACGGACCACATGATCGAGCAGAGTCAGGGAAACGCAGAGGTACTGAAGGCGCAGTTCGCGACGCTGGATGTCATATTGAAGCTCGTCTACGACCTCTCCACCCACGACATGCCTCCCCAATT
Source organism: Friedmanniomyces endolithicus (assembly GCA_030411845.1). Lineage (NCBI taxonomy): Eukaryota > Fungi > Ascomycota > Dothideomycetes > Mycosphaerellales > Teratosphaeriaceae > Friedmanniomyces > Friedmanniomyces endolithicus. Next base: position 45,082 of record JASUXV010000032.1, read on the forward strand.
CGAGGAGAACCTCCCCGCGATCGCCGCGCTTCTCCAGAAGTATCTTACCTACGACAACCCGCTCCTGCAATCAACCGACGACGACGAGGCTGGCCCACTGGAGATAGTGAGAGCAGGCGTGTTCAAAGTACTGGTGCGGTACGCAAGAATGTATTCCGAAGAGTTTGACAGCCACATGGAGCAATTCATCGGAACGTCATGGAACTTCCTCACCGGCCTGGGACCTGAAGCGAAGTACGATGCCGTCGTCAGTCGAGCGCTGGACTTCTTGACGATTGTGGTGAGCATGGGCAAATACGCAGGGCAATTCAACGACGCGACGGTGTTGAGTCAGGTGACGGAGAATGTGGTGATACCGAACTTGTCCTTGCGAGAATCAGATATCGAGACGTTCGAGGATGAGCCCATTGAGTTCATCAGGCGGGATCTGGAAGGCTCGGATGAGGACACACGGCGGCGAGGTGCGACTAACTTCCTGCGGAAACTGATGGAGCAATTCGAGAAGCTTGTGACCGACATCGTGATGCGATACGTCAACCACTTTCTCGCTGAGTACGCGAAAGACCGGGAAGCCAACTGGAAAGCGAAAGACACTGCCGTGCACCTGTTCTCATCTATTGCAGCTAAGGGCGTGGCGACATCAGCCAAAGGCGTATTGGGTGTGAATCCGAATGTCAACGTAATCGACTTCTTCCAGAACCACGTCGCGGAAGATCTCACGGATTCGCATGCGCAGCCACTGCTGAAAGTCGACGCTATTAAGTACCTTTACATCTTCCGCAGTATCCTCTCTCCGGGACAATGGCAAGCCGCTTTCCCACTTCTGGTGCAACATCTCAACTCGTCAAACTACGTCGTCTACACTTACGCGGCCATCGCTGTGGACCGTGCGCTTTTCCTCACCGACGACCAGAAGCAGCCCACGATACCACGTGACAGCATCGTACCATTATCGAAGGATCTTTTGCAGCACCTCTTCACACTCATCACGAAAGACACGAAGCCGGAGAAGGTGCAGGAGAATGAGTTCCTGATCAAGTGTGTAATGCGAGTGCTGATTGTGCTACGAGATGGCGTGGTACCGATCATGGACATGGTGCTCATGAACCTTGTCAACATTACGAAAGTCATACGGCACAACCCGTCCAACCCAGGCTTCTGCTACTATCACTTCGAGTGCCTCGGCGCGCTCATACGGTTCGCTGGGCCCACGCAGCCGGAGAAAATCGAAGCCGGCCTCTTCCCGCCTCTGACTGAGATCCTCGGCGCGGACGTAGACGAGTTCAGACCCTACATCTTCCAGCTCTTAGCCGCTATGATCGAGACCAACCCCTCGCCCACCCTCTCGCCCAGCTTCCAGCAATTGGTGGCACCTGTCTTGAACCCAGTTCTCTGGGAAAGCAAAGGCAACGTCCCCGCCTTAGCCCGCTGCCTCTGCAACATCCTCCCCAAAGCCTCAACCGAGATCACCGCCGGCAACCAAACGGAAGCCGTCCTCATCATTTTTCAGAAGCTCGTCAGCTTGAAGGTCTACGAAACCTACGCCATGGACCTCATCGAAACGGTGGTCACATCTTTCCCACCTGCAGCACTGGAGAATTACTGGCCCACAATCCTACAGCTCATGTTCACCCGCCTCTCCAACTCAAAGACCGAAGCTTTCACCCTCCGATTCATCCGCTTCTATCATCTCGTCTCCGCACACACGGAGAAGGGCCTAGGAGCCGACTTCTTCATCAGCGTAGCCGACCGCGTCCAAGCGAATGTCTTCACTCCAATCTACACCCAAATCATCCTCCCAGACACCCAAAAGCTAGTCCGACCCGCGGACCGCAAGACCGCCGTCGTGAGCCTGACGCGCACACTAGCCAGCAGCCAGGCGTTCGTCGAGCGATACGCGAAACGCGGATGGACCATCACCTGCCAGGCCCTCCTCCTCCTCCTCGTCAACCCTCCCGTCCCGCAGATAGGCGCAGACGACACGGCGGTGATCGAGGACCGCGACGTGGACGATCTGTCTTTCGGCGCGGCTTTCACGCAGCTGAATACGTGTCGGCCAGCGGCGCCAGCGGATCCGTGGCCGGAGGTTACGGATGTGAGGGTTTGGGTGGGGAGGGAGTTGCGGGCGGCGGATGAAAGGAGTGGAGGGCGGATTGGGATGTTTGTGGGGGAGAAGCTGGGGGAGGAGGAGAGAGAGGTGTTGAGGGGGGTTATGGGGGCTGCGTGAGAGGATTCGCGTGTGGAGAGCAGACGATGAGCCCATACTCGCCGCGGAATCACGGATAAATGCGCCCGAGGCGGATGCATGGGTTTGTCAGTGGCTGGGTGGGTTGATCGAGATGAGTGACTCACGAACCACCTTGTCACTGTTGCGTTCCTCGAGTGAACGGACTTTGCACTCGGGGTGGCATGAGGTGGACCATAGCTGCACCATTCGCTCCACGTAGATCGACCTCAGCTCCGAGGAAACAAAATGCTACGCCCAGCCCCCTCGGTCGCGTCTCGTCGTACCCAAAAGCCTACCGGTTGCACTGACATCGTACCGGCCAGGCACTGATGTAGTGCCATCCACCAGTTAGCGACTTCTCAGTATTCCCTCCTCGGACGCAGATGACCCGATTTCCGAGCCAAAAAGCCAAACTTGGAAGTCACACTCACTGCACTTGGTATCAGTTGACATGTCATGTACAGCATCAACAATGTAGCAAGAACAACACCATGGCCGACGTCGAGAACGCCCTCCCCATCGCCTCTCGTCGAGAGCTACGACTGTCCCTCAACCAAACCAGCGACCTTTTAATCGAGAAGATCCCCAAAGTCGAACTCCACGTCCACATCGAAGGCACTCTAACCCCAGAACTGAAATGGAAATTCGCCCAGCGCAATGGCATGCCACTCAAACACCCGCGCACCGGCACCGTTTTCACCTCTCTCGCCGAGCTCCAGGATTCCCACGACACGATGAAAGCGAGTAACGGCGACCGCATGGACAACGCGGAAGAGACCATGTCGTTCTTCGAAGCGTATTACGGCGGTTTCGAGGTGTTGAAGACGAAGCGGGATTACTTTGATCTAGCTATGCACTATTTCGAGCGAGCTGCGAAGATGAAGGTGCGGTATTGCGAGGTTTTCTTTGATCCGCAGGGGCATACTCGGACTGGTATGACGTGGGAGATCATGATGGGTGGGTTTCGCGAAGCGCAGGAGAAAGCTGAGAAGGAGCTCAAGGTGAGCATCAGTAAGTGACTTGGCCATGGTCGCGGATTGTCTGATTTATGTGGCGACAGGTCACTTCCACGTGGATCATGTGCTTTCTCCGAGACGAGTCACCGGAATCGGCCATGGAGCACTATCTCGCCGCTCTTCAGTACCGGCACATGATCGTCGGGATGGGCCTCGATTCTAATGAAGACCAGCGACCGCCTATGCTGTTCGAAGATGTCTTTGCTCGAGCGAGGAAAGACGGCTTCCGCATCACCGCACACTGTGACGTAGGTAAAACGTACCCAGTCGAACATATCCGTCAGACAGTGTCGGATCTTGGTCGGACTGGCGCAGACCGCGTCGATCACGGCTTGAACGTCGTGGACGATCCGGAGCTGATGCACTTGATTCGCGAGAAGGGACTGGGTATGACGATATGTCCTTGGTCATATATCCGGCATCAGCCATTCGACGAGGTGTTCGAGCGCATTCGGACGCTATTCAATGCCGGCATTAAGATCTCGATTGGTAGCGATGATCCGGCGTTCATGGAAGATACTTGGATGCATGAGAACCTGTTGGTAGCCAGGAAGTTTTGCAAGTTCACTGATGCCGAGATCCTGAAGCTGGCAAAGGATGCTGTGGAAATGTGCTGGGCTTCTGACGAGGTGAAGAGGAACATGTTGATTGAGCTGGAGACATAAGTGATGCTGAGTACTTGTGTCCGGTATTAGTTCCCGGCGCAGTGCAATGGCGCTAATGACAATGGCTTTCATCCCGCCGTCGGTCCATCTTACTTACGATGACGAGAGCGAGGGCCCTGCCATTCTTGCTCGTACATTTGTGCCCTTATTACAGATGTGAAGGCGGCTCAAACAATAATCACATCGCCAGTGGCATGCTCGATACACCCGTGAAGCGCATAACCCACTTCACGAGCTGACTGGCGGAAAGTGGCGGCGAGGAAGCTCTGCATGAGTCCGTTCCGGTGAGCAGGCAGCACCAGCTTCCCACCTTCCGGCGGAAGCGAGCAAGCAAAAGCAGTGCCCGAGTCCTCGCCCGTGCATGGTTCACGGAGGAACAGCTCTTGCTGGAGTTAGCGAGCTTTTTGCTTTGGGCTACAGGAGGAACATGGCGTGGGCGCAGTAGCGTCGGAGGCGGCCATGACGGCGAATGCTGAGTCGAGATCGACGCGCTCCCACCAACGCAGTCCGCATGCGATGTATCCAGAGACCGGTATGATGGAAACCCTGTTGTTCAGTAGGTTCTTTTCGCCTAGTGCAGGTACGTCGTTCCCGGTGATTGCAATACAGTGGGTTTGGAAACAGCCATCATAAGGGTCTTGGGACGTGGCGGTGGCTTCGTTGTCCTCTATGGGTCGACCACGTCGCTGAATGGTCGATTGCGGCGTGACTGCGCATGCCAGGACAGGCTTGTCGCCGGTCATGAGGTCAGGGACGTCGACAGAGAAGACGAACTTCTTCGTCGAAGTTGGCAATCCTGTTGTCTCGCCGAATATTGCACTCATGACTGCCCCACGGCTGTTGCTGACCCCGAGCGATGTGTGAGGCCATTGGGGAATGTACAGCGCAGGCAAGCCAAGCCAGAGTTTTGCGAAGACTCCAAGACACATGCTGCGAGCAATCTTGCGTTGCGTCCGAGGTTCAGTGTGGAGATGTTGGTAAACACATCCTAGATCAGTGTCTAGCCGACAGCCCAGCTCCCTGGAATCTGAGTTGTGGTGGTAGTAGGGACGGTGGTCATGCACGCAGCCCATCGCGAGACCGTACACCAGCCCGGCGACGGTAGCCAGCGCATTTGACACATCGGAGTCTCGGGCATGTGTCCTCGCCGGCAAGTTGGCCATCCACCTTCCGTGGCTGGTACTTAGTTTGGGCGTCTTCTTCAAGCATACGGCTGCATAGCCATGATAGGTCGAGCTTCCTAATGGGTAGACATGACCAGAAGGCTCATCCCGCACAACACCTTCAACATGGTGGCTGTCATACTCCAGCCAGTAGTCCCAGTCGTAGCCAGCTTGGAACGCTCCATACTCATACCAGTACGCAACGTTATTTGCCGACGTTTGTAAGTATCCGATTTGCTGTTCTTCCACGAGGCACACCTGGCGTGCGAACTGTACCATGGCGTCTTTCTTGAACGCGTCCAGCAAAGAGGCTGCCTCCCTTTCATCGATACCAAGACGCATCAGGAAAGGTACGCACATCCTCAACGCTGCATTCACGGAGCAGCAGAGGCTTGCGGATGGCGCAGCTTCTTGGACCTCCGTTCGGTTTATTGTCGCTGTAGCGGATGGCTGTAACCAACCCGCCGTGTGGAAGAGAGTTGTGGCCTCTTGTGCGCCGCCTCCATGATAGAACGCAAATGCGGGTGCTAAGCCTCTAGCTTTGTCGCTGTCCAGTATTCGGTGGGTCTTGCTTTGACAGTCGACAATGGCAATATATCTGGATGTGAAGAAGGACGACACCACAGCTGCCGCGAGGGCTTCGACCGGATCGCGCAACATGAGAACACGGCGATCGTGAGGACTTGCAAAGGCCCAGTGTGCCACGGCGGCCAGCTGACTAGCCTCTATTCCAAGAGAGTCAACATCCTCTACAGTCCTTGCACATGGTTTCTGTAGCTGGTCCGGTAGGCCCTTCAGTGGCGTCCCAACAAATTGGTCAAATGATGCCTTTGCAGTGGCAGAGCGCATGGATCGAGCGCTCGAGTTCATCGCTCTTTCGAGAAGGGTAACAATTGCAGAGCGGCCGATGTCGGGTTGTCGGGCGAAGCAGGCGTCGACTGCACGTTGTGCAATCATGCTGACACTTCGCTCTAGGTTTTGGCCACAGGTGCTGGCAATGAATACCAATGCCATCAGCGCCTTCAACGCACTCGACTGCTGGAGAAGATCGAAGCAAGCAGTGGGCGCTGTGAACGTGAGCGAGCCTGACACTGCAGACGGAGGCGGCTGCAGACGGAGGCGGCTGCAGACGGGCGAGCGGGCCAATGGGTGAATTCCGCCAATGCTCTGCCATTAGCACCAGGCTAATGGTCGGTATATCGTCGTAGCGGAAGGGCGTTATGCCTTGACAACTTTTGTCGAACTGAACTGCATACATGGCGTTCATGAACAGCTCTTTGGCCGAAGAGGCAACTCCACCAACCGATATATCTGTGACGGTGACTTTGCCGAAGAGTGTGTTGCTCTCATAAGAGATCTTCGTCTCTGGGTTCGAAGATGCTTGTGGCATGCTCGCACGCTGCGGAATCGCTGCACCGGATCCTGGTAGGGTGTGCGTGTCATCTGCTGTCCCGGCCGTCCTCTGATTTCGCTGGTGATAGCTCGACTCCAGGTTTTGCCAGCGGATCAGCGACATGTCTGTGGCGAGAGGTCGTGTAGACTCGCGTGTACGGGGTCCCTTATTTTGTCTGCCAGATGAGCTGCTAAATACCTGAGGTGGTCAGTCTGCTGCCTGGTGTCGAGGCTGTGTGAAGTACATGTACATAGTCAACCCCTAGACTCCAGGATTGCCTGCGCTACCTTGGCGAGCCCCGCCGACGGGACAACCGTTTGCTCGTCAGGCCACCATGATTGAACGAACGCAGGTACATGTACTGGTCCAGCACAACGTACATGTAGCTCAAGCCCGAGATGGATCAAGAGTTAACCGCAGTGCTCGCTAGAAGGGACGGGAGCTACCGACCCAGGGCAGACTGGACGTCCTCGCAACGTCGGGGACGTCCCCATCACGCATCGCCCAATACGATATCTAGGGTGGTGCATAGCCGCCGTACCCTGGTCGTATCAGCGTGATGCCCCGGTATCGTGGGTCCATCGTCTACCAGCAGCTCACTCTCCAAACAAAGCCTCAACACCCTTCTCATCCAGTAACCTGCACGCTCCACCTTCACACACCTGCACCATCTCCCTCTTCCCATCTAAACCTTTCAGTAACTCATTGCTCCCTCTCAACCACTCACTCCTCGCACCCCCACCCACCCTCAAGACCGTCATATTAGGCCGCACGCCCTCCCTCATCAACCTCACCGCCGCGTCTACCGTCGGACCCTCCCCGACAACCATCAAACCCTTCATCCCAAGCTCAGAAGCAATGACACTGCTCATCATCCCCGTGAACAGACCGGGATGCTGTCCGATCTCGACCTCAAAAGCACAGACGGTACGCTTGCCCATGTTCTCATAGGTCTCGTCGTTGAGTAGACTGCCCAACCGAAACAGATTCTGCGCGCTAACGCCGTTGGTCGAGGGCTCAGCGTTATCCATCCCATCTTTCGTCCTGACCAGAATATCCGGTTGGTCAGCGGGCGTAGAGAAGAATGCTCCAGCGCCCTTGTCGTCCCAGAAGAGCTTGATCTGCGTTTGCTGCAGGGTATCCGCGAACTGGAGATAGCCGTCGTCGAAAGTAGCTTCGTACAGATCCAAGAGGCCGGAGATGAGGAAGGCGTAGTCGTCGGCGAAACCCTTCGTCTCGCCTGGACCATCGCGGTAGACGCGATGTAGCGTGTTGGTGGCAGGGTCGAAGAGGTGTCGCTTGATGCATTGGGCTGCTTTCTCGGCGCCTTGGAGGTAGGATTTGCTTTGCTGTGGTGAGGTGGAAGACAGCGCGGCGCTTGCTCGTGCGAGAGCGCCGACCGCGAGACCGTTCCAGGCTGTCACGATTTTGTCGTCGAGGGCGGGACGAGGGCGGTTCTGGTTCCGGTAATCAAGCAATTTCCGCCTGCCGGTCCCGATAGTACTCTTTACCTCTTCGTCGGTCATGCTCATCTCTTTTGCGAGGTCGGGAGTATCGTACCTGACGCACAAAGTGTTCTTACCCACCAGCTCACCCTGATGATCGTATCGCCTATCTACATTACCCTTCGGCTGCACATTCCAGTACTTGGCGCAGATTTTCGATTCTTCCTTTGTGAGAATCTTGTCGAACTCATCCATACCAAAGACATAAAACGCCCCTTCGCGCTTATGGTGGTCGTGTTCGGTCTCCAGCGAGTCAGCGTCTTCGGAAGCGTTGATGCCGCCGAGAGACGACTGCATAGGCTCCGTCGTAAGATACGTGGCAATGTCGTGCACCATTTCCAGAAAGAGTTCTTTCTTCGTGACCAGCCATGCATCCAAGTAAAGATGTAACAGCTGAGCGTTGTCGTAGAGCATCTTCTCAAAGTGTGGCAGACTCCAGTCTCGAGTGACCGAGTACCGCGCAAACCCGTGCCCGACCTGGTCTTTGATTCCACCTTTCGCCATGCACTCCAATGTCTTGACAGCCATGTATCTTGCGTGCTCTACATCCTCGTCGCCGACTATCTCCCTCACAACCTTATTATGGTTTCCAAATCTCAACAAAGCCCTTAGATGCACCGGCGTAGGAAACTTTGGGGATGCGCCAAATCCTCCGTGAACGCTGTCAAACCGCTTCTTGTAATGTTGATACGCATCTTCTATCACATCTAAATCCACCCCATCCTCGCCGCCCTCCGCCTTCTCGCCACCCAGCGAGCCTTCTTGCGCAAAGTCCCTCAACTGGGTTGTAATCTGTCGCCCATTCTCCCTGACCCTCTCCTCCTGCTCCTTCCACAATGTCGCAACCTTCTGCAAAATATCCTCAAAGCTCGTTCCATGCTTCCCGCGCTCACTCTTCGCATTCGGCCAATACGTCCCACCGAAGATCGGATGCAGATCCGGCGTCACAAAAACGTTAAGCGGCCACCCTCCGCCTCCCGTCGTCGCCTGCAGGAAGTCCATATATTGACGGTCGATATCCGGCCGCTCTTCCCGGTCGATCTTCACGGGTATGAAGTTCTCATTGAGGAGCTGCGCGATGTCGCTGGACATGAAGGACTCGTGAGCCATGACGTGGCACCAATGGCAGGCGGAGTAGCCGATGCTGACGAAGAGGAGGCGGTTGCTGGCGCGGGCGAGCTCGAGGGTCTCGGGGGACCAGAGCTGCCAGGCGGTCGGGTTGTCCATGTGGGAGCGGACGTAGGGGGACTTGCTGTCACAGCAGCGGTTGACGAGGGTGACGTGGCGGGAGGCCATGGTGGCGTGGTGTCTGAGTCTGAGGATGAGTGAGGGTGGTATCCGGGCGAACGAGACTGGACGGGGGGCTAAATCTCTGCTGATGCAGGAAAGGTACTGGAGTGAGGAGAAGGTTTTCAAGGCATGAAGATGAGTGCTGTGGTAGAAGGTGGAGGGGGTGATGGCGGTACAACACCGCCGCATCAAAGCTATCGCACAAGAGGTCCGTGAACGAGTCGCAGAGACCAATCTGCTAATCTTCGGCGGTTGTAACTCTCGACCATTGGAGGTTGGCCGTCTGGTCGCAACACATTGGATGGCGTCATGTCCACGGCGTATCTCTTATCTTCAGCCGCACGCATCCCCGGCCCGAACCCGTTGCCGACTCCACCTCACCCCGGGCACCCGTCAGGACTCCGAGCCCATTATATTCACCACTCCTCCCCACACCCCGACAAACCCTTCTCACGATGTCTCTGATGCTTTCCAGGTCCAGCTGCACAATGCGAAGTCGCGTGGGTCGCAGCTAGGTTGCTGGCTGTCCCGCTTCCCATGGCGGTTGGGACGGTCTGTACTAAGGGCGCTTTGATATCGCTTCACCATTCGCTGTGTAACCGCCCGGTCCGGATTGATCGAGACTACATGTATAGTCATATATCGCAAGATCATTCCGGCGCTTGAACGTCTCAGTTGCCCATGCATGTCCCTAAGGGGCCCGGGTGAGGGTAAAGGCTACGGCACACTAATGAGATCAATGGCGCACGCTCAGCGACACCTGTGGGTACATGTATTGGAAGGTCTGCTGCCTCCGACCGTCTGTACGATCGGCATGATTACCTGCGCTTGTACCCTCTCTTTTTAGCACTACAATGACAGCACGGCGACCCGTTCGGAAGGCCCTGCTATACGTCTGCTCACTTTCGTTTGCTCCCACAGCATTTGCTATCGCTGCTCGCTACACGAATACAATTTCGCATCGTTGGAGTCCCTCCACGTCCATATCAGGTTCAACAGTATATCCAGTCGCCGCTATACCTTCCACTCTTTCGAACACATCCACGATTCCACCCAGGGGATATTCCAATACCACTACCGCACTCGCCGCCACAATCACCTCTCTGCCTACGCACCAGAATGGTTCTGATTTGATTTTTGGGACCGGTCTTTCCTATGCTCTTGCCTGCGATGAAAGTAAATGGAGCTGGCTGCTGAACTTCAACAACGAGACTCGTATGTCCGTGACCTCAACAAAAACCCGACTATTCACATCGACGTCTGTGAGTCGGAACTCCAGTACAATCAGCACAACGTCCACCCTCCTCCGCAGCAACACAACGTACCACCTCTGCGATGGCTTCCCGCGCATTGATGGCTACACCAGTATATCTACTCGGGTGCTCAGCAATACTCGAACGATCATCTGGAGCGGCACAAGCACGAAGAGTTTTTACACGATTGAGACGTTGGTGCCGCCACCGAGTTGCTCAATCGCAAGCAGCGACTGTGCAGCACTTGGTAGTCTATGGTTAACGCCCGCGTCGTCGTTGAGCGCCGCGTCCATCGCTCCAGATTACGGGGGATGGGGCTTGGGAAATCCAAGGTGTGGAAATATAACAACGGCACCTTCTGGAGTAATGTCAGAAGTATATCCTCCGACGTGCTTCGTCCCTGAGGTATCCGTCAATCTCTTGTACTGGCCAGTCACAATAATATCTGGCGATCTTTGCAATGGGAGCGCCTCTACGATGACCATGACCGAGACGAATCCAGGCAGAGCAAACACGATTGTGACCCTCAACACCACTTTCACGTCGCCGACTGTCTACATCAACGTGGAGGGGACCTGGGGCTACAGCAGCGCAGGAACACGATATGAGAACCAGACCAGGATCTTCCTGCCGCAGAGTGCCGCAAGCGTCTCGAGCTATTGCAGTCGGGCAATGAACTATCCGGGTACACTACTCCCCGTCGATTACGCCAACTTCAACTACCCGGTTCCAGCCAGGGCGTATCGTTGCCAGCCGAAATGTTTTACGCCCTCATGGAGCATGCACTTGACATTGTCCACGATGCTTATCGGTGCGGCGAACGGAACGACGACGAGTTTATTCACCACTTGGGGCACCGACACAGCCTCCGTGGCGGTGTTATCCTGGTACCCGCTCGAGAACAACTGCTCAACCATCTGGGACGACTACGCGCCTGCCTTATCCGTCCCACAGGAACTCTTCGCGATGCGACCTCAGCAGGAAGCGGATGCTGGGGGGTGCTGGTTCATCCCCAACCCAAACGACCTGCTGTATGACCCTCCGACTGCGCTCACTCAAGCGGCTTCAGCGGTCGGTCCTTCAAAGCCTACCACTTACCCTACGGCCAGTGCTGTGGCCGTGCAGCCAGTTGCAGCTCAGCCCGCAAGCAGTCTGACTCTCCCTACTCCCGTGGCGACAATGGGTGCGTCGAGTGGACTTGCCGGAACCTCGACCGTCGGCTCTGACAAGCCAGCCGGCACAGCCGACCCGTCGATTCAGCAGTCTTCCGGAGAGACCGAGTCTGTACCATCTGAGCCGAGCACAGGCGTATCGACGAGTGCGCTGGAGGTTCCACCCGAGACAGCATCATATTCGGAGCCGGATGTTCCTTTGCAAGGGAGCTCAACCGTCTCTATTCCGGAGGCAAGCCAAGACACATCCAGTGACCCCGAGCTCGCGACCGAAGTCGCTTCATCGACGCCCAGCAATGGATCTGGAAGTTTCGCGCACCTATCTGGTAGCTCTGGAGTAGATACTGCGGAAGCCTCGAGCCAAGGACAGGACCCACAACAGACGGCCGTTCTGGCTGCTCCACTGGCAGGCGGTGTTGGCGCCATCATTGCTAGCATTATGGGTGCGACCTCGATTACTGCCACTCCGGTCGCCTCCCCGTCCCAATCCACTTCAGGCGTAGGTGTCGGTGACCCCCAGGACTCTTCACCATCACCCTCTGCTGATCCAGCTGGTATCATATTGTCCTTACTGAGTGGTACCGGAGGCGGCGACACTGCTGCTCCCACTGCCGAGAGCATTTTCTCTTCTGCAGCCGCAGCACCGCCTTCTGCGACGGCCAGAGGTGTTGTCCTGACCGATACCGTCGGCAACATCCACACCTTCTCTCCACACTCTGCCGGGAATGTAGTATTAGGTACAAGTACAGTACCACCCGGCCAAACAACCAGTCTAAGCGGCATCGGCGCTGTCATCGCCGGCTCGTCCGGCGTTGAAGTTTCCGGCACGATATTTCCCTACTCAGTTCTGGACCCCATCACCACATCACCTCCAGTCCTCGCCTTCACCGCAGTGGGTACAACATTCGTTCCACACGGCACCACCGCCATCCCACTCGCCTCCAGCTTGCTCCTGACGCCCGGCAGACCAGAAGTAACGCTCGAAGACAAGACCGTGTATCTCGCAGCCTCCGGCTCATACCTCGTTGTCAACCACACCCTCACGCAGTCGCCACACTATGGCGCCACCTACCGCTCCGACCCGGTGTACACCGCAGCGGGCACAACACTCACCGTCCACAGCATCAACCCGATACCACTTGCCTCCAGCCTGCTCCTGACACCCGGCGGACCAGAAGTCACAGTAGGAGCCGAGACCCTATCTCTCGCAACCTCCGGCTCATACCTCGTCATTAACCACACACTCACCCAGTCGCCACACTATCTTTCAGCCACACGTTCAGCGGAAACGGTTCAGCCACCAGTCCTCACACTCCTCGGCCAAACATACACCCTCAACCCTTCAGCGGGCCTCAGCCTCCACCTAGGCAGCACAAACGTCGTGCTCTCTGCCGGCGGAGCCGTGATGGTCTCAGGTACCACGCTATCCCTAGACCCGCAGGAGTCTTTCGTCGTCGTCGATGGCGTGACGAGGGTATTGGGCACTGCTACGACGTCGCAGACACAGTCAGGGGTTATGGGGGGTAGCGGCGTCGTGACGCAGAGCTTGCCGGCGTTTGTGGAGGGTGCGTCGGGGAGTCAGAGTTGGAGCGGGAGGACTACTCGGGTTGCTTCTGTGACCAGTAGTACAGATTTGCCGGGGCCAGCGTCTTCGTCTGCAGCTGCAGCTGCTGGTGCTGGGAAGACTGCAGGCGCGTGGACGTCGACGTGGACTGTTGGTTGGGGTGTGTTTGCTTCAGTAGTGACGATGAATGTTCTCCATGTCTAGCCAGGCAATAAAGTAGTCGGCGTTCGCATTGTACATACCTTATACCAGCTCGTGTTGTTCCGTCACGCTGGTACCAGGGCCATGTGGATTGGCGTCCTTCACGACATAATCAACTGAATGGTACAGACGACAACTTCACCACGGTGATCACAGCTGACACGTGGGAGCATACCAACAGAAGCAGCACGTAGCTAAAAGTATACTCATAGAATTGAACAAACATACGACTCGGTGACGGGCAGGGCAACCAAGACAGCACGCACTAATCTGCGTAGCAGATCTAAGCTCGTAATATTGACAGCAGCAGATCAAAGCCGCAAAGCCTCGTCTCTGCGCACGATACAAAAGCAAAGCTCTCTGCGAGCAGACCAGCTGTCGAGTGTACTGACTGCGCTGCGGGCTTCCCAGCCGCTCCGCGTGAAAATCCAGTTTTCCAAACTCCGAGAGATGCCCAGACCCCATCCGTCGATGTTGACCGTAGCCCGCTGCGTCGTCATGAAAGAGATGTGGGTTTCGACCAGCAAGTAGTTGTGTTCGGTGCTCAGACCATTTGCGCGAGGGCCTAGTGGGCGTTGGAAGCTCGATAGCTTTACGCGCCGGCGTTCCACTCTGCGGTGGCATCGCCCCTGGGCTTCTTGACGTTGTCACCGTACTCGTTTGCGTAGTTGCCTATGAAAGATGTCAGTAGTGGACATGGTAGTATGAGGGCGGACTGTGATTTATCGACTTACCTGGGGGGCTGTAGTTGCAGACGGTGAAGTACGGCGGGATATCGCTACCGACTCCTCCGAGGCCATTAGGGCCATTGCAGTACTGCGTAGCGCAGCCGACCTTGGTGGTGTTGCTCCAGACGATCTGGGAGAAGTGACCCCAGTGCTCGAAGTTGGTCATGTCGGGCTGCTCCTGGTTGTAGAGGTCACTGTACCAGCCAACCTCGCCATTGTAGAACAGATCGGTGATGATAGCGGAGATGTTGGCGGCGTCTACGCCAGCCGCGATGTTCTGGCCGTACCCTCCGCCGTTGACAGTCTGGTTGTGAGCGTAATAGCAGCCGGCGGCGATTATAGCTGCTGTGTTGGCAAGGCCATCATCCCACTGGACGTCCGCGACAGAGTGATTGCTGCGGTGGATGTTGTGGTGGTATTTGACAAGATCGTTGTAGCCGGTAGGCGCTGGAGGAAATACACTGAGAGGCGAGGTCGAAGCAGGCGCAGCGCTTGAGTTCGGGGCAATATATGTGGAAGACGGCGCCTGGCTGGTGGTCGTGGGCGCGACGTACGTCGAGGTCGGCGCAACGTAGGTCGAGGTCGGCGCAACGTAGGTCGAAGTCGGCGTGGTCGGCGCAGCGGAGCTAGAAGGCGCCTCGCTGGTGGAAGGAGCGGCCGAGCTGGATGGCGCCTGGTAGCTAGACGGAGCCGGGGCAGCCGAGCTGGACGGGGCCTGGTAGCTGGACGGAGCCGGAGCGGCGGAACTTGCAGGCGCCTCGGTGGAAGAGGGAGCGACCGAGCTGGACGATGCGGCAGCGGTGCTCGAGGGCGCCTCGCTGCTGTAGCCCGACGGAGCATGCCACGAGTGATGGCCCCAATGGCTGCGCGAAGACGAGGAGGAAGAGGCGACGTCGGCGGCGACCGAGACCGGGGTGGATGAGGCTTGCTCGGCGCCGGCAGTGACGGTCACGATGTCGGTGACGGTGACGTAGTCGTAGTCGATCACGACGTCGCGCTTCTGGTAAGGGACGGCGAGGGCGCCGGCCACGAGGGCGGCGGTAGCGAGTGCGTAACGCATGGTGATGGGTGATTGATGTGGTGTGGGAGGACTCGTAGGACTTCGTTTGCTGGGATCGCAGATCCTTGTGTTGACGTGATGACTGTTTGTTACGAGGTTAGCGAGGTCAGCTCTGCCAGAGAGTCGACTGCTTTAGTATTGGAGTGACGGGGGGCCCAATTGAGCGAGCATTGGATGTTGAGCATCACATGGGAGGGCAGGTTTATATATTGCAAGTGAAAGGTAAGGTGGAGTATTGGAGTAAGCGAGGATACGTACTGCAGGTGGTGACTATGGCTGGCACAGTGAAGGCGACTGACTGAAAGGAGCGTGGTGTAAAGGAGTGTGGTGGAGCGTGGCTCCGGGCGACGAAAGGGTGGTGGAGGTGGAGGTGGAGGTGGAGGTGGTGGTGGTGGTGGTGTGCGTCGGTGCAAGGAAGTCGAGGAAGGGGAAGGTCGAGAGGCGGCCTCCTGCTTCTGTATTAAATCGTCGCGTGGCGCTAGGCAGGATTGAGGGAGAGAGAGCGGGTGTCTCACAATTGCAATTTCAGGAGCTGCGGGGATGGCGCATCATCAGCAGTCCGGGTGTGGGCAGGGGTCGGCAATACATGTAATAATAATATCGCAGCTGCGCACCGCCGCCGACGAAATCCGGATGGCACGACGACGTGGTTGTGGGTTGGTCGGGGGCATGGAACAACGCAGCTGCGTCAGAGGCACATGGAGACTGGAGGTGGTGGGTGCAGTTTTGGTCTTGTACTTGGACTCTGTCCCCCTTACCGCGGTTCGTGGGCGGGAACGCATTTCTGCTCCAGCAACCCCCTGGAATGTGCCTTGTCTTGACATCGACCGTTGCGTTACATTGTAGTGGGTATTATTGGCGAATCGATAGAACTTCTCCTTATTATAATACACCCTCCCGCTATTCGAGGAGACGGGATCGCAAGAAGAGTTTCGTCACATGCAGGAACGAAGGTATATCGCCCGCACGTGCATGTCGACATGCAGGCACAACAGACTCGTCCCGTTGCTAGCGCCGTGATCGACGCGGCAGGGCTGACCTGGTCGTCGTTGATGATGATGATCATGCCGAAACGCAGACCCGACGGGTATGTACGTACCGTTCGCGTTGAGCATGCTGCAGCCGTCTCGCCGCCAGTGTTCAGCCGGCCGGCGTTGGACAACAGGCACAACAGCCGGAGAACCATGGGAGAGACTCGCGGTCGGCTGCAAACTCCTGCTCGAACTGGTTCGCCGAGGTTGTCTCAGGTCTCGGGCGGGAGAGCTGTCAGTTGCGTGTCACGAAGACGAAGCGCCGCGAAAGATTGGAGGGAAGACGTCCGCCGTGACCTGATACAAATAATGAGGCACTCCTGGCGGTCACGCGTAGTATTCAAGCGCGAAGGGAGAGGGAAGAAGACGTAGGAACAAAGAAATCTGGATGCAAGGGATTAGAGGAAGTCCTCCGGAGTGTCTGAGAAGCCGCCGAGGTTCGTAGCAGTCTGCCGATGTGACGCGCGGAGAGGTGTTCTGGACAGCTGGTTGGCTATACGTCGCGAGATGGAAAACGTAAGAATCGCTGCCGCATAGTCACGGCGAAGCGTGCAGGCCTGCATCCAGCAAAGCGACTGAGCACTGTGACGCTAAAACGCCTGAAGTACCTCGCACGGTGAGCCCCCGCCCGCTTCGCCTTTGAACGGTAGCGAATGCAGTGAGCAGTGTTTTGGTTGTTAGTAGCATGCCTGCGATCACAACGAACCGTTCCCGCCATTGCGTGAACTCCAAGCCCAAATCGCTGTTTTGTTGTCATCCAGGCAAGTACATGTGAGGAATCTCCTCTAGTCCTTCATAGGTCTTAACCAAGTTCCCTTTCCCAGACAAGATCTAGACATACACCAGTCCCCCCGCGAGCACGAACAAAACCACCCCCCCCTCCACACCACGGCCCGTCAAGACTGCAAAGCTGGGGAATGTCAAATGCAGCCACCCTCGGAAACGAGCGGTGGACGAGCGGGACTGTGCGACGCACGACAGCGCACCCCAAACCACAGGCGCGCGCATGCCAGCGCATCAGAACGCACCAGCTACCGGGTCAGAGACTGGCGAAAGGCCACATGTTCCTGTGGAGCACGCTGGCGCTTGCGGGCGAAGCTGTCTCCAGTTCTCGGGGGTGAAACATGCGTTCGGTGGGCTGGAGATGCGTTCATCCACACTCCAGGCTGAAACAGGTTGTGGGAGGTGATGAGGCGTGGAGCGGAGATGCGCGGACGGGTATGTGGTGCGCGTCTTGACTTACTGCATGGCGGACTTCGACGGGACCGGTGGGGAGGTTGTGGTTCGTCGCGTAGGAAGCCCCCAACGAGCCTTTGCCATGGCAATTGAGACGAAGTGGTGGAGTGTGCGCGCTCGCATGAATGCTGCCTAAGGACTCAGTTGCCAGTCGTGTTCGGAAGAGTGGACCCGGCGATGGCCAATGGCTCAATCGTCCTCGGGGTTTTATCGGATGGTTCCGCAGTCCGACTTCACATCGACCTTTCACGCCCAAAGTGCCCAAAGTGTCCTCCTCGGTCCCCTGATGCATTAGCATTTGCCGACTGTAGTGGCATCGATCCAGTGCGTTGACGTTGCTCTTGTATACTCACGCTTGGCCACCTGTGTAGTATATTGGTCAGCCTAGGTCCACGTTGTTGAACGTAAGTACATGGGGGTATACGATTATTCATCGGCGAGGGACACTACACCCATCGCGCTCTCCTCAATCAATCATTACGTGGACAGTGTGAGTTGCACCTTCTGCTTGCAACTTTCCAAACTGAGAATGACACGATAGCACAATACAATGACCAACGAAGTGAAGCTCATAGATTACATGGCTCTCGTACTGCGCTTTACGGACTGTTCTGATGTACTTGACTTCCATCACCGACAGAGCCGAGCCTGCCGCACATACAGTGTACATTCGCCGCACCCGTATGCAGCCTCCATCGTAGTATCTCAGTCCCATCTCTCAACCATCATGTTCGCTCTGGTCTGCCATAACATTGCCATGCGCGAATGTCTTCAAGTGCGTTGTCTTCAAGTGTGCTCTCACTCACTGTTGCGTTGTAATGCCGTCATCGTTATGTATGTCGATCATGTTGATGCCTCAGATGGGGCGCTGTACATTGCTGGCGAAGCTTCTGTTGAACCCCATACCATGGAAGGCACCACGCCCGCCACTGCCGACCGGCGCGGTGCCCGGAGCGACGCCGCCGCCCATGCCGACGAAGTTGTCACCACGCTTGCCGCGGCGGCAGAAATCGTCGACGGCCTCGGCGTAGGCGCTGCCGCTGCTGCCGAAGCTCGAGTCGCTATTGAAGCTCGGGTTCGGCGAGGACGCTGCGGAGCTCAAGCCCGGGGTACTCGGAGCCGAGTCCATCGACTTGCCCCAGAACTTGAGATCGGAAGGAAGGATGAGGGGGCTGTGCTGTCCGCCGGGGGAGCACCAGCCGCCACCGGTCACCGGCATGGGATGGCCTGCGGCGAGGTTGAACGTGTTGCCGAAGAGGTTTTGCTCGATCAGCTGAGCCGAGACGCCGAGGAGCTTCTGGAGCGCTCCGGCCGCCGTCACTGAGGTCTCTTTGGTGTAGAGGAACTTGGCTTTCTTCGACGTGCCATCTTGGTCGTAGACGACGTATGCCTGGGTGTACGCGTCTTTGCCATTCGGCTGACCACTGACGATGACGTGGAGCTTCGGCTGAAAGGCCTCACGTTTGCCGTTGACGGTGATGGTCATGATCGCGTCGGGCCTCAGCAGCGGGAGCAGGATCGTGGCGTTCGCTGGGGTTGAAGGTCAGTACGCGACTGGTGGAACTGACCGAGCACTACTGTGACGTACCGAGAATCTGCTCGCGGAGCCCCTCGATGTCGTTGCCTTCAGCCTTGATTCTGAGAGCACGCTCACTGTCGGCCTCAGCCTTGACTGACTCGCAGACCTTCTCGATGCATGACTGGAGCAGAGCCGTGAGCTGCGCGCTGATGGCTGACAGATCGAAAGCGAGCGTAGGAGCCATTGCGATGACTTGTTGCTGACAGTTTGATGGCGGACAATAGCTTGCGATGTTATTGTTGGATGGCTGGAGAAGCTCGTTGCGAGTGAAGCGGGTCGAAATGATGCGGAACGCGGAGATGCGGGTGTGTGCGCCGAGGATAAGCGCAGCGGGTGCTTCCGTGGGTGCAGGAGGGTGGAAAGAGGGAAGGTGGAAGTGAGAAGAGTGAGCGGGCTTGGGGGTTGACTTATATGGGGAGCCACGGCGCCCAAGACTATTCTCACAGCGTGCGAACTCACTTCTGTGACGACATGAGGAGACAATGGAGGACTACCATCTTCCCACCACAGATACCTCACATGGAGGCCCACTCCAAATCTTACCTCCACACTCACTACGGCCCATTGCAGATCGGCGAGTCCCCCGACGGCGACGCATCCGCGCGGCATAATCTTGCACCTCGCGACGGTTTGGAGATGACCTGTGCTATTCTTGGAGTGATCAAGTCGCGGCTGTGAGCGATCGGAGAAGAACCGTACCCCTGGAGAAGAGAGCGAGGCAGGCTGGCGTGGCATTTGCGCATATTGCACCCCGCCGAGTCTTCACTTGATATCGGAGGCGAGCGACATCCTATGATCGTCTTAGTTAAGGCAATTATGGAGAGATCTGGAAATTCACTTCGAATTTCTGCACGATAAGCGTCCTCACAGTCCTCAGCCCATACCGGGCAAGGCTTGGAGGAAGTTCACCTGGAGACCGCCCGGCGCGTGTGAGAGCATCACAGTCGCCTGACAGTCGTGAATGCTGAGAGCTGATGGTGGTAATTCCATCTCAGGCTCAAGTTCAGCAATGTGTACTGTGTATATCGTATATTCCTCTGTTGTCTTGGTTCGGGTGAGGTGTGAAGAAGGGTTGTCGTCCGTCCTGTCCTTGCCAAACTTCCCGTTCCCGGGAGTTCTGCCTCAGGGCAGCCACACATGAACATCACGAACAATCTGGACACAGCTGGTCTTCACGAACTTGGCGTCGACCGAGACAGCATGGCCACCGATGAAGGACTGCCTGATGTGACAGAAACCGCAGCCATCACCGAAACAACAACACAACCCAGCACAATCACCCCCGGCCCAAACAAAAAGAAGAAGAATCGAAAGCGAGCATCCAAAACCCACATACTCAGCCAATCCACAATCCGCAACCCGCCCTGGTCCTACATCCACCTCCAGCACCTAACCTTCAACAGCCTTGCTACTACCCCCGCCTTAGACGCAGTGACAGCGCACTTACAAATTACAGCGGCGCTGACCCAATTCCTCGGTCTGCACGGTGCAGCCATACCGATCGACATCCTCAAGACGGAAGGCAGCGAGGTCTGGATCCGCGTCCCTGCAGAAGACCACAGCGCGCTGCTCGCTGCTGTCGGAGGGTGGGTGAGTGGCAAGGGCGAGGGCTGGCGCGTGAAGGGGTCTAGCTCGTGGGATACCGGGGCGATGGCGAGGGATAGTGGGCAGGATCTGTTTGATGATTGAGAGGGAGAGAGAGGCAGAATGAGCCTTGTTCTAGCCGAGAAATGGAACCAAGGGGTATCGATCTCGGAAGTGAGCAGCTGCACCCAGCTGATGGTACAGTATTACGGCGCCCTTCCGTCGCTCAAATGCCTCGTCCACGACACCATCGGCCCTAGCACCCGCTCTGTGCAACGCAAATGCAAACCACACAATCGAGAATATCCCGCAACCTCACCCGCGCGCCCCGCCCGACAACCCAAGTTGCCGCATGCGCTCCGGATTCATCCCCGCAAAGCTCTGCCGCAAACGAGCCTTCTCCACCTCATCGTGGTCCGGTGAGCCCGTGGTGGGCGGCGTTGCCGTCTGCAACACGTTGCCGCCGAACTCTCGGTCCTGCTGTGCTGAGCCAGGTCGAGAACCTGGACGGGAAGTGGAAGCTGCGCCCTTGAAAGCGAAGTCATCGCCGTTGGCGGACGCACCGGCGATCGTGGCTTCGTAGACGGCGACGATGGCTTCGTGTGTGAAAGAGCCGGAGACGTCCTCGCCTGGTGCCAAGGCGGCTTCGTCGATCTGCATGGAACCATCGGCAGGAGGTGGTGGTGGAGGTGGCGGAGGCGGAGGCTGTGCTGGCTCGGACTCTGTACGCTGTCGCTTGGTAAACGTGTCGTCGTCGTCATTGTCGTCGGCGATGCTTTCAGCCCTCCGCTTGAGCATTGACGGACTGCCGTTCGTTTCAACGGGCGCCGCTAGAGGCTCGTCTGCTTCGTCCTCTGAGAGCGCAATCTCCTCATCGTCTTCGTCCATGGGACTACCAGCTGTAGCAGGCGGCGTGCCGACAGGCGTATGGCTGCCGTTCTCGTGCTTGGAAGCCTTCTTCTCCGCTTTCCTCTTGTCGGACTCCACCTTCTTCTTGACAGCCTTGTCGAAGAACTCTTGCGCATGCTTCTTGACGCTCTTGGCCTGCTTGTCGCTGATCTTGCTGGGGTCCTCTACGCGACCTTTCCTGAAGTCTGCATCGACCATCTTATTCGCGAACTCTTTCGCCCATCGCTTCAGGTCGTCCTTTGCCAGCTTGTGCTTGTACTTGCCCACCACATGCATGATGTGCGGCTGGAGCGTGCCCTCGTACATCTTCTTCTGCTTGTCTACGGGCAGTAACCGCCACTTGTCCTCCTTGCGCTCCTTCTTCGGCGTCTCAACAGGCGCAGCAGTAGTCAAAGGCTGTCGAACAGGATCGGTTCTTGTGGAAACGATGTTCTTGATGAGATCTTGGAGCATTTGTTGATCAGAGACAGCCTTAGGAGGCGGCGGCGGCGGCGCATTCGTGGCCGGCATGGACGGTTTCTGCCAGGTAGTGGTACCAGCAGCGTTGTAGAAGTAAGTGGTACCGTTGTTGGCGATGGCTTCGAACCAGCCAGGTGGCAGAGCGCCCGGTGGTGGCGGTGGCCGGAAGCGAGGAGGTGGACGCGGACCAGCAAAGAATCCGGGCCCTCGTGAGGGAACATTGCCGCGAGGGCCTGTAGGTGCTGCGATCCGCTCGGGTGACTTTGTACGCGATCGTGACCTCGATCGACGTCTCTCGCCGTCGCGTCTGTCCGGGCGCTCGACTTTACGAGTGAAGGCTGTTGCGTTCGGGTCGCGCTTCATCCGTGGTATCCGGTAGCCGACCTCAAGCTTGCTCCAACCATCGAGCAGAGCGTTAGCCTGTGAAGAGACTCGCTCATCCTCGTTGTCCTTCAGTTGCATCACAGCCTCCTCGATCTTCGAGTCCTGGATCTTGTTGCGTGTGAGCCGGGGTAGCTTGTTCAGGATATCGAGAATCTGCAGGCAAAGGTTGACATCGTCGATGAAGGTTGACAGGGCCGTCTTGAGAATGCGGTAGCCGTGCATTCGCACCACCCGGTTGCGCACCTTCTCGTCGTCGGCACGTTGCACGCGGGTGAGAAGCTTGACGGCGATCCACTTTTCTTTGCACTGCATGAGCGAGGACATGACTTTGGTGACACCATCTTCATCCAGCCCCCTAGGCTCGACATTGTTGACGTACTCTTCGTCATCTTCACCAGCCTTCTTCTTGCGCGGTTTCTTCGCCACAGCCGTGTCCCATGCGTCAGCATCGTCGATGCCGAGGGCCTCAATCATCACATTCGACAGCTTGGTAGCGCGCTCGGTCTGTGTCTTCCCGCCAATGTAGCCGGTGCAGTTGGGCTCTCCGCAGTAGCATGGTTGCGGCTCCGCACCGTACCGATCAACGTTGTAGTTGAAGACGAGCTCCTCTCCAGCTTGGACCTTACGTTCTGCAAAAATACCCATACGCAGCTTGTCGCCGACAACCCATTTGTCCACATAGCAGTTCGGGTTGCAAGAGTGGTTGCAGAAGCGGCCAAGATTGCCTCTCTTCGTGGCGTCAACGAACTCGCCCTTGGTGAGCGACATGAAGTAGAAGTGCTTGATGCCTTCTTCATCGTACTGTTGCATGCGTCGGCGGAAGACGTTCTCGCCAATGACCTCTCCGATGTACTCGAAGATGAAGTCATTCGGCTTGAGATCTGTGTTTGCACGCAGACCGTAGCCTTTCTTTTCGGTCTTGATGACCCCAACATCAGCGAATTGTTTGCGGAGAAAGCGCTGATTCTGACAAGCCGCTCCACACCCGCACTCCGCAGCGCACTCCATTTTGGTGGCGCGGTTGATACAGTCCGAGTCTTCATCGCAGGCATTGTTGGTATGGGTGGCGACATCTATTCAGATTGTTAGACGCTGCATGTGCATACAAAATGGTGTACGGGTTTGAGGAGGTGATGGTGACTTACCCCACTCCTCAGCGCAGTCGCATTCGAGCGCAGTCTCGGTGGTGCCCAAGTGCTTGTTAGCGTACGTGCATTCAGGTATCACCGTGAAGACAGAAGTAGCTTCGGCAGTCTTGTCTTCGTAGTCGGAGAAGAGTGGTGGCGGTCGGCGCACCACTTTCGTGGAGGTTGTGCGTGCCAGCTTCGGGGGTTTGCCAGGCTCCAGCTTCAGTGTGACGCCTCCGCCCAAGGTCTCCTCGTGCCCGTTCGTCAGCGCCGGCGAATGAGCCATGCTGCCGGCCTTGGTGGGCGAGCGCGACTTTCTTGCCGTATTGGTGGATGTGGCATTGTCGGTGCCTGGGTCGCTCGCGGACGCAAAGCCTTCTGACTTCGTCGACCGTGCCACAGCTATAGTGTCCATGTCCGCATCCTCTTCACTGAGCTCCTCTTTCAGATGCATACCGCGCAGGGACTCTACAGTCTCTTGCTTGTCTGCGGCTCCATCTTCTGCCATAGTTGTGCCCGCGCTGTCAGAGCTGCGCTCACAAGCGGAGTGCGGAGGTGGTGCAAATTCTTCCGAGTGAGGAGTGAAACCGTGACGCTGACAGCCCTTCACACATGCTCCACAAGCCAAGGACTGCACTGCGAGTGAGGTGGCGGTCTTTACGGAGTGTAGCACTGCGAAAGGCGGCTGCAACGGAACTGCTGTGATCTGCGCTCAGCTCACAACAGGTCGCGGTGGCTTGAAGCGAGCGGTAGGTTGGGATGGCAATGATGATACGAGTCGCTTGTGTCCGATACAACGTGTGGGTAGGCTCGGTCCGAAGGGAGAGTTTGTGATGTGCTATTTCATCTACATGAGTAAGGGACTTGATACAACATCTGCATCGGACCAAATGTACCCACTTGTCGCAATCACACCAAGTAGCGCTATGTGTCTCCGCTGCTGACGACCGTACTATGCTGCCGTGGAAAGGGGGGGAGAAAAGATGCGCCAGCACCCAGTGCACGACGCAGATGTTGTAGCAAGGGAAGCGCGGCTCATGCCCAACTCCGTCTTCGATCATCTCCAGCGGGTAGTCCCGCAGGTTCAGCCCGGCCACACAAAATCACTCTTCACCACCTCAGCACAACTAATACAGTGCGTGCTCTTCCGAGGTACATGTGTACGCATAGCGATCGCGGCGTGCTCCAGCGTAACGCGGTAGATTTTGGCGGTGCCTTCCTCAGCATGGAGAATTTCTTGGTGGGCTTGTCGGAGCACTCCCTCCCAAAAGCCTCCCGTGTCGAGGCGGGATGCTGCGGTGCCTGTGCGAGCTCTGCACTTTCGATGCTGGAGATGTTCGAGTACACCTCAGCCGTAGAGCTTTGTTACCAGTTGTCCTCCCAATACCACCCCATAACCCGAGGCCATCTAACGCTCGCGTGGGGTGGACATCGCGTGGCCGGACGGCTCATCTGTAGCGCACCACCCGAAGCCCGACCTGGATTATAAGTGAAGCAGTCAATGATGGAAATTCCAGCCGCTGGACGGTGCCTGGTGCTGCTTCCCGACAGCCCATCGATTCGGGCAAGGGCGGTCTACGGGATCGAAGCGTACGTGCTGCCCAGCGTGACCGATTCACGCAGAGTACATGGCTCGGGAGTGTGCAGTCTCCTTCACTGCAAGATGAAACGGCCGCTCTGACATTCGACGAGCACGGTGGCTTGGGCGTCCGTTCCACCGCGCGAGCCACGCGCCCAGCTCGACGTTACAGCATGCTTCGACACGAGCAGTAGTGGGCGGGAAACAACCCGAGTCGTTTCAGGTTCACTACAGAGTCTACACGTGTCAGTGAGAAAAGCAATCAAGCGTCATCATAAGGTATGAGAAAGCGTGACAACGAGTTATCATGGAAGGCAGATCTGTTGCGTCGCCGCGGCGGGAGCATGGAATGTTGACGGAGATTCTCCCGCTACTAGCGGCACATGGTGGCTCCGTATAATTTAGGTTACGACATTAGTTAACAATTGCCATTGGACAAACTCCAAACCGCTCCCAACCTCACATCTGGTAGACTTCATGTATAACGAATCTCGAATCCACGATGCTGCTCTGCCAGACATCATGTATAGCGTTGTTGGACCTTCCAAGCGATCAACTGTCGACGACACTGCCAGTCACAATTCGCTGGGCTGACCTGCACACGAGCATCCAAGGCCCCCAATCGCCGTGCGCAACGGGGCCTCACGCAATTCCTAACAGCTAATGCACTCCTGCAGCGAAACTGCAGGCTGCACTGCAGATATGCACACCAATGCGCGTCACCCACTTCGTTTCAATTTTCTACCCACCTCCTCTTTTACTCATCTCCCATCCTCCCATCCACCTCCCCGTCCCTTCGCACCTCGTCCAGAGCGGAGTCCGGACACAATGCAACTTCTCACCTGCTCCTAGTCTTCGAATACTGCCCGGCGCGTCTTCCTACACTCGTTTGAGCGGCTGTTTACTCGTTACTTTGATCGCTGTTCTCCCACTGCACGCTATCACGACGGGACCCTTTTCCTTTGTTCCGTGGAGCAGGATCTACGAATGTCACGAGCCTTACGCGCCCGCGCAATAATACTTCACCGGCGCTGTGCGACTCCAGCGCATGTACTTCCATGACTGCGCCCTCGGTCCTTCTTGCTTCCCTTCACGCTCGTTATGGCAAATCTCCGTCCATGGTCCAACGACGAAAAGGTAGGTGTGTGTTGGGTTTACGCTGTGCCACGCTCCGGCTGACTGGATCGCAGAATTTCTTGCTTGCCGAAATATTGAAGCAGCACTCACCACCATCAGCTATATTCTGGAACTTTGTCGCGAGCCTCAACCCTCAGCCTAGATGGGATGATCTCCCACTCCCTGCAGGTCAGTCCGATCTCGAGCGATATCAAACCACACGCAATGTGCTGGGGTTGTACAAAGCGGTATCGCGGAGCATCAGATACTAAACGACTTCTAGGACGGTCTCTCAATGCATGCCGTTACGCGTACGACGAACTCCGACACGCTCCCCAGCAACCCTACATCACAAATCCATACGGTCCACAGACACCCCTTTCCGCACCGCCACCCGGCATCAAGCGACCCTTCCAACTCGAGCCCGCTTTCCCAGGACGTGTGATCGCGCCGAGACCTTCAAACCTAGCCCCCAGTGGCGCCGGACAGCCTCCCGCGAGTGAGCCCGCTCCAAAACGAAGACGAGGCCGTCCGCCGAAAGCCGAGACGCAAGCGAGAGAGGCGGCGACAGCGGCAGGCAGAAGCGAAGCCGGACCCGCTCCACCGCTGGCGGCACATCCTCAATTTCCTTCCCGAGCCGTGAGCACGCCCGTCAGCACTGCTCCACCACCCGCGGAAGAGCCGCAACCTGCCCAGCAGTCTTCAACCCGCATGCCGATCTCAGCGGTATTAACACCCGTCGCGCCGCACACAGCCAGCAGCTCCAGCTCTTCCTCCGGAAAACGACGTCGCGGCCGATCGATGCGGATTGACCCCGAGGGACCGCCAGGAGGCAGCGCGGGAGCCTCCGGGCCGCTCTACGAGTCCCCGTACGGAAGAGCGATGGCGCCGTTGTCGGAAGATACACCCGCGCGGGCGGCGGTGATGCGACATCGTGAGGAGCTACAGGGGACGCCGCAGCAGTTGGGACTTCAGGCTGCCTCGTCTGCGGCGAGGCCTGGGGCGGAGTCTGGATCTGAACCTGGACCTGGCGGGAGTTGAGAGGGGCTGCCTTTATTTCGAATGACGGGGGGGTGCAGCTTGATATTGGACGATGATTGCGACTGGGATATGCCACACATACGGGACTTGGGACGGTGCGGCAGCGTTACGACGACCTTTTCGCGACATGCTCGCGCTTACTTACCTTACGACGTGGGACACTTGCGTTTAATAACGGAATGAATGATGGAGTGATTACGGCACTGGCGAAAGCGAATTGGAACTTTACTACCATGCATAGAATTTTCTCATGTATTACCATTGATGAACGAAAGGCAACGGTTGATGGGACGGGCTGTTTGGATTACGTTTAGCGCGCGCAGGTTTGAATGTACTACTATAAGCTGGTGATGAGAAGGGACGAGAGCGAGATAATCTGTAGCAAATGGTCAAGTAACATGAATCGCTGATGACGATTCTTGAGACTGAAGTGGCGTGAACCAGTCCCACGCAGCCGACAGATGAAGAAGCGAGTCGCTATAACGTCTGATGGACTACATCTCTCATCCCGCCACCCGCCGCCTATCCCTAGGCATCCCCCTCTTCTCCCTCTGGCTCTCCTTCAACCTCCGCTTCTCCACCACCTTCTCCCTCTCCTTACCTTTCATCCCCTTGAACTTCTCCACCAGCGCCCTCTCTTTCACCTCCTTCTCCTTCAAGAAATAAGGCTTCTTCCCCTCCAACACCCTCCCCTTCTCCTCCTTCTTATGCGCGCTCCGCACCGCTTGCTCCCGCTCTTTCGCGGCATGTGCTTTGAGTCTGTTCTCCATGCTGTTGATTTTGCGCCGGAGATTGTAAATGTCGTCTTCGCCTCTCGTGCGCTTGAGGGCGGCTTTCAGGTCGTCGATTTCGGTTCGTTGGTAGTCGAGGAGGAAACTGTAGGCTTTGTCTGCGGTGCCAGATGGTGGCTGGTGGGCTGTTGACGGCTGGTTGGGGATGCTGTCGAAACGTGGGTCTCGGATTACGCGACGTGGGTAGTCGACGACGGTGCGTTTGCGGGTGACTTGGTGGCGGGAGGTCTGTTCGGCGGGGGCGTGCTTGGAGGTGCGGGATTTGGATGGCGCTTCGTCTTCCGAAGGGCCGGAGTCGGAGTCAGAGTTGGAGGCATCGGGATCGTCCCGTGCTGTTCTCGTTCTCTCGACGGGCATGGACTGTGCTCCCGCCTTTTGCTCCTTGATCTGCCGTAGACGCTTGCGAAGGCTCTCAAGCTTATCGTCTTGCTCGGGTGCCTCGTCTGACCCTCGCTTCCGCTTGTGGGATACCGCATTCTGAGCTTGCTTCAACGCGCCAAACGAGATGCTGCTGATCTGCTGTTCGACGTCGCCGTCAAGTCCGGACATGTCGTCACCGTCCACTTCGTCCCTCTCTTCTTCATCATCCATATCGCTGCCAGATTCCTCGTCTTGGCCGTCGTCTTCCTCATCTTCCGCCCCATCCTCGTCACCCTCTCCCTCGTCCATGTCTTCCTCCTCCTCGGGTCTCTGCTGCGGTACGCGAACGTTGCGCTCCAATATCTTCGCTGGCGCCATGATGGGATGCTTGCCGATATTGGGTTCAACCGACTCCTCTCGAAATCTCCAATATGGACGCGGCGGGAGCGCATTCTCTTCGCGGCCGTTACACGTGCGATGACGTCGCGAAGGGTCAAGAGCTTGGCTTAGCTTGGACGGCCATTGCTCCGAGCATCCGAGCAGGCCAAACCCGAATCTTGTCGCCGGTTTGTCGATATGATCTGATTCCCTCGAACGCAATACAAGAATTCATCTCTTCAACATACTAAGCCTTCGCAGTCTCAAGAGTACAGCTAGCGACACTCCCGACCCCAATCGCAAAGCTCGCGTGACCACACACCCAGCCAGATGAAGATCCTCTCACCTGAGGAAGAGAGGGAGCATTACAAGTAATATGCAAGCGACCTACTTAACCCCCGAGGACTCCAAACTGACGACCACGGAAGTGCTACCCTTTATGGCGGCTCCCTTGGCGGCCTGGCAGGTGTCGCAGCCGGCTCCCTCGGCGTATGGGCCGCCTCGCAGCGTTATCCAGCCTTCCGCACCCTCTCCATTCCCTTCCGCGCCTTTCTGATCACCAGTACCGGCACATTCTCGGGTAGGCTTCATGGGGCTCATTGGCGGACTCTGACCCCAGCTGATACGGCTCCCTACAGCCATCGTCTCCGCTGACTCCTACTCCCGACGTTTCGAAAAGTCACGCAACCCCCAGAAAAACTACAAAGATGAGGACCAGACCCTGATGGAACAAGCGAACGCACAAAAGTCAGGTCAGCAGCGCGCCATGGCTTGGCTAAGTGAGAACCGCTACGGCGTTGTTTTCGGGTCATGGGTGGCATCAATGGGCACGGCTTTGGGTCTCGTCGGCCGGAATCCCTACCTCACCACCCAGCAGAAACTGGTGCAAGCCCGTGTCTATGCTCAGGGCCTTACAATCGCTGTCGTCATCATCTCCCTCGCCTTCGAGTCCACAGATAACGCAAAAGGCGAAGGCCGGTGGGAGACTGTCAAGATCATCGACCCCAATGATCCCACGCACAAGAATCTCATTGAGAAGCGCATTCACCATGAACGGTATGCGGGAGAGGATCAATGGAGGGACATGATCGCCGCGGAGGAGGAGCGGATGAAGGAGCGGGACGAGGCGGTCAAGGCTCAGGAGCAGGAGGATAAGAAGAAGGGGAAGAAGGAGTCGCATCATGATGAACACAGTTCAAAGAAGGGGTCGCAGGGGAAGTCACAGGAGGCCAAGGAGAAGAAGGTCAATGCTCCGTAGAGCAGGGATGGCTGAAGGAAGAACGTACTGCCTTTGAAGGTCTGGGATATCTTGACTGGCGCAACGACACATGTCTGTCTGTACATATAGAAGCTATCACGAGGTCTGCCGAAATGGTGTCCCGGCGCTTGCAATACCACCTACCGCTGCCGTGCATTGTTGAGTTGTTTGCTTCGTATCCTACAATGTCCATACACGCACCATATTTAAGGTCCATGTCATTGTCCTGTGACTGATGATGGAGTTTTGTATTACCACGATCTCCGGAGCTTCGAGTTGGCACGTGCATCCGAGGCCCAAGCACCCAGCATGGAGACCGCGTGGAGATGGATTTGTTACTTCGGAACATGTCCTAAAGCTCCGTCATCACCACCATCTTGTACAGTACAGTAGCGGACGAAGAGACACAGACACAACACCGCGCACATTGGATTGAACTGTGAAGCTCCGGAAGAGCGTACACGCTACTGGTAGAGCATAGGAAACAAGCTGATGCTTCCAACCAAGCAACATGTCAGCAGACAGCACCACTGACTTGAGTATGGCTCCATACAAGCACTCCGCCTAGGTCCCCCTTCATGCACTTACATCACTTCCAGGCCACCCCGTACTCAACCTCTCAGCCGACGAGAAACGCGCCTTCTCCTTCCTCTTCTCGCAAGCCGATAGCGACCAGCTCGGCGTCGTGACCGGCGAGCGCGCCGTCGCCTTCTTCGAGCGCACCAAGGTCTCCCCCAACGTCCTCGGCGAAATATGGCAGATCGCGGATATCGAGAACCGAGGGCTGCTCACCAAGCCGGGCTTCTGCATGGTGTTGAGGTTGATCGGGCATTATCAAGTCGGGAGAGAGCCGAGCGCGGAGTTGGCGTTCAAGCAGGGACCGGTACCGAAGTTTGAGGGACTACAGATACCGGGTATTGGGCCGGCGGCGTCAGCAGCATTGCCGAGTCCGACTGGGGTACAGTTTCCGGCTACCGCGTTGCAACCGCAGCTGTCGGGTCAGGGGCCGATCCGAGTGCCTCCGCTCGACGCGCAGAAGGTGCAGCAGTACTCGGGATTGTTTGAACGGTCGGGCGCGCAAGATGGCATGCTGGACGGGGTGACGGCGAAGACGATCTTCGAGCGCGCCGGCTTGCCGAATGAGGCTTTGGGTAAGATATGGAACCTGAGCGATCGGCAGCAACGCGGTGCGCTGGACCAGACGGAGTTCATCGTGGCAATGCATTTGCTCACGAGCATGAAGTCGCGGACCATGAGCGCCCTCCCGAACAATCTGCCTCCGGCACTATACGAGGCAGCAGCCCGGCGAGGCGCACCACCTCCGCCGGGCGCACGAAACAGCTTCGTTGGACAGGGAGCGGTGCCCAGACAATTCACCGGTGGTGCAGTCGGGACTCCCGCAAGAACGCAGAGTCCGCTTGCTAGACAATCCATCTACGGTACCCCACCGACGCAGTCTGCGCAGATGACCGGCACTCCTTGGCTTGTTACCGCGCAGCAGAAAGCGAAGTACGATCAATTCTTCGCGTCCATTGATACACAAGGCCGAGGCGTTCTTACCGGCGAACAGGCCGTACAATTCTTCTCGGATTCCCGTTTGCCGGAGGACAGTCTAGCCGCCATCTGGGACTTGGCGGACATCAAGAGTGAGGGCCAGCTGAATAGAGATGAATTCGCCGTGGCAATGTACCTGATCGGCCAACAACGCTCCCCTAATCCAGCGCCTCTGCCTGCTTTTCTGCCGCCTGCGCTCGTACCACCTGGTATGCGGCAGCAGCAGCAGCAACAACAGCAAGGGCAGTCTACTGCTCCAGCTTTCGACAATGCCCAAAACACTTCTGCAATTCTACCGAAGTCTGCTGCGGACGATCTTTTCGGACTCGATGAGCCGTCACTACCAACACAGCAGCAGCCGCAGACAACAGGCTTCCAAGCTCCGGCCCCAGTTCTGCAGCCCCAGACTACCGGTGCTTCAACAAGTCGTGATCCGTTCGGCTCAGTGCCCACAAGTCCGAGCAGCCCTCAGCGTTTCCAGTCTCAGCCACAACCAGCCAGTACGGTGTTCAAGCCCTTCATGCCCACTTCAGCGTTCGGCGCAAGCATTGCACAACAGCACACGGGCGGCTCGATGTCGTCCAGTCAGCGAGGCTTTCAGCCACAGCCGCCTGCCAACCCGTCCCATCTGCAGACAGCGACTACGGCCGAGGACGACCTACTAGGCGACAACGAAGCACATGCTGCGGAGGCCAGCCAGATCACCAACGACACCACTGAATTGGCCAACATGAGCAGCCAGATCGGCAATCTGAGGACGCAGATGGAGAGCACGCAGACGAAGAAGGCTACTACGCAAGCAGACCTGAACGCTACGCAGACGCAGAAGCGAGATTTGGAGCTGCGGCTGCAGCAGTTCAGATCGCAGTACGAGACCGAAGTCCGTGCTGTCAAGGAACTGGAAACGCAGCTGTCCGCGAGCAAGGAGAGCACAAAGAAGTTAAGCCAGGAAATTGCGATGCTGGAAGGCACTCACCAGGATCTGCAGACCCAGCATAACCAGGTCACGCAACAATTGCAAGCCGATCAGCAGGAGAACGCCACCCTGAAGCAGAGGATTAATCAGTTGAACACCGAGGTGACGCAATTGAAGCCACAGATTGAGAAAATGAAGCTCGATGCACGACAGCAGAAGGGCTTGGTGAGTATCAACAAGAAGCAATTGACGACGAATGAGGGCGAGCGAGATCGTCTGCAAGGCGAGAAGACTGATTTGGAACGTGAGGCCGCTGAGCGAGAGGAGGCACGAGAGGAGGCAGCTAAAGACGCTCCGCAAGAAGAGGAACCTCATTCCCACTTTGGTCGCAATGCAGTGTTTGGCACAGCCGGTCTCGGCGCAGTGGGCGCCGCAGCCTTCGGTGCGTACGAGTCGGTCAAGGATCGTCTGGCCGGTGGAAGTGAGCCTAAGAGTCCTCCCCCTGCCGCAGGCACACTGAGCCCTACGAATCCTTTCTTCCGTAAACCCAGTAGCGACGGGACGACCGAGCGCGCTGTAAGCCCGCCTCCCGCCGCAGGAAGCGGACCCACACCCAGTGCGTTCGATGCGCTGTTCGGTCCCTCGGCGGCTTTCTCGCCCAGCGGGCAGACGGCGAGTCGATCCGGCACACCGCCGCCGACGAGCTTTGGCACGCGCAATGTCTCCCAGCCGAGCGGAGGTGATGGACCGCCCGCGAACATGACGGGTAGTGTCCAGAGTATTTCGTCGATCGGCGAGCCCACGCCTTCTGCTACACCGCCGTTGAGCGACCAAGCGAAGGAGAGTCCGGTGACGGCGCTCGAGCATCCGCCTCCGCTTGCGCCGGAGACGAGGCAGTTCACGCCTTCCCAATTACCGATCGGACCGTTACCTGATAAGTCTAGGGAGGATCCGGAAGTTAGTTCGAACGTGGCATTGCCGCCTGCGACTCGGGCGGGTGGTAGCGAGACGCCGAGAGAGGTGGAGCCGGCAACGCATACTCAGGAGCGAGAAGTTCCCGGCGCTTTCGAGCATGAGGACGATATGCCCGGCGCTTTTCCAGCGGAGCAGAGTGACGTGCCGGGTGCTTTTCCACATGAGCCTGAGCACACGGAAGCGAGGGCGCGGGAGGTGCCAGCTCATGAGGAACCTCCAGCGGTACCTGCGAGAGGGAACGATGACTTTGACTCCGCATTTGCAAGCTTTGGCGGGGGCGAACAACATGGTGCTGCCGCCGCGCAGACCGGGAGTGAGTTCGACTCGGTCTTTGCCGGCTTTGGGGGAGGGCAGAAGGATCGTGACTCCCCGATGCACGGAGACGATCCATTTGCGCCCGCTTCGACAAGTCAGCAGCGTTCTGGCCCGAGTTCGAGCGAATTCCCGCCCATTACAACTCATGAGCGCGAAGAAGATGAGAGTAGCGATGAGGAAGAGGACAGAGAACCGCAAGCGCAACATGGCTTCGGCAACAGCTTTGGCGGCGCTGCTTTGCCCCCTCCACCCGAACATGGTGCCGCTGAGCCCATCCTACCTCCGGTCTTGTCAGCTGCAAAGCACGCCCTGCCGGAAGCGAACATCTCTGGTGCGCGGCCTATGGTGCAGTCAGTGGATTCGACGGCCAGTGCCGTTCCAAGCGTCAACGCAGAAAGATCGCCTCCGACGTACGAGCAGAGCTATGCGCCCAGTCACGGCGGCACTGGCGCTGTTCCCGGGGCCAATCAATTCCCGCCGGAGTTTGGTGGTTTGTTACCATCACGAGAAGACCCGACAAGCCCTCCTCCAGCATCTACTGAGCCCACCGAGCGTGCCCTCCCCGAAGTGGGGGAGAACGAGCGGCCGTCAGTCTACGCGGCACCACTGCGCAGCTTCACCGGCTCCTCGAGTCTGTACCCCAATACCGTCCCGCAGACACCTACCACCAGCGACGTCTTCCACGACTCCTTCAGCAGGCCCATCAGCAGTGTCACAAGTTCGTACGCCACGCCTCCCACAGCCCAACCGACGCATCACCAGCCAGCGCCTAAAGGTGCCTTTGACGACTTCGATGACTTTGACGATCTACCGGAAGCGAAGGAAGCGGGTAAAAGCGGACCGAGCGACTTCGATTTCGGCTTCGGCGGCGGTCGCCAGAGCGCGGACGAATTCAACCCGGCGTTTGACTCACCTCCATCTGGCTCAAGGAATGCAATAGCCAGTGCGCAGGCGACGCCTGTGCCGTCAGCGAGACAATTAGACAGTTCCTCGAATTATCATCCGATGGGCGGTAGCCACAACGGCGTCATCAGCAGCGGCGGGCCTTTCGATACCGCGGGGCCTGCTGTTCCGCCTCGATCCCAACCCGGGGGCAGTATCCAGAATACACCGCAGAGTCTACAACACGACTGGGACGCGATTTTCTCGGGTCTGGACGGTAACAGAGGCGTCGACACCTCGCTCGGAAAAGGCACCAGCACCGATCCCTGGGGCGCCTCGACATCCACCGCCGCCGCCATCCCAGCGACGACGAACGGCGCATTCGCGCCCTCGCAAGCAGACCGGACGCCCACTACGGCTCTTTTACCCGCCGCTGCTGATCCCAATAGCAGCAGTGCCAAGCGCGCGCAAATTGCCGCGCAGATGGGTCGCGCCATCACGCCGGGGACCGAGCACGACGATCCGATTCTGAAGCGGTTGACGGGGATGGGGTGGCCGCGGAACGACGCGTTGAAGGCGTTGGAGATGTATGATTATGATATTAATATGGTAAGCTTAACCCCTACAGATCTGTGGCGACCGGGGTGAGTTGATTGGAGTGTGCTAATTTGTCGTGCGGCAGGCTGTTGATCATTTGACGAAGGGTTGAGGGGTGGGCCTTTCGTCCTGTTGTGTCTGAGTGGAGGCTGGGGGGGTTGTCGATAGTTGGGGTAATGTGTCGTGTCTATATTGTGTGTGTGGCGTAGCGAGTGTATCTACCCACCCTCCCGCGTCTTCGTCGGAAACATGTATTAGTTGCCATCCCTTGCTTGACTCCGGCTTGTTAGCCCTTGCACGGTGGCTGTGGTGTTGCGTCGAACGATTCGGGACACCATCGCGCAATCTGAGATCCCTCCCTGTGCATTGTCGTGAGACAGGAATGTAATGATCCTGCTACAAGTACATACATGTGCAAGGTACCTCAACGTGTAGGCTGATGAAGTGCGGACGCTCTCGATCTTGCTTACTAACCTCGCTTACTTTCCACGGCCTGCTCGCGCGCAAGAGGTGCTCGCGACACAATGCTCTCCCTCGCAAGAAGGTATCCTGCGCTTCGGTCTGGACTACGACTACAAGTCCCCTCAAACAGCTCAAGATGCGTACGCTTCTCGCAAACAGCCCGCGCTTACGAGAAGGACAACAACAGCAGCCATGAGGGTGCCAGGAAGCCGACAGGAAGCTACACCGGAGTCCTCTCGATCTTCGTCCTCAGCGCAGCGATAGGATGGGGTGTACACGCTTTCAACGACAGCAGGAAGAGCTCGCCGAACGGGTCATCGAAGCCCGCGGACCCTGCGGACTTTGTCACGTACACGTTAGCCAAAAGAGAAAACATCTCGTCGACGTTGTCCATCTTCACGTTGAAGCCCGCCCAAGGCTTCGCCATCGACCCCGAGCAGCTGTATGGCCCTCGCGCAATTACGAGCGTGCAGTTCAAGCAGCCTCAGTTGCAGATCGCGCGGTCGTATACCGTGCTGCCGCGGATTGCATACCAGCCACCCGAAGAGCTGCGCTTCTTGATTCGTAAGGAAGAGAAGGGCGAGGTGTCTGGCTACCTACACAGGCTGGCTATAGGGTCTAAGATCGAGCTACGAGGACCGAGCGTGGAGTACGTGCTACCGGAGGGAGTCACGGAGGTTGTCTTCCTGGCAGGCGGCACGGGGATTGCTCCAGCGCTGCAGGTTGCGGAGAAGGTTGGAAAGGACGGGATCACGCACATACTATGGGCGAATCGAAAAAGGGAGGACTGCCTATGTGGTAAAAGTGACGCCAGAAGTGCGTCGACGTCGCTGAGTTGGGGCTCGTTACCTTGGGACAAACGTCCAACTACACCAGCAATAGACCTGAACGCTATAGAGGTCTGCAGCCGGAACGTGTCGCATGATATCGTCGACCAGCTCGAGAGCATGAAATCGCGGAAATCGACCCAGTCCGACTCGAAGAAGACGTTGCTAGTCGAGTACTACGTTGACGAATGGGGCACGTTCATCCGCTCTGCCGACGTCGCGAAGCTGCTCGAGATTGCTCCTCGAAAACCCGGAACGCGTCTGATACTAGTCTCCGGTCCCGAAGGCTTTGTGAGCCATTGGGCAGGCCCGAAGGAGTGGAGTGGAGGCCGTGAGATGCAAGGTCCTCTCGGCGGTGCTCTGGCGACTCTTGACTTGCACGGATGGCAGGTCGTCAAATTATAAGTCGATTGCCTCGACGCTTCGGTTTGATACACTCGTTCGGCCAACGCTCACAACTTGGCGATATCGAGCGGGTCGTCGGCAAATGCCGTAACACCGATCTGCCTCAAATTAGCCGCGCTGCGCTTCCGCCGCTTGACTAATCAACCCCATCGGACCACGATCCACTCTTCTGGAAGTCTTCGTCGTCGCTTCGATCCCTCCATCACATTGCAACTTGCGAGTATCAGCGTACCGCTGCACCTCGCTCCTCGATCCACCATGCAGGAGGCTGTCGAGGCATTAGTGTCAGCGGGTCGCCCATACTGAAGAGCACAACGAACATGGAAAAGAGCTCCAATGGCTCGCTACCACCCGGCCGGGGGGCAGTCGAGGCGACTTCCATGGAGCCTCTCGAACCCGTCAGGACGAACAACAGCCGCCCGGCGTGCTTCAGCTCGACGTTCCAAGAGGTACTGTTCGTCTTGACCGCGACCATGGCGATCGCTATGCAGGCAATGCTTGCGGGCTCCGTCACCGTAGCATCATCCTTCATCGGACGCGATCTCGATATGACGACTGCGGAGATCACTTGGATATCGTCTGCATCGTCGCTGAGTAGTGGTGCTTTCTTGTTGTTCTTTGGCAAATTGGCCGACTTGTTCGGTAAGCCGTTGATACCATCCTTGTGGATAGAATACAGCTAACGACTATCAGGACGCAAGAGCCTCTTCGTGGGCTCGCTTTTCTTATTCTCTGTCTTCGCTTTGGCTGCCGGCTTTGCCAGGTCCGGCATATCGCTCGACATTCTGAGCGGAATCATGGGCTTGATGTCTGCGAGTGGCGTTCCGCCTGCAGTAGGCATTCTGGGTGTTGTTTACGAGAAGCCTAGCAAACGCAAGAACTACGCGTTCGCTTGCTTTTCCGCCGGTAATCCACTAGGCTTCATCTTCGGTACAATCTTCGGTGGTATCGCGACGAACCTCTTCGGCTGGCGAGCCTCGTTTTGGCTGATAGCTATCATCTTCCTCGTCACCACGTTTATTGGTATCTGGACCATTCCGAAGGACTTCACGGCTAAGGAACCAGTGAATATGGAAACACTCAAGCGCTTCGATATCCTCGGCACCGTATTTATCATATTTGGCATCGGCATGTTCTCCGCCGCGCTCAGTCTGGGTGAGACCGCACCCCAAGGATGGACAACTGGCTACGTCCTCGCGCTGCTTATCGTTGGCCTAGCGCTCATGATCGCCTTCGTGGTCTGGGACTGCTGGTTCAAGTACCCGCTCGTACCGATGGGCATCTGGAAAGATCGCAATTTCACACTCTGCCTTTGCATCTTGATGTTAGGCTTCATGGCATTTGTACCCGGGAATTTCTTCGCCGCGCTGTTCTTCCAGCGAGTGTGGCACATGTCAGCTCTGGAAGTCGCCGTACATCTACTGCCGATGGCCATCATGGGCATCATCGTCAACATCGTCGCCGGCCTGATCCTGCACCGAGTCTCCAACAAGCTCATCATGCTCGTCGCGAAATTGAGCTACACCAGCTCCTTCCTGCTCATAGCCTTCAACAAGACCGACAGCAGCTACTGGTCCTTCTTTTTCCCCTCCTTCATCCTCCTAGTCATGGGCGCGGACCTCGAATTCAATGTGGCGAACATGTACGTCATGTCCTCCATGCCGCCCTCGCAGCAATCGATCGCGGGCGGCATTTTCCAGACCGTGGCTAAGCTGTGCACGACGCTGGGTTTCGGCATCACCACGGCGATTTTCAGCTCGGTGCAGCGGGATCCGCGGTTGGCAAGTTATTGGGATACGACTACGCAGCCGTACACTGCTACTTTCTGGTTCTCGGTTGCGTGCTCGGTGGCTGGGCTGATGCTTGTGCCGTTTCTGACGCTTGGTACGCAGGGTGGGAAGGAGAAGGAGGTCAGTGTGACGACTAGTGAGGGTGGAGTTGTTGAGGATGGGCAGGTTGCGGATGAGAAGAAGGCTGAGGCTGAAGCTAGTGTTGCACAGGCATTGCCAACAGTGGGGTAGAATTGTGCGTAGAAAGGCATAGCGCGGCGTTGTCGGACTTGTGACCACTACATGTAAGGTAGGCATGTAGCATCCTGAACACGGGAATTTGAGGAGAAAGAGTTGGCCTTGGCGCTCCACGCTCCCATATTTTCGCCGCTGCCATTGCCATGGCCGAACTTGCAATTGGAGGGCGCTTTCGTACTAAGTGGCTCTATATCTACATGTACATGTTATTGAACGAGTGCATTAGTTGCTCAGTCGGCTTTGCAGCTCTTTCCACGGCTCTTCCTCGAGCTGCCCCTGGGCGACATTCATCGCTACAGCCTGTAAGCTGGTCTCGCGCTCCTGCAGCACATCGACGAAGGTACTGAGCTCCTCTGCCATATTCCCATCTGGAACCCCGATGCTGGTATCTTCATTTGCCTCCCACAAGATCTCAGAAGCAGCAATCTGCAGACCGAGCGTCTTGTGAAGCGCATCTCCTACTGCTCTCGTATCGCCTGGCTCAGTGAATATCACGACCCTGCCGTCCCCGTCATCCTCCACGTCTACTGCTCCCGCTTCCAACGCCGGCTCCAACGCCTCCTCCACTCCGACGCCCTCTCTAGCCTCAAACACAATCCTCCCCTTCTTCTGAAAAAGGTACGCAGAAGGCGTAACACTCCCACCAGCCTCCTTCAGCACCAACCTCACATCCGCAAGCGTGCGCAACTTATTATCGGTCTCACACTCCACTATCACCGCCACATTCCCCGGCAAAATTCCCTCAATCGTCACACTCTCCAGCGTCGCTCCACTCGTGCTCCTGCCCTGCCCTCGCGCCACGGCCGCCTCAATAGAAGTCTTCGCAAACCCTTCGCGCTTGGCCTTCGTGATCAGGTCTGCCAAGCGTGTATTGAGACTGGGATCGGGACCGAAGAGTTTAGACGCTAGAGCAATTTCCTGGGCGAAGATGGAGCGCTGCCGGTTCTTGGAAGCGTCGACTTTGGCTTTGTCGTGCTTGATCTTTGACCAGCGGTTGTGGCCTGATGCGAGGGCGGGGGTGGAGTGGAGCGGGCGGAGGCGGCATTGTCGGCATGTGTATGTCTTGGGGAGTAATCGCGTGAGTGGCGAGATGGTGGACAGGCCTCTGCTGGGGGCCATGATGTGTGTGTTTGTGTGATTCGGGGGAATGTATGATGTGGCTTTGGTGCAGCCCAAGTTTGAACTTCATCTCTTGCGGAGACAATGCGGAGGTGTGCTCGAAGTTGCAGTGGAGCCACTACAAACCACCACCGAACATCGAACCTCTGGCTGAAGTCTTGCTGGTCACTGGAGAGGCCGAGAAGCTTTCGTGGTGGCACCCATGGCGGAAGCAGAATCAGCGCCACCCGTGGTGTCAAAAACTACGACCAACGGCGAAGCCAGCCCGTTCCAGCTCGATATACAGAAGCTGCACGGCCTTCCTTCGGAACAGCAGAGCCTATATCTGCTCACATTCACCGCGGACCTCGTGCAGCATGTGGAGGGGCTGGATGCAGAGGGCGCAACGAGGGAGCAGGCAGCGCTCAAAAAGGAGCTGCTACAAATCTTGAACCTGTCTTCACCTCCACCGACCCGGGTTTTACGCAACAACGTGGGACGGTGCTTTGCGGAGATATTCATCAAGGGCAACAGGAAGTTACTGTACGAATCCATCAACGATCTGGTAGCGACCGTACAGGCTGGAAAGGACAAAGATGTTAGAGCCAAACATGCGGCTGTCGCGTGCTTAGGGGCGCTGTTCGAGACGGCGGGAGATAGTGCGGTCAGCCTCTCGCCACTGGCGTGCACTGCAATGTTAAAGAGTTTGAAGACCGCTTCGAACGATACGGGCTACCGAAGTGCCATCTTCAAATCGCTAGGCCGGATATCGGAAGGCATAGTCGCCGCGCTGGACGAGGATGTCGCTCGTAGTATCTGGAAGCAAGCACGCAATGCAGCTAGTGGCGATAAGTCCTTGCTGGTACAAGCTAGTGCTTGCTGGTGTTTGGAGCAGCTCGTGCGCCATACCACGTATTTCGACAACTCGAATGATTTCGAAAAGCTGCAGACTGTTCTATACCGAGCTATCGAGTCTTCATCAGCTCATGTGCGACATGCAGCGGCGTCATGTCTTGCAGCCGAGCTTGTGAAAAGCTTCTCCGAGTCACCTAGCAAAGACGCCGTGCCGCGAATACGCAAGCCTCGCAAGTCCAAGAAGGCTGCCAAGGGCGAAGAGCTCGACGAGGAGCTCGAGCGCGCTTCTTCGCCAGCTCCCGACAAGCCTGCCACAGCTCTTTCGTACACCATGGCGGAGATGCTGAGGATCCTGTCAACGCACTATTGTCGCTCAACTACCACGAATAAGGCACGGGCTGGTATTGCAGTATGCTACATCAAGGTGTTCAAGGCACTTGGCGAAAGCGTGCTCGAGAAAAGCTTCAATGATATTGCGCGCCACCTGTTCACCGACATTCTGAGCCACCCCAGTCTGCTATACAACAAGTATCGGCAAGCCATTAGTCGCAAGTTCGTACGCATAATCTTGGAGCGGGTTATTGGCAAGAGCCTGGGCGAGACGGCGCAGGTGAACGCTTGCAGATTCCTGATCAACGATATCATCAAGGATTATCCGCAGGCAGTCAAAGAGCGTCCGGAGCCCAACAAGTATACGCTGGTTGGCGCATTGAGTACTGTCACTGCACTAGTTGGGTATCTCGATGCCGCAATTGGCAGTATCGCCGATGCGTGTCGAGAAGCCCTGCTTCAGGTTCTGCAGCACCCTAGCTTCACAGTCCAGGTGTACGCTTCCAAAGCTCTGCGCGCTTTCGTGCTCGCCTGTCCGCAACAGCTACTACCGACGGTGAGCATCTGCATGAACAGCGTCAATCGCGAGCTGAACCTTCTCTCTGGCCCACGTCAGGCTCCCAGGAGATGTATAGGCTACGCGCACGGCTTAGCTGCAGTACTGAGCACATCAAGCCTACATCCGCTCTACGGTTCTGTTGACGTGTATGCGAGAGTGTTGCAGCAAGCGACTAATCTACTCAAGACCAGTGGCAGCTCTGATCTTCGTGTGTCTAGCTGTCAATTGCAAGTGGCTTGGATCATGATCGGCGGTCTCATGTCTCTAGGGCCGAACTTTGTCAAGATACATCTGCCACAGCTGATGCTACTCTGGAAGAACGCCTTGCCACGACCGGTGCCGAAGGAGAATATGAGCCAGCGTAACATGATTGAGCTCAGCTATCTGGCGCATGTACGCGAATGCGCACTGGGCTCCATAAGAGCGTTCCTGATGTTCAATCAACGGCTACTCACATCGGACATCTCGAAGCGGCTGTCGGCGATGCTGGAGAATACTGTCGCTTTCCTTCAGAGCCTACCAGAGAAAAAAGTCAGTGATGACCCAACCAACCGCCTTTCTCCAGCGCTGCAACTTCAGGACTACGAGGTCATGGTGCGACGACGGCTGTTTCAAGACTTTTCTTTGCTATTGAGACTGAGTCCGGTGGGTACAATGGAGAATACCGCTCATTCGACCGTGCTACCGCTTGCGGTAGCTTCCTTTTCTGACGCCGACTACTTTGCGCCGAGTTCTCTGAGTGCCGCTATTGCAAGTGCTGCTGCGGCATTCGAGAGTATTTGGGACGTCGGTGATAATTACGCTTTTGGTTTGACTGGGCTAATTCGCGGCCTGAGTGTCGTAGACCCAGTGTCCGGCAGAACTCAATGTCACTGGTCGTCCCGGCAGGAATTCGAAGACGACATTAATGATACAATCTTATCTCCCATCGGCAGTGGGCTCGAGTATGATGCCACATCTACCTATCTACCGGACGTGGAAGACCGTGAACCGAAGCCTGCGGCCACTGGAGCTGTTGATGCCGCGATCTCCGCGTTCGGTCTCTGTTTACCTCTCCAGGCGCCGAGAGTGCAAGAAGGTGCGCTGGAGCAGATGGCATCATCCTTGAGTGCCTTCTCGCTGCAAAAAGACCCTGCGCGAAAGTCAGCCATCACCGTTAACGTGGCCCTGGCTCTCCATGCAGCCTGCAAAGTCGCGGCTGGTGACGGAACTGTAGCGAAGGGCGATATTCGAAACGCGGCTACCGAAAAGGCTCTGCAAGCTTTGCTACACGGCTGCGTTAAGGATCCCGATGAACGAGTCCGATTACTCGCAGCGCATGCTATAGGCGATCTGTGCCGCAGCTCCGGCAACGCATTGACCGCTGCGGAAGTTACCTACCTGACCGAGACCATCGTGAAAGACCGCGAGCCTCACGTACGAGCGGGCTGCGCATCAAGCCTTGCGAGCATACACTCTCAGTTGGGCGGCATGGCTGCTGGCTTCCATATGAAGACTATTGTAGGTATTCTGATGTCACTCGCCGCCGACGCGCACCCTCATGTCCACTTCTGGGCATTGGATAGCTTGGCGGAGGTGGCGGAGTCCGCTGGTCTGAACTTCTCGGGTTACGTGTCAAACTCGATTGGCATTCTAAGTCGACTATACGTCTCTGACAGCCATAACGTAGAGACTGGGGCGCTGGCCTCTTCTAACATGGCAATGGAGCTGCCTGTCACCGCAGCCATCGCACGTGGCGTCGACTCGGTCATCAATGTGCTTGGTCCGGATCTTCAGGACGCGACGAAGGCAAGGGAAATGATCTTGGCGCTGGTTCGGCTGTTCTCCCAAGAAGAAAACGCCGGCCCACGTCTCGAAAGCTTACGCTGTCTTGAGCATTTGTCGCTGTACGCCCCGGGATACTCCAAGTTCGCACCCTACGTGCATCGCCTGCAGAGCGATATCGAGTCAGATTCCACCGAGACTGCTGTGTCGGCCCTACACGGGCTGTCGACTCTGATGCGCCGTGATGCACCTGAAGTCATACGCACTGCACGGCCGGGCCTAGAAGATCGGTTGTGGGACTATCTGAACTCTGACCCCGATCAAGCGGACATCAAGACTATCTTTGCAAATTGGCTACACCAGACAGGACCGAGCAATCCCACGGAGTGGATCCAGCGCTGCAACACCATCTTGACGAGAACGAAGGCCAAAGCGGAGCAACCGAAGACGGCAGTGGTCAAGGACACAGCCGCTCCAGAGCTGCAGGATGAGGAGGTAGCAGGCTTCGCTGCCGGTATTGGCAGCAAGGAAGATGATGCACAAGCACCCACCTCTACACAGGAACTCATGCGGTGGCAGGTGCGGCTATTCGCCATGGGCTGCCTGCACGACCTTATCACCATCATCAGCAAAGAAGTAGCTATTAATGACGATGGGCCCGGTGTGGAAGCGTTACAGCATAGAGTCGCTGATGTCGTTCGCATTGCTTTCTCGGCATCCACCGCTGGTGTTGCCGCGTTGCGAGTCGTAGGCATGCGTATCATCGACCAGATCCTGAAGCTCTTCGGCCGCGTACCAGATCCAGACTTCCCAGAGGCGATGCTGTTGGAACAGTACCAAGCGCAGATCAGCTCTGCTCTGACACCGGCTTTTGCTGCAGACTCGTCGCCGGAGCTCGCAGCCGCCGCTGTGAGCGTCTGCGCCACCTTCATAGCGACCGGCATTGTCACCGACATCGATCGAATGGGTCGTATCCTCAAGGTACTTGTCTCTGCATTGGAGAGCTTCTCGAACGAGTCGGAGAGCGCGAGCATTGGCGACCTTCAGTCACCCAGTGCTAATGCGCAGGTCATGGTTCGGATGGCCGTCTTCGCTGCCTGGGCT
The DNA here is from genome assembly GCA_030411845.1 of Friedmanniomyces endolithicus. NCBI lineage: Eukaryota > Fungi > Ascomycota > Dothideomycetes > Mycosphaerellales > Teratosphaeriaceae > Friedmanniomyces > Friedmanniomyces endolithicus. The sequence continues at coordinate 89,821 of JASUXV010000032.1, forward strand.
CAGCTGCAGATTGCCAGCGCGGAGCAGAGATACTTGCTCGATGTGGTGAAACCACACATTGCACAGCTAGTACCGTTGTGGCTTGCATCACTGCGTGAGTACTCGCGCCTGCGGTTCGAGCCCGACATCTCGGCGAGTTTGGGCAGTGCGTCTCTGTCGGATGATCTCGATACCGTATATGCGGCTCTGAACCGGGAGACGTTACTGGGCTTCTACGCAGATGCTTGGCTGAGTCTTGTCGATGCCATTGCGAGCCTAATCGATGAGGACAGCGAGGTGGTTTTCGAGGCTCTGGATGGCAAGAGCGCTGAGGCCATTGGAAATGATCATGACGGAGTCAACGGCGAAAAGGGTCTAGTCCGCAAAAGCACAGGCATCAATTACCGCGAAGAACCTGTGGCGTTCTTCTTCGTGCTTTTCGGGCTCGCTTTTGAGTCACTGGCCGTACGCTCTGCAGAAGATGAAGCAACAACCAGACAGCGTAATCTGGAGATCCTTCAAGCCTTGAAGAAGATTCTACGACCCTCGGTATCTGGTAACGCCGTCTATCAAGAAGTGGTCTTCTCCGAGACGGTCGATCTATTGTCCAGGATGGTGCTCACCGAGAGCTTCGGCGTGCAGTCCGTCGTTGTCGAGATAGCTCGCAACCTCTGCCTCGTCCATCCGTCCTCGCGGCAGGGCATGCAGACACCGATCAACGGCGAGGCGCTGTCGGATGACATTGAGCAGCTGTTCGAGCTGACCCGCATCATCGTCCTCGTACTGGGTGGGCTAATCCCCGGCTTGTCCGAGACACCAGTCTCTATCCATCTCGAGACGTCCGAGGAAGCGACAGCCCTGGTGCGGACCGCTCTCCAGGCCTTAGTCCAAGTATCCGAGGTCTTCCCATCCATCATCAAGACCGATCTGCACGCAACGATCCTCCACATTTTCGTCACAATCCTAGGAACTGGCGCCTGCCAAGCAACAATCGTGCCACAGGCGTTACCAATTTTCCGCCGCTTCCTCGCCAGTGTCGCTGGCGACGGCCGCTCAGAGACTCGGAGCCAGCTCAGGAACGCCTTCGCACGTATGCTGCTGGTCCTGAGAAACGCGCAGAAGAGGGAGACGAGTGCGAGTCTGCAGTGCGAGAAGAGCACGCTACTCGCCATCACGGTGCTGCTCTCGATCACGGTACGGGATATCGGAGAGGAGGACCCGCTGATGGATCGCTTCATTGGCGAGCTCGGGGAGAGCCTGGGAGCCCCGATGACTTCCCGAGTCGCAGCCGGCTGTATCCGAACCCTGCTCCTAGCGGGCGTGGCATCTGCGCCCCTCGTTGCCGCATCAACAAGCTTTCTCGCGGAAAGTGTGGATCTCGAGGGGCTGGAAGAAGGCAGGACGCTTACGGCGCACACTCTCACTACTCTCGCCTCGAGGATACCTACAGCACAACGACCAGCCGCCGTCGCTTTGTTCACGAACGCGCTGTTGGAAAGGGCTTCGAAAGGTGGGCCTGCGACGTTTCAGGAGACGGGGGCTCGCATGTTGGACTTGGCGGCGGCGGACAACCCTAGCTTCCGAGCGGTCGTTTCGGCGATCAGTGGCGAGCGGAAGGCTTTGCTCGAGCGGATCCTGAAGGCGCGTGCGGGCGTGCAGCGAGGGAGAAGTGATATGGACAGCGATCGCGAGCCAACGATCGCACTCAAGATGAACTTTGGGGGTTGAGATGCAGAGATTTACGTTTATGTACAATTACGATCTACTTCGATTCGCAGGTGCATCACCGGTCAAACTGTCATCGTCAGACTCATGCTCGGCCTCCTCCTCCGTAGGTTCCGGCTTCCTGTCGCCCTCGATTTTCATCCCCACAAACATCGTCAGCATCCCCACGTCGTAAGAAGCCTTCAGAGCACCGGCCACCACGAACGCCACCCAGAAGCGCCCGCCGCCTGCCAGGGAGCCGGTGATGAGGGGGCCGGAGCTCTGGCTCATCGTCTTGACCGTGTTGACGATGCCCATGACTGCCGTGCGCTCTTCAGGCAGCACAACAGCTGATAAGAAGGCGCTCCGCGGCGCTTGATCCATAGACGACAGACTGGCCCTCGCCACGAGCAAGATGATGGTGATGACCAGCGACGTCGGTAGCGGGAACAACGCCAGGAAGATGGCGCTCGGTAAGTGCGTGAAGACCATCGTCTTGACCAGCCCGATGCGCTTGGCGATTGACGAGGCCATGATGTTGCCGATGCTGGACATGAAACTTGCAGTGGCGAGGATCGTGCCGAGCTTGCCTTGGGGCATGTTGAATTTGCGCTCCATGAAGAAGGCGATGAGGGAATTCGGCACCATGCCGCTCGCGAGCGAGTCGAAGAAGAACAGCGCGCAGAGTCGGATAAGCGTCGCTCGGGACTTGGCCGACAACGTCGTGATCCCGATTCTTTTCGGCACCGGCTTAGGTTTCGGCGGCGGTGCCGCCGAGCCATCCGCAAGAAACGGCTGCTGCTCCTGCAAATCCACGCCCTCCCCCTCCCTCTCCTCCGGCTTCTTCGCCGCCGCCTGCTGCGCCTCGCACGCTGGACTAAGAAACAAACTCAACCCCGCCTTCACCAGCCCAATGCCCGCATAAACCCAGAACACGAACCGGAACGACGCCAGCTCGCTCCACCCCGCGGCCTGCAACCCCTGCGTCACCCACCCGCACGCCAGCGCCCCACCCGCCGTTCCCAAAGTCCCGAAAACAACATACCACGCGAAGACGTCCGATCGCGTGCTAGCGTCCGACAGGTGCGCGATGGTCGACTCCTCCACGGCGCGGAAAGGCCCGATTTCATTCCCGCTCGGGGAAATCACCCCCAAGACGGCCGCGAGCAGCAGAATCCAGTAATTCCCCACCGTCGCAAACACCGCCCCGGAAAAAGTCATGAGCAGCGCTCCCATGATGAGAATCCGGCGGCGGCCCAGGGAGTCCGCGACGAGGGTCAGGAGTAAGCTGATCAGCACGTCGCCCACGAGGGTGAGGGACATGAAGAGGCCGATCTGGGCGTCTGAGTGGTTCAGCGCGGCGAAGAAGAGGGCGAGGATTAGAGTGCTGGAGCCGTAGGCGAACATGCGGATCAGGCGGGTGAGGAGGAGGAGGTGGATGTCGCGGGGGCTGTGGACGAGGGTCGTGAGGCCGAGTTCTTGGGCGGCTTTTTGGGCGAAGCCGCGGGCGGGCGCCATGGTTGGTGGTGGAGGGGTGTGTTGTGTTAGTTGAGATGTTGATAGGCAGTTTGCATGGAAAGGTTGGGTTCTGATGGTTGCTGCTTTCCAAGTTGAGGTTGATATAATTTGAGCCGCGCATGTCATGCGGTCGTGCTTGGCCAATGGGACGTCGCGAGGATGAGGAAGTGGCGGCCGGGATTGTGTCGCCTGAGGCATTCAAAGTGCCTGGGCTCAGTCAGATGCAATGACAATACACGTACCTATAGACTCTGTCTTCGTCCAAGGATTGAGATATCGGGTGAGGGATCAATGTAGCAGGGAAGACTGCTGGACACTGCTCTCTCATTCGTCTCATTACCGTGAATCGTCAACCTCCTCCCCACCCAGCATGATCATACTTTCTAACACTTCGCCTTGTAAGGGCTCTGCACGCTCCCCCACCCCTGCGGACACGCCCGTCCCAACGCCACACTCCCACTCCGAATGTAACAAATCTTCGCGTCCACACAAGCCTCGCACGTACAATTCGGCGTCCTGACGCTCATCTTCCCCTGCAGTGTGTTGAACGTCGACACGAGACTATGATCCACTTCCATGGCCTCCGTGACCGCGTGCCAGAACGTCGCGTTCAAGGGAGCGTCGGCGGGCCATTTAGCGGCGGGCCCGTAGGTGGCGCGGGTGCTGTATTCGAAGTTGTAGGTCGGGCCTTGTGTGGATGGGAGGGAGGGGAAAGCGGAGACGTTGGCGTAGAAGGTGTAGGCTTCGTAGATGTCGAAGGTGGCTGTGTCGACTTCGTAGAGGCGGAAGCCGCTGTTGAGGTTGTTGAGGGGCGTGACGCTGGGACCGATCCAGCCGGGGGTCAGGGCCGTGGAGAGGGATTGGTTGGTGCCGTTGTTGGCGTAGTAGATCATCTGTTGGTCCTCGTGCGTGTGGCCGAAGAAGATGTTGGCGATGACGTGGGGACTGTAGCGGTCGACGATCTGGTAGAAGAGGTTGGTTGGGTTGGGGAGCGGATTGCTGCCGTCCCAGCCGGAGAGAACGTGGCCGACGATCCAGACGCGCTCGCCGGCGTCTTCGGCGGCTTGGAGTTCCTGGATAAGGAAGGCGAAGGTGCCGCTGACGTCCGAGTCGGCAGTGTTGATATAGTTGAGGAAGTTAGCTAGAAAGATGAGCTGTCAGCGCTAACGTTCTCATTCCCAACCGCACCACTCGGATTCGTATCGTCTCTATGCCGGGTGACTTACCTTTATACCAAAAGTCCGTGTTGATGGTGATGACTCTCAGTCCGTACTGATTCTTCACGCTGTACCCGCCGTAATGCAACCTCGCCTGCTCCGCTCCAGTGCTGTTCAGCCAGCCTTCATGCTGCCACAGCCCCGCCACATGGTCGTAGTTCCAGCTAAATTGCGTTCCCAGCGGCCCCGGCAGAGAGTGCGGAGCGTCAATCGCCTCCGGGTTGGTGTCATGGTTGCCGAGGGCGGGGTAGACGGGACCGGTGAGGTAGGTTTTCAGCATGCCGTAGATGCTGTCCTCCTCATACTCAGCGTAGAGCCGGCTGAGCTCGTTTTGCGACTCGTGAGACACCAGATCGCCAGTGTAGACAGTCCAGGCTAGTGGATTGCTTTTCCTCGTTCCGGTCATAGGGCCAACAGCTTGGAGGGCAGCGAGTCCAAGGTCGTAAGGAGTGTCGCATGTGAATGCACCGTACAAAGGAGCCGAGTTCGAGACATGACCCGCCGGTATGGCGGTGTTTAGCGCTTTGCTACGGCAGCACAAACCACTGGAGCAATTGCTCTCGCTGCCAACCTTGTACCGGGGATCCAAATGGAAGTCGCTCATGTGCAGTACCTTCACCAGCTTACCACTCGCCTTGGGCTTCTTGGCATTTGCTGGCTTGGGCTTGGGGAATAGTCCGGTCATGTTCAACGGGCTCACACCAGGCGCGGGGCAGAAGGAGGTGCTGAGGCTGCTGCAGATGTACTGGCCGTCCAGCCCGGCTACGTCGGCGAGCCCGAGAACTTGCGTCCAGATGGCGCCAAAAGTCGAGGCCTCGAAATCCTCTGCACAGGTGCTGGCACTATGGAATCCAGAGCTGGTGCAAAGAGCGACCATAGCGGCCGGGACCAGACTGGGGGCGAGCTGGGCGGCGCTCTTGGCGACGGAGAGGGCGGCAATGCATTTGCTGCAGTTGCCCTGAATGGAGGAGCCATTGATAATCTCCGAGACCTCTGCCAGGATACTTTTGATCACTGCCTGCTGAGCCGCTACCGAGAGGTTGGCAATGGGCTGGGGATAGTACACTGGGTCCGGGTCATTGTCGGGGAGCGTGTCGGGGTTGGTCAGGTTGCGCGGGAAGGTGATGTTGAGTACGGGATCGTACAGAGCCGGCTGCGGCTCCTGGCCAGAAGGGCTCGGGTAGTAAGAGGAGAAGGCTGAGGTCGGGTAGCCGGCCGGTGCTACGAATGAGGATACGCCCGGGATACCGGTGCTGGCTCCCCCTCCATAGCCTGCTTGGGCGAGGGTGTACTGGGCGAGTAGGGGCACGACGGCCATGATGCTACACCCGATGGCCATGATTGCTGCGGTGAAGACGATGATGACCTGTAGTGGGCTGGTACGAGCGGCAGCGGACATGACGGTAGGCCATGGCTGACTTTATAGGTACATCGATGTCGTCTAGAGTAGCGTCTTGGTCATGCCGCTTTCGATCGATCCATCATGCAGGCACCATCAATTGACTGCTTTTTATGCCATGGCAGAGAGCTTGGCGGACGGTTTCTTGCCCACGTTCCTGAGGCAGGAAAGCCAATGGCAGGAAGAGAGTCAGCCACGCTTCGGGAAGGTGCATCTCAGGTGAGGTGAGGTGAGGTGAGAGGTGCGGCGGAGATATCGGGGAAGAGAGCGGGGGTTGCTCGAGTCAAGTGGCGAGTCACGTGCTATCAAGAAAAACATGAGCCCGAAGACCACCATACTGCTAAGGTACATTTCGGAGCATCACACAAGATGTTCCTCTTCAGACATGGCGGCCGACGGGCAATACTCAGCATTCTCTCTCTCACCACCCGACCCTCATCACTCGCCCAACGGTGCTACGCCTCCCGCATCGACGTTCCCTTCACCCCGCCACCCGTCCCCGTCATTGACCAATGTCCCTCTCCGACATGTCAGTGCCGAGAGTCGCCACCCGGGCTGGACATAGAGCGTGAAAAGGACATGAACGGCTCGATGCCGACGTATGCCGAGCAGGTCCTGATCAGCACCGGACGTAGCAATTGGCCGAGCAAGATTGACGAAGACGAAGGCGAGGATAGTGCCTTGGTGAGGCAATTGAGAAAGAACTTGCTGCGAGATGGCAAGTATAGCGATGTGTGTGGAATAAAAAATTGAGATCCTAGCCGTACCGCGTGCTAACCGACTTCTGCCCAGCCATACCACAACATCATGCTCACAAACTCCTCCTTTCCCCCCACCCCGTCACCCGCCCACCAAACCAAAGACGCCACTCCCACCCCTTCTCCCGCCTCCGCCTTCCTCCTCCCCAGCTTCCAATACGTCCCCACCATCCCCACCGACCCCCCCGCAGTCGAAGACTTCATCAAAGCCTTCGTCCTCCCCGCCAAACTCCACCAAACCCACAACACCCTCTCCCGCGCCCAGCAAAACATCCTCCTTCGCCAAACCGACCGCCAAAAGCAGTTCCCCGGCGCCCGCCCCATCAACGAGATCCTCATCCTCATCTGCGGCCACGGCAACCGCGACGCCCGCTGCGGCACTCTAGGTCCGATCCTGCAGGCCGAATTCGAAGATAAGCTGCAACGCCAGAATATCGCCATCCTCCGCGAACCGCCCGTAGCGGAGGCTGAGGTGGTGGATACGGCTGTGGAGGGGTATGTGCCGACTGCGAGGGTGGGGTTGATCAGTCACATCGGAGGGCATAAGTGGGCCGGGAACGTGATTGTGTATATTCCGCCTTCGTTTCAGGGGAATACGTTGGCGGGGAAGGGGATTTGGTATGGGAGGGTGGGGCCGGAGCATGTGGAGGGGATTGTGGGGAAGACTGTATTGGATGGGAAGGTGATTAAGGAGCTGTTCCGGGGCGGTATTGACGGGGAGAGGGAGGTTATCCGGTTGTGAGAGTTACTGGGGACGGAGGCTTCTACATAAGCGCCGAGACGCTGGGATGTGGTCGGGAGTCTTGGACTTTGAATCATGCTGGACATCTCGTTCGGAACACCTCGTCCGGCACAACGCCCCTGCGGTGTCCGGCGCCCGAGTCCACGGCTACCTTAACGGGTATACCTCGCTAGGCTTGCCCTGGCTGTCGTCGCAACTATGCCGGCCTTCCGAGACGAGTCTTCGGGCTTCGTAGAGGAGCCGGTGCTTGGAAGGAACTTGTTCTTGGACGAAGGCACCAACCTTGGCGGCGGTCGGCCACGGTCGCAGACGATTGGTGTGCCCTAGAGCGCGGTGTCGCCACGATCCTCATACCTGGGCGCGGCATTTTTCGCGACGATGTGATACGACATGGAGACCAGCACCCGGGGCGCGGACGAGACGCAAGAGTCACGAGATCGCAGGGCGTTCGTGACTTCCGTCTCCTTGACACCAGACGCATATCTAGCACCTGTCACTTACCCGGTGGGATCGGTGGATTCGGCGGGATAGCAACACCGGCACGCACACGCACACGCACACGCAAAAGCGGCTGGGTTAGATGTCGACATGGTTTGTACATGTAGAGTACAGGCACAGATAGAGTACAGGCACATGTAGAGTACAGAGAGTACATGTAGAATACAGAGAGCATGTGTAGGATACAGTGCGCATATGTACAATACAGAGACCATATGTAGAATACACACGACGTTGATCTCCTACTCTTACAGTCTCATCTCCTTTCTTCGCCTCTCTTTGTGGTTCATCGACGCGTGCCGGCCGAGGGCAACGGGGTCAGGCCCCCGAGGTACCCACTCCTCTCTGCCACTCCTTCTGGTGATTATCGTCGCCGCCACCACAACACCGCCCGCACCGCACCTCCCACTCCAATCCGACCACGACCACAAACGCCCCTCTTCTCCACCTTTCAGACAGTTCCATCCCCACCCACCCTCAAAAAGCAGCCATCCCCCCCTCCCCGAACCCGCCCTCCCCCAACCCCCCTTCCCCCTCCAAACCCCTCACAGCACTCTCAGCCAACTCCCCCCTCAACCCCGCGACCCGGACCTCGCGTTCCAACCTCCCCCACTCCCTGACGCCCTTCCGCTTCCGCGCCTCCTTCTGCTCGATAACGAGTCGCAATTTCTCGGCCTCGTCTTGGAGTTTGCTGAGGCGGGAAGTATCGACTAAGGGGGCGGCTTTCGCTCCGCCGTCGGGGACGGGTTTGGGGAGGGAGGTGAGGGCGGGGTGGACGGCGGGGACTGTGCTCCGGGATTGGAAGTTCGGTTCTGTAGGCCGGCGGGAGCCGAGACCGCGCGGGCCGGAGGGTGGGCCTGTGGCGGGACTCATCGTCGTCTGCTGGGAAGGCGAGGGCCCGTCGGGGATCGGCTGGCCGTTCGGCGCGAAGCGCTGGCTACGTGGGTAAGTCGTGGCGGTGCTGTTGCTGCTTGGACGGAACCCTTGCGGACCCGCTGACGATGGAGCTGCGGTTGCTGAAGCGGGGCTTTGCTGCGGGAAAGACCCGCCGCGGGGACCGGCGGGCGTGCTGAAGTCGGTGGTGATCTCCGCTGTCTCGCGACCGCCGCCGCCGATATTGCCGCCTCCTCTACCGGCGAATCCTGACGGAGGTCCGCCGGCGGCAGCTCCTCCTCTGCCCCCACCACGGAAGGGCGGGCCGCCGAAGCCTCCACGGAAGTCTCCACGAAAGCCTCCTCGACCGCGTGGGGCACCGAAGTCGCCTCGCGATGCGTCTTGCGGTGCTGGCATAGCTCCTCGAGGCCCGGATGGTGGCGCGGCGGGAGCGCGTTGATGCGCAGAGATAGACACGGGAGCCGCGGTCGCTGGACCAGTGGGAGGCGCCATGGAGGTCGAAGGTGCACGGTAGCCTGCTGGGCCGGCTGGTGGAGCGCGTTGAGGTGGCACGTCGCTGTCTGCACGGTACGCTCCGCGGGGTGGCGGGACTCTGTCTTCGTCATTTGCGTAGCGGTTGTCTGTACTCTCGCGTTCCCTCTGCGGCGGCGGCGAGTCGCGACGTCTACCTGACTCTGCCGCGCGGAACGGCTCTCGCTCGTATGGGTCCCTGGCTGGTGGTGCGCGAACTGTTCTCTCGTCGATGGCAGGCGTCTGCAGCGCGAGGCGACTAGGATGCACAGGCGGCGAAGATCGTCTGGAAGTAGCGACCGAGTCTCTACCAGCGTCTTCTATCGGAAAGTCCGGCTGTCTGCCATTATACCTGGCCGGAGACGGCGACCGCGGTCTCCTCCAGTCATCCACCGCACGCGGATCAACTCGCTCAGTCCTGGCCGGCGGTGATCGCGAACGTGGCCTGTACTCTCGCGTGTCACCCCTCGGCGGAGATGCAGGTCTTCTATCCCGCGGGTCAGGCGAGTAACGGCGCCTCGGCGGTGACGCTGCCCGCGCCGGTGGATACTCATCGTATCTTGCTCGAGGTGGACTAGCGATCCGCTCCCGCTTCGGCGGTGGTGTTCTTCTTCCTCGGCTGTCGATCGGCGACGCCTCTCGGGCCCTCTTTACTGGAAGCGGACTACGCTCCCTGTATCTCGGAACAGGTGCCGCCGCGGCGCCACCATATGTCCTCTCCCTCTCGTCTCTACCGTATTCCCGCCCATCGCGAAAATCGCGCTCATCCCGCCCGTACTCGCGCGCCGGAGGTTCGCGCCTGAACAGATCATCCCTCGGCAACTCCTCTCTTCTCGCCGGCGGCGGTGGTGGTGAGCGTGGCCGGCCTCGGTAGCTGTCCCCCCTCACATCCCTGCCATCTCTGTATCGCGCCGGTGAAGGTGAGCGTCTACGCGGCTCCTCACGCCTCGGCGGCGGCGTTCGGCTGCGTGGTCTCGGCGGTGCGCGGTAGGAGTCGATGAAGTCCGGGCGTCGAGGCGGAGAGCGGGCGCGGTAGCTGTCGATGGCCGGGCGTGCAGGCGGAGGTGAGCGTGCGCCGCCGGGTCGGTAGGATTGTCCTGCGCCGCCGCGGTACTGGTCTTGAAAGGGTTCGTCTCGGCGTCGATCGGTTCTGGGGAAAACACCAGTATTAGCTTGAGCAACTCCGGTGGCTGCCAGGCAATGGTATGAGCCGTCCGCTGCATTTCTCACTTCGGTCGACAATTGTGTCTGACGTAATGTGGTATGGCAGCGGCGTGATCGGGTTTGTGGTGAATGTGCTCGAGCTTACCTCCTATCTCTGTCCATTTCCACGTGCTGCTCCGTGACGCTGCTACCGCAACGTTGCTCTTCCTGTCACCGTTGGTGGCGAATCTGATGTCCAGCTTCAAGATGGTAATGCTGGTTGCAGTGAAGCCGCGACGTTGTGGTGGTATCAATCCAAGAAGAAGAGATCTCAACTTTGCGTTTCGAGCTGACCTAAAGAAGCGGAGGTCTTGGCGTAGTTGGTTGTCTCTCACGTGACTGATCAATCCCTCACACCTTCAACCATTCCATAAGGTAGCGACCACATCTTCAACGTCTGCCACTCATTGCGGACCTTGCTGCCTCCTGTGATCTCGGCGAGCCCACCACAATACCCTCATCAACAGGCCACAACAGTCAAGTAAAATCTTGAAAACTCATATCGTATCGTACCCCTTGAGCTGCAATGGCAGTCAAGCTAAGTCCACCGTCTCCCGCCTCTGGGCTGACGTATGTCCGGATCCCCTGAACAGCCGAATCTTATAGTACACCCACGGATGCCCTCCTCTCCTTCATCCCTTCCCGCCCATCCTTTACCTCCTACACCTTCGCCACTCTTCACGTCCCATCCCGAAGCTCCTCTATAGCACAGCTGATCGACGAACCCGTCTCTACACCACATCCCACGCCACATCCCACACCCCGTCCTCATCATCTCCTCCCCCCTCCCCCCTTCCCACTCCTCCCCTCATCCCTCTTCCTCCTCTTAGCACTCTCCTCGGCAATCATCTGGCTCAAATCCTCCTGATCCACCAGCCCGCCCACCCCCGCGCTCTTGGACGCCTCATACGACTTCCGCACCTCCCCCTTGGACAGCCCATCCTCCCGCTCCAACGCATCCACATCCACACTGACCTCCACATCCCCCACGGCCTTCCGCTTACTGCCCCTCTGCTCCTGTCCCAACACCGGAATACTCGACTTACCTGGGTTTTGATGGATATCATATGCCTTCTCGCCTCCGAAGAACCCCTCGGCGCGGATCGCCCGCTCTTGTAGCACCTGGCCCGCGCTGCGGGGATGCCGGCTCTCCTCCGTCTCCGTCCCGCGACGCTGCTGCTTCCGCAGATTGAACTCCTCCGCCATACTATGCGTGCCGCCGAAGTCCGTAGGCACCGTACTCGTGATACCGCCGGGAGTCTCGGTCCCGGTACCGAAGGGCGTCTGCATTCCTGTGCCGATGTCCTGCTCCTTGCCTTCACCATCTTCGTCACCGTCCTCGTCCTCCTCTTCTTCCTCCTCCTCTTCCTCTTCCTCTTCCTCCTCAAACGGCTGCAACTCACCCCACAAACTCTTGTCTACCGCCACTTCAGCACCCTCTTTCTCCCCTTGCTCAGCCTCCCCAAGCCCGAACACATCCCCTCCCCACAACGGCCGATTCTGCTCATCCAACGGCGGTTTCCCATACCCACCCGGATGAAACCCCCACGACGCGCCCGGAGGCGGCGGCGCATTTAACCCCGGAATCTTCAACGCCGGATAACTCGGCGGCGGCCCCACCTTCTGCATGTTAATCAGCCACGGCGGTGGAGCGCCCGGCGGCATATTCAACGCCTCCTTCAATTCTTCACTCAGCTCTCCAGGCCGCAAGTGCCGAAGATTAGTTTCGTACTCCTTGCCCTCGTAGTACACCTCGCCGTACCGAGTGAGGTGGGGCTTGGTCTGCCGCCGGAAAAACGCTTCGTAGAGTTTCTGGTAGTCGATATCGAGTTTGCCCATTTTGGGGGCCACGCGTTCGCGCTGGCGTTGTTTGAGGGTGGCTTCGGCTTGCTTTTCGAGGACTGCATTGCGCATGTCGCTGATGCCTGTTTCTGCGATGAATTTGGGGAGCGCGAAACCGGCTTTCTCGACACCGCGCTTGCTGCTGAGGTATTCTCTCTTCAGCGCCCAGTGCGTGGGAACAGGGACCACATTGCGCGCGCTTTTGATGTTGACGAGTAGCTTCGGATCTTGAGCGGAGGGGTCCGTCCAGTCCACGATATCCGGTTTCCGCACGATGGCTTTCAGCTCCGCAATAGACAGCTTGCTGGCCTTCTTCTGCGCTTTCTTCGACAGCCGCTTTGCGGTCTCCTCTTCCTCATCTTCGCCCTGTATGTTGTCGTCATCGCCGTAGAAGACTTCCGGTTTGTCGGGCTCGGTCAAGACGGGGTCTGTCTCGCTGATTCGCGAGAATCTCGCAAAGATGGAGGCAAACTGGGTGTAGAGTGGGTCCTCGGCCTCGAGCCCGAAATCTTCAACGTCCGGTTCATCTTGTGTCAGGTCCTCGTCCAGGAGTGTGATGGATTGTTGTGCGTGCGCTTGAATGGGGATTGGAGTATTGTCGCGTGTGCCGTTGGTCGCGGAAGGTGTGTCTGGCGGTGCGGGCGTCGCTGATACCTGTGACTCGTTAAGCACGCTTGATCTATCAGGAGTGAAGAAGGCAAGCCTTACGTCGCGCTTCTGCTGCTTCTTCTTCGCTCGACGCTGCTCATTTTTGGTTGGCTTGTGTGCCTTTGCGGCCGGCGCTGGCTTGGCAGTGGTGCCCGACATGTTCGCCTACCTCTGTGTTGAAGCTCCTCGCCGTAGAATGTGCAGCACCAGTGCCGAGATGGAGAGGTGGTGGCGGAAGAGGAGTGTTGTACGTGAGTCAAGGGTGCATTGCGAGTTGGAATAGTGAGGTCGCGCTCAGAGAGAGAGAGTCCTATTTGGTGCAAGCCTGAGGCATCAACTTTAAGCAAGCCGAATACGGCGAGCGGAAGTGCAAGTGGGTGGGCTGAAATTACAGTATACACACAGCATTCAATTGATTCATCCCCCTCTCCTGTAGGAATCACGTCTACCCTGTCTCTCCATCGCAAGCCGCTCAGCCTGCCGACTCATAGCTTCCTGCCTCCACAAGTGTCCGTTCAGTCCGCCCCTCAACGATGGATCACAAGGCCCGTAGCTATACCTCCCTTGAGCCGCGGACGATTCCTCGGGAACACTGTCAATCCATTCCTTCACCGCGGCGTGCCATGGATCTCTCTCGCTCGATGAAGGACCCGCTTCCGCACTGGTCTCGGTAGTGTCTTCGTTCGCCACCGGTGCAGCGCCGACATCTACGTCAGCGAGAGAAGGCTCGCCAGCTCCACCATCGCCTTGACTCTCTTCGATATCCTCCAGCATCCCCAAGCCGCCCTTGCCTTGCAACGCCCGATGCATATCAATCCAGTCAAACTCCTCCTCCGCCTGAACGTCCTCCCTGACCTTTATCGCCTCCCCGATCTCCGCCCTGATGATTGGCGGACGTCTGGCCCCGAGCGCCTGCACCACGCGTTTCCTCATATCACTCCTCGGACCCTATCCGTTGGCCGCCCGCCCCGCCGCAGAATCCACCCACTGCCGCACAGCAAAACTCCCTTCCCTCAGCTTCCGTATGCAATGGCTGCAAATGCTAGCATTCCGGTCCTCCCGGGCCTCGACTGTATCCTGCACGTGGTCGCATGGAGCGTGTGGCATGCGGTTGGGAGCTCTGCGAGCGGCGCGGCAGAAGACGGTAGTGCCGGATTGGTGGCGGCAGTCGCAGGCTGTGTAGTGGAGGATCTTGCGGCGGCACATTCTGATGGGGATGTTCTCAGTGAGGTGTAGAGATGGTGGCGTGGCAATTAAGAGTAGTGACTAGGGTCGGTGGGAGCTCCAACGTGAAGATGGGTGATGCGGCTTTGTCATGTTTCGTTGAGCTGCTATGGTGTGGTTTGCTGGGATGTATGCCTGATGGTGAGATGCGCGGATTGCTGTGCCTTGCCCGTCACCCTGAGATGAAGTGGGATGCAGGAGCGGCGCTGGGTGAGATGTGATCGTTTCGGAAGAGCAGCACGTGGCAATGATAGGAAGCGGAAGGTGCCCCTTGCTTCGTGCAAACACTCGCGGTGCAGGTGCGACCCAAATTGCCACAAGAAACCAATGTTGAAAGCGCCACCGGCGAAGCCTGTCTTCCTTTGTTTCCTTCTCATGAGTCCTATGGCACGATTCAGATCCTAGAGTTTGTGGTGTTCTGGAGGTCTGCCACCCCTTTCAATGCAACAAGATGCACTGTCACGCAACACAAGACAGACCTCAAGATGACTCTGTCTCCACCTCGTCACTTCCCATCCTCCGGCACTGGCGCATCCATAGCATTCAACACAATGCACGTATAAGCATACAATCCCACAAAATGCACCAACGCCACCGTCCCCTCTCTCCCCAAAACCCTCACACTCCGCTCCCACATCTCCTGCGGCAGAGCACCCGGCTTCGAAGCCAAGTACGTGGCAACATCAAACGCCACTCCACTCGCTTCATCCAAATCCTTCGGTTTCTCTCCTCCAGCAATAAGCCGTACCCGCTCCTCCCCCAACTTCAGCGTCTTGACCGCCATCCTGATATGAGCATACAACTCATACCCCGCCTGAAATCGCGCCCCCACGGCCAAAATAGCAGTCTCCCGTGCCTCAGGCGAAAGTCCCGGTAGTGCACCTGCCTTGCCCACCAGGCCCATGACGTCTTGGCCGATGTCCGGGGAGGCGAGGTAGAAGGGCATAGGGCCAATGAGTGCGTCATCGGTAGGGCGTTTGTAGGCGAAGGCTGTGCCGAGGGGCGAGGAGGCGAAGAAGGAGGAGATGGTGTCGTGGGCTTGGTGGGCTGCCGGGGGGAGGTCTGAGCGGGGGAGTGGAGGGAGGCGAGACATTGTCCGTCTTTGGAGAGGGTGATAGATTGGAAGGTAGACGTAGGAGATCGGGGTGTAGGAAATCAGGGATGGAACTGGGAAGATTGATGGATTTGTGTTGAGGTACTGAGGTATAAGGTGGGTAGCTTGATGTGTATGTCAGTTGTACAGCTCGTTCGCCTCCTACCTCGGTCCTCCTTGCGAAGTCGCCAGGGGCGATATGTCCATGATCTGGGACGACGACGCGGGACATTTAAGTGAACCGTCGCTGAGCTCGCACTAGAAGTAGTGCTATGGAAGGAAATGGAGAGAGAGCATGTGCAGAGACTCGAAGCAGAGGAGAAGGCCCGACGACGGGAATATTGGAGGACACGGACCACCTGAGGGAGCTTCGTGGAAAGTCGAGTCTCGTGCCCATCCAGACTTGACATCAATCGCATCCCATTCCTTACCTTAAGTGTATTCGGGCCATTCTGCGGTGTGTGAACAGGCATTGGTAGCCTCTTTTTCATCTCCTCTTCAGCGCATTCCACCCCCCGCCATGGCACCCACCGCGCCCATCCCGCTCGGGAGCGGCAGCTCAAGTACGATAGAGCGGGAATCGACAGCTGCGCGAGTACTCGGAGCAGGTGCGCCTCAAATCTCACGATCATGTCAAGGAAGGGGAGGGAGAGACTGACGACCATGATGATACACAGGCACAGCCGGCATCGCCGAACTCGCCATCTTCCACCCCGTCGACACCATCGCCAAGCGCCTCATGTCCAACCAAGGCAAGATCGCCTCCTCCACCCGCCTCAACGAAGTCATCTTCCGCAAGCACGCCTCCGAGCCCTTCGTCCGCCGCTTCTTCACCCTCTTCCCCGGCCTAGGCTACGCCGCCGCCTACAAAATCCTCCAGCGAATCTACAAATACGGCGGCCAGCCCTTCGTACGCGACTACCTCGCGCTACACCACGGCGGCAGCTTCGACCGCACCTTCGGGAAAGGCAACGGCAAAGCAATCATGCACGCCACGGCAGGAAGCATAATAGGCGTCGGCGAGATCGTGCTCCTACCCCTCGACGTCCTGAAAATCAAACGCCAAACCAACCCCGAAGCCTTCCGCGGCCGCGGCGTCCTCCGCATCGTCCGCGACGAGGGTTTCGCTCTCTACCGCGGCTGGGGCTGGACCGCCGCGCGCAACGCCCCGGGCTCTTTCGCGCTGTTCGGGGGCTCGGCGGCGGCAAAACAGTATCTGTACCAACTCTCCGATTACAACTCCGCGACGTGGTTTCAGAATTTCGTCGCCTCGATTGCTGGGTCGAGCGCGAGTCTGATTGTTTCGGCGCCGTTGGATGTGGTCAAGACGCGGATTCAGAATCAGAATTTCGAGGTCAAGGAGAGTGGGATGCGGGTGATTGGTAAAATGGCGAGGAATGAGGGTGCCTCGGCGTTTTTCAAGGGTTTAGTGCCGAAGCTGTTGATGACGGGGCCGAAGTTGACGTTCTCATTTTGGCTGGCGCAGACGCTGATTCCGGCATTCAATAAGATGATGTAAGATAGGGCTGGCGGGGTGAGGGCAGTAGTGGAAGGTGGGATTGTGGACGTGATGATTTAGCAGGAGCGCGCATGGTGTTATGGGCGGTTTTGGTCCAAGGTGCGCTTTACGGCGCTGCATTAGCATGGAGTGACTGATGATGTGTTATACTTTGTACAGATATAGAGAGCTCAGCGCCACTCCTACCCATTCCTGTCAAGAAACTAGATCTTCATTCGTCTCACGCTGATTTCTCCAAGGTCACCCGAGAGAGATGAGGATAATTACCGCATACCCGCGAGCAGAACTCTCTGGTGACATCTGTCTCGCGAAGAGAGCAAGTGATCGCGACTCAGGAAGGAATATTTACCACCATGAACGCGATTGTATATTGCAGGGATACCGACGAGTCACTGGCACGTCTGGCATTATCTCCGAGGCGCACTCGTGTTGTTTTGACGGCGTTTGCATTGTTTACAGGAGCACTCGACTAATATACAGCACCGAGAGACAAACATCTGCGTACCCACGCCCCGTACCCAAAACGCAAAAGCAAAGCAAAACCAAACCTCACACAACGCAAGCATCCCCGGCAAAAGCACAACTCCCAATCCATTTCTAGAACCCCTACCCCAGCACCACGCTAACCCAACACCCCGGAGATTCCCACCTACACCACCCGACTAACAAATACAAGCATCCCCTTCCCCTGCCCAGCCTCCGGCCGCATCAGCGTACCCTCCGCCCACCTCCCCCACCCCTCCCGCGTCAACTCCACCCGCCCGCGGCCCTCCATCTCAAACCACAGCTCCCCCTCCACCTCCCCTCTCCTCCTCGTCCCCGCAGGAACCCCAATTCCCTCCATAACCCCCCAGTGCTGACGCCGCACGGCGCGGACCACGAAGTCAAAGCGCGGTCTGCGCAGGAAGAGGACGCCGTTCGCGGATAGGACGGGAGGGGAGGCGCTGGAGTCTGCGGCGCCGAGGGTGAATTCGTGGCGGATGGGCACGGGGACTATGCGCGTGGCGGCGCGGTGGCGGGCGAGGGGCGCGGTTAGGGAGAGGATGATCGGGGGGCGGGGGTCGAGGAGGCGGAGGCGGGGCGTGCTGCGGACGGTGGGGGCGGAGTCATCGGAGGAGGAGGAGGAGGGACTTTCGACTTTGATCCTGACGGAGGCGGGGACGGACGAGACGGCGGCGTGGGCGGCGTCCGGGCTTTCGACCTTGATGGTCGCGTCGGCGGCGGGGACGGACGGACGCGCGGGAACGGCAGCGGAGGCGACGACGACGGTCGGGACGTCGGGCGGCGTCTCGACCTTCGGGACGACGGCGGCGGCGCGGAGCAGGGAGGTCGGGGTCGCGACGCAGGTGGAGGTCGTCGGGCCGTCGTCCGCGGCGTACGGGAGCAGCGGGATGAAGCCGTTGGCGAACGGATTCATCAGCAGGCCGTCGAGGGAGAGGGACGGGATACTGTTGTCCGGGACGATGCGGGCAGAGATGACGGGCGTCAGCGGGGCGAAGTGAGGTTCGACTCTTTCGAGGACGAGGGTGCGGGGACAAATGACGGCCATGTTGTCTGGTTTGGTGGGACGGTGGTGGTGTTGGTATTGGGTAGTTGTGAGGTTTGGTTTGGTTCGGTTCGGTCTGGCTGGCTGGTTTTCGTCTTTGGGAGCTTGGGAGCTGGAGTTGGAACGAGGTTTCGAGTGTGAGCTGAGGAGGAACAGGACGGAAAGGAACGAGCTGTTTTATGGAGGGCATCGAATTGTGAAGTTCGGTGAGGACTTAGGATACGAGGGTTGTCGCAACTCTGTTGTATGTCCTCATCAGATAAAACCAGAGATATGAGCTTACTCGTTGATGCCAGGGCGCTGGTTGGACGGAGCTTGATTTCGCCAAGTCTAAACATCCAAGAACATCTCGAAAGAGCGAATCTGGGAAAAGTTCACTAAGACTACGCCCTTACGCGCTGCGTTGAATTGTCCTCACGTCGGACCAGCGAGGAAAGACGAGTTACAGCCAATCTATACAAGTTGAGTACAGACGAATCTCACAAAGTTCGTGCCAAGACCGATCCGCCAAGCCTTTCCCGCCAAGCCTTCACACTTCCCACCAAAACCTCCGCACCCGCGAACCCCCCGGCCCCCGCCATCCGTTCGCAACCCCCACTCCACCTAACCCTCCAACCGACACTCCACCTTAACCCCCCCCGTCAACACACTCCCCCCCTCCCCTTCATCCGCCCCCAACATCCTCGCGAACCTCTCCCGAATCCGCCCCCAATTCCCCTCCGCCAACTCCACCTCCCCTTCCCCCTGGCCCCACACGACACGCATCCCCACGACCTCGTAGACGTCGCGTTTGGCGGCGCCGCCCTGTTCGCGCTTGAATTTGTGGACGTTGCGCTCGAATCGCTCCGTGATATAGGCGTTGAGCGAGTCGAGGGTGGAGGCGGCGAGGTTGACCATGATGAGGTCGTTGAAGACGCGGGGGTTTGCGGAGGACGACGGCGTGGTGGTGGTGGTGGTGGTGGTGAAGGTGAAGAAGAGGGGCATCGGGATGCTGTTGCCGGCGTGCTGGGATGGGAGCTTGGTGAACTTCATGGTTGCCATTTTCGTCTGGTTGGTGTTGGTGAGAGGGTTTTGGATCGCGTTTGTGGTGAGATTCTTGCTGGAGGTTGTCTGGATGATCGAGTGAGAGTTAGAAAGTGGCGGCTCGCTGGAGATTTTGTAGAAGGGAGAGAATGGATGAGCCGCCTGGACTTTGTCGTGAGGACGTTCACTGCAAACCTTGTGAGCTACAAGAGCGCTTTTACTGGCTTGAACCCGCTATGAAGACATCTTGTGAGCTTTTAACTTTCTGCATTCTACCCGATGGCCGACGCGTCAGAGTGAAGTCAGTGAACGATAGCTGACAATTGGTCGTGCTAAGAAGAAATCGATGTCCTGAAGGTGAGGATTGTAAGCGTTCTACTAGTCGACTGTACTTCATCCAGAACTCATCGTCATCAGATGTCCACGGTATACCGGCTATGCGAACCAAGCGTCTAGTCCGATCTACGCCACCGTCTCTAGACGGTCGAACTGGCGATCAGCTCTGTAGAGACCAACGTCCGAATATGCCTGCTCTCGCAGCCGTTGATGGAACTGCAGCTGCTGTATCAGATCCCGAAACGCTATGGCAACGCTGAGATAGTGAGAGTCGATGCACATGGACAAACGTGCGCAACTCCAGATTTAGCGTATAGCACGACTGCGCGCTGGGATACACAATCAGCAGGGCGTCATCGTCTCCCACTCGTTGGCGACACTGCGGCTTAGCGGCTGCTGTGCTGGGGCTCGAAAGGGGTATGAGATCGCTGAGATAGCGACAGACGGACCAGATGGTGCACAAGGACGAACGTGCGCAGCTCAAAAATCAGCCCTCGCACCTGGGTACCCCGACGCGGCCGTGCCAGCAGTGATCACAGTCCACATTAGCACGCGTTCAGAACGAGAAGAGCAGGATCATGTTCATACCGAGCGTGGTCCTCGTGCTGATAGTGCGGCTTGTAGGGCTTCTCGGTCGGTCCCCATCGATCGGCATACGCTCGGATACGCTTAGGAGAGTTAGCCTATTAGCGTCGTCTTCGAACGAGAAAGAAAAGTATGCAAACCAACGCTCGTCCGCAGTCGCGGTATCCTGACGCTCGTTAATCTCCTCCTACTACCGGATAGCAACAGGTCTATTGCACCCGTAGAAGGCCGACCACTTTAAGCAGTCGAAGCCTGGCGGATTACACGACGACGACGACTTGTAAATGACGCTTGTTAAGGGATGGGCGTGGGAGCCCCGGCCCCGGAGCTTGTCTTGTTTTTGATGGTATCATAACGGGTATAGGGTATGGAAGATGTTGATGTAGTGGAGAGAGGGCAAGTCGCAGCAGGAAAAAACGTCAATAGCTGGGGCCGGGGTCCAGCCCCATGAATCCATGATCAGTCGCACGCACGTGCAAAGTGAGCAAAGTGAAGCGTTGTACTTGGGGTGTTATCGCTGTGGCTCCCTCTCGTGCCTCGGAGTCGCGCTCAACTCGGTCTGGAAGGGGGCAGGCGTAAACCGAGGGCTCGAAATGGGTGTGGGGTCGCTGAGATGGCGACAGGTGGTGCACATGGACAAACGTGCGCGGCTCCAACGCAGGCGTGTTACACGCCTGCGCGCTGGTGTGCACGATACACCACCGTATCTTGGCTAATACCGTCGAAGCTAAGTCATACAAGGGTCGCTGCATTACTGGATGTGACGACTTCATCGCAGCATCCGATCAAGTGCCCTCGTTCCGCTGCTCGGTGTCGTTGGTTCATACACGAGTCGACGGCGAGCACGAGTGAAAAGTTTTGACTGCGAGATGGTACCGGGGAGGTGTGGCACATTCGGGAGCTGGCCGGCCTCCCAACCTGCCCGCGCAGCTAGATGCTACCACCAGCAGGCGATGATGGTAAAATTCAAGGCATTCCGGGTACCGATGTTTCTTAGACCACTGACGATCGTTGAACGACGGCTTTGTGTTGAGGGAGGGATCCAAGACCGTGCGACTACCACCAAGCGTGCTGATTGCGGAGCGACGGGCTCCCCGACGACTCCCAGGCGCAGCCAAGGTCGTAAGGCAATATCTTGGGTACCAGAATCTTTGCCGCAGGGATAAGCGATGTACCGTGGCGGGTACCGGAGAATAGCCGAAGCATGTGCGTCCGGCGGGGCTCGGCTGACAAGGCGACAAACACCGTGAGACCAATTTGTGACAGGGTCTGTAGAGTCGAGTATTTTCCAATGCAAGGACCGGGCAAAAACAGACATTATCTCAACCACCCCAACCACCCCTTCCCCGCCTCCCTCACCACCTGACTCCTCTCCGGCTCCACCAGCCTAACCTGCTGCAAAATATCCGGCCTTGGATGCCTCTCCTGCTCCTCCTGCCTGACCGTAACCTCGGTCTCCACCCCACTCGCCTCCAACTCCAGTCTCCTCGCCCGGTTCGCCAGTCTTCTTTGCCGCAGGCGCTCGAGTTCTTCTCGGATGTCTTCTTTCTCAAAGGGGATCGTGTGCGTCATGCCTTCTTTGGGCCAGAAATCTGGGACGGCGAAGCGGGAGTCGAGGTTCGTGCCGAAGTAGTACATTACGCCTATGGGGAAGAGGATGTACATTCCGAACTGGGAGGGAGTTAGACTGGGGGGGTTTGGGGAGGGGAATAGGGGGGGGGTGCGCGCCTTGAAGACTTCGAGGTTGGGGCCGCCCATGGTGGATGCGGTGTTGGCGCTTCGGTGTAGGTGCGTGTCGCTCTCCCGGTGGGTTCCTCGAGAACTGTGGGTAGCGAATGGTCTGGTGCGCTCGGTATTGGATGGTGAGATCGTTGACTTGAAGTCGACTGTCATGCACGTCTCGTCTCGGGCCGCCCTCGTTCCGAACCCTTCCCTGCACCATCGCGTGCCTCGGTTCTCCACATTTGGGATTCGAGAGCTTCCTCGAGCTTCACAAATCATCACCGCGTATCCTCGGATGTAGGATGTAGAGGAGCCTGACCACTCTTGGATTGATTGCTACATGTACAGCGTAGGATATAACGTTCCCCGATCTTCCTCGATCTCCTCCTCTCAGCATATACACCACTGTGAGAGCCTTCATCAAATCCCCTCTCAGTCATAACACCCACGTCGAGCCCCAACATGGCCAACGTCGCATCCCCTGAGGAGGCAGTCCTCTACGAGACCCGCGGCAAGATCGCCATCATCACCTTGAGCCTACCCAAGAAGCTCAACGCGATGACCCAGGACTACTACTTCCGCATCTCCCAGCTCATGCGCCAGATCGCCGCCGACGACAGCATCTTCATCACCGTGATCACCGCCAAAGGCCGCTTCTTCTCGGCGTAAGTAGGGCACAAGCCCGCAGCCAGCAAACATGCAACCTCGTGTGCTGACTCTATCTCAGCGGCGCCGACGTAGGCATCTCCCGCGCCGCCATCCCGGGCGAAGACCCCTACCGACAATGGCTCAAGAACTTCGTCGCCAACAACCTCAACTTCACCCAAGCCTTCTACTCGCACCCCAAGATCCTCGTCGCCGCGCTCAACGGCCCCGCCGTCGGCCTCTCCGCCGCCATGATCGGGCACGCGGACTTTGTCTACGCCGCGCCGCACGCCTACCTCCTCACGCCCTTCAGCTCGCTCGGACTCGTCGCGGAAGGGCTCGCAAGCTATGCGTTTGTGCAGCGGTTGGGGATTGCGAAGGCGAACGAGGCGTTGATTATGAGTAAGCGGATTACGTGCGAGGAGCTGGTGCAGTGCGGGTTTGTCAATAAGGTGATTGATACGAAGCCGCAGGAGTCGGATAAGTTCCTCGAGCTGGTGTTGAAGGAGGTGGATGAGCGGTTGGGCGACCACTTGGTGTCGGATAGTATGACGAAGATCAAGGCGTTGATTCGGAAGCCGTACCGTGAGGCGCAGGACGCGATTGGCGTAGCGGAGGTGTACGGTGGGTTGGAGAGGTTCATGAGTGGAGTGCCGCAGGAGCGGTTCAGGCAGATTGCTTCGGGGGAGAGGAAGCATAAGCTGTAGATGATGATGATGATGTTTGACTGCCTGTTCGTCCATGATCTAACGAGGTATGTGGTATCTGAACTTCCAGGTTGCGAACATTGCCTCGTTCCCGCGCTGCATGGACCAAGTTGGGGCAGGGGCGACGACGGTGCAGGTGGTCGCACCTGCCTCAACCATCAAGTCGCGCGAACCGGCCATTCTTCTACCACTCTCTCTATTTCACGCTCACACTTCCAAGACACATCATCACCACCCTCTTAACCACCTCGTTGACTCTGACTCCGACTCGACTTCCACTCTTCATCTCACTGCAGTCCCCATCTTCGCTCGAGAGTGCTCGGGCATGGTACAGCTCAGATTCTCGCGTCATCCGTGTATTGACAGACGCTGATTAGATGCACAGGACGCTTGCAAAGTCGTGATAGAGCAAAACCTGTTCGACGGGCTCACGCTAGAGCGCATGCTGCTGTTCATGTACCAGAGCGACTACACTGTAAGTGTCCTCGGCGTTGACGCGGGCGAAGAAGCAGGCGATCCCAAGTCTCCATTCACGGACGAAGATCTTGCGCCTCCCACCCAGGTTGCCAAAGATCACGAATCCGAAGGCTCGAAGAAGTACGTCGCGCCGCACTCCCCGCCATCGCATTCAGAGAAGGAACTTGACCCGGCGGCCACAGCCCTAATGCGGACTGAAGGATCAGACCCGTCGGCCACGGCGCTGGTGCGGATCGAAGAGCGCCGAACCTTTCCTCTTGACGCAGCAGTCGCTCATCTCCGGGTCTACGCTATCGCGTCTGCGTACGAAGTGCCGGCCCTGCAGGACCTGGCATTCCAAAACTTCAAGGATCAGCTCGAAACTATCCGCCCGGAGGCATTTGCGGAGGTCGCGCGGGCGATTTACACCGACGCCGTGATCGAAGGGAACGTCTTGAGCTCCGAAGTGCTCTCGGTGGCGTTGGGGCGGATGGATGAGCTCATGGATAGCAGCGTGTTCGTAAAGACGCTACTGGGAGGCGCGGAGCTTCAGGTGCTGGCTGGATTTCTCGTACCAGCAGTCTTGAGGCGCGCGAAGAGTAAGGAGGTGTTTATTGAAGAGATGGAGCTGAAGATGTCGGAGCAGCAGAAAAGGCTTACTGGCCTCGAGCAAGACCTGTTGAGAGCAGAACACCGAGCACAAGATTATCACACGGCGCGGCAACTTGCAGCCACGGCGGAGTCTTCCGCTGTGGAGAGACAGCTGAAGCGACAACTGGACTGCGCCAAGAACGAGAACCTGGTGTTCAAGTCGAACTTCGCGGAACAGAACAAAGAATTACAAAGAGTGATCACTGAGATAGACGGCCTTCTTCAGGCTAAAGAGAGCATTTCGCAAACGAGAACGAGCCTCTCTATACTGGAATCCACGATCAAAAGCCTGGTGGCAGATCGGGACGCGTGGCGCGAGAAGTACAAGAAGCGCGACAGAGCACTGAAGGCGATCATGACCACCGCCGACACGTGGACAGAGTGTCGCAACGTCTCATGCTACGAGGACCTCAACGTGTGGCTGGACTGGGACGACCGCACCGCGTCGGACGATCGTGGGTTGATGCTGAGGTGCGGTACTTGTAGGTGCAGGCACTACGGAGAATTGATTGCGTAATTCATCTCTGCAAGTATGTACGAGAGACGAGTAGAGCGCGAGTCCTGTCGAAGGTTCTTTGAGGCCGACGCGAGATTGTTTCGTGTGTGTGAGCGGCTACGGTGGCGTTTGAGGCATGGAGAGTCGGATTCGTCCGGAGGGTGGGCCAGAAGAACAGCATGGAGGCGATGTATCGTTGAGTCGTAGTTGAGAGGAGTATGAAAAGCTGATCCGGATGAAGTATATGTCAATTCACCATCATAACCTCATCTTCTCAGTCCTTCGATTATCCGAGACTGCTTGTGCACCTGGCAACTGCAAGATGGCTTGAACATCCACCGCGTTGAGTGGTGCTTTCCAACATCTCGCTACCTTAGCAGCAAGGTGCAGTCCCCGTACTGAGTCCTTTCATGGCCAATCTACTGTTTGCTGTGCCTTCCCGATTCGGCAGGGTGGCCAATGTGAACGGCTGATGGATGAGACTCCTCACCTCCGGCCGCCACCGTTACGCCGACATCTGTACGATGCGATGCAGAGAATACTGTATATCTGTACTGAGAAAGGAATGGCCGAGAACACTCGACGCCTCATCATCACAGCGCGCCGCATCGCCAAGGATGCGCCGCGCTGCACAGCCACATCGCATGACGTAGCAGACCACGATCTCACAGCGTGGGGGAGGGGACGGGAGCTTCTATAAATCTACACAGTGTTCGCATCGCTCCCCCTTCACGACCACACTCTCCAACCTGAACATGGCCGACTTCGCGCCCCCCCCCGGGCCGCCCCCTCCCCAGGTCCCCGCCGGCTGGAAAGCAGTCTACAACGCCCAATACAAAGAGTGGTTCTACGTCAACACCCACACCAAAGCCTCACAATGGGATCGGCCCACCACCCCCGTCTACGCCGCCGGCGACTCCCCTCCACCCGGCGCACCGCCCGGCTACGCCCACAGCCCTTCGGCAGCTACCGGGCCAGAGAAGGGCGGCTTCGGGACCAACAACCCTTACGGCTCCACCACCTCCGGTCCCGGCGGCAGCACAGCCGAAGACGAGCGCCTCGCCCGCCAACTCCAAGCTGAGGAAGACGCCCGCGTGCACGGCGGCGGTGGTGCAACCAGGGACGGCACCTACGGTTCCGGCCAGCCGGCCGCGTACGGCTCACCCGCTTACGGACAGCAATCTGCTCCCTACGGACAGCAAGCTTCGCCGTATGGCGCGCAGCAGCCGGGTCTCCCGGCGCGGGAGGAGAAGAGCAAGGGGTTATTTGGGAAATTGGCGGGGAAACTCTCGGGTGGAGGGGCTTCGACGGGGGGCCGACCGCAGCAAGGGTACGGAGGTGGAGGGTATCCGCCGCAGCAGCAGGGGTACGGGGGAGGATACCCGCCGCAGCAGCAAGGGTACGGTGGAGGAGGGTATGGAGGCGGGTATGGGCCTCCGCAGGGGTATCAGCAGGGATATCAGCAGCAGGGGTATCAGCAGCAGCAGCCGGCGCGGTCCGGGATGGGAGCCGGAGGCGGCGCGTTGTTGGGTGCTGGGGCCGGGTTGGTGGGGGGGATGGTGTTGATGGATGCTATGGAGGATCATGACCAGAGTGAGTACCAGCAGGGGTATGATCAGGGTCAGGATAACAATGGGGGGGGTGGTGATGACTATGGAGGGGGCGATGATGGTGGAGGTGGGTTTTAGAAGGTTCCATGGCGACTGCGGCAGCGTGAGACGACTTGCATAGCGCGACGACGGCATGAGTTGACGTAGAGACGAGGCTGAAATATTCATAGTGAGAGACTGGATCTGAAACTAAACTCACTCTCCTACATCTTGTGCCCACTCACGACATCTCATGTAGTCCCTATTGATTCTCTAACCGCAGTCCGAAATCTGGACAGAGGGGAGGATGCGTCTCAGATGCCAACCGCCTTGTGAGATGAGATATCTATACAAACGTGCCTAAATGCCGCTCATATCCAGGAATGCCCGTCACCCAACTCCGTTGTGCGCACACAACAACCCCACTCGATCGTAATCAAGCTGCCCTCCTGCTAAGACCCCGTAGATCAAAGCAAGTCGGGATATCCCGCTCCCCTCCAAGGCCAGGTCGGGCCTCAGTAGCCAGCACAGCAAGGCAACGGAGACATCCAATGCAACCCTCACTCCCCACCCCCCCCTAATACTCACTACTCAACACCTTCTTCAACCCCGCGCTCTCCCGCTCGAACCCCTCAATCCGCCTCTGACTCCCCGCAATCTTCCCCAACAACCACCCGATCCGCGCGCTCAACTCCCCAGGCTGCCTGGGCAACTCGCCCAACAAATGCAGCTCCGTCTCCAATTTCTCAATAGTCTTACTCTCGATCCCGATCCCCTCGGCCAGCACCGCGAGATCCATCTTCGCCGCCAATACGTGATCCCCGACCAACCGCTGGAATGCAGGCTGGTAGACGGGTTTCCCCGGCTTGATGCTGTACGGTCGGCCGTTAGACGACTGTACTGCGATCAACTCCGCTTGCTCGAGGGCCGCCAACGCCTTCTCCCCATCAGTTTTATAGGCATCGAGGAGTAGCACCTCGTTGAAACGTAGTGTGTCTGATGTAGCGAGACTGCGGACGAGCGTCCAGGCTTGCTGGGGCGTCCAGGCGCGGTCCTCGCCGCTGCCGCCGCTGGCGCCGAGGAGGAGGAACATCTTGAGGATCTCCGAGGAGGACTGGTCGATGATTTCGTTGACGGCTTTGGTGGGTGTTTCGCCCGCTTTGATGCGGCGGGCGAGGAACTCGAGGTCGGTGAGGCGGCCGCCGAGGAGGGGGATGATGTGGTCGAGTTCGCGGAGGTCGGCGCGCTGCTGGCTCGGGGTGAGTCGGCGGGTGGGTTCTTCGGTGGAGGAGTTGGAGTTGGAGGATGTGACGGCGTCGAAGTCGAGGTGCTGGATTACGTAGCGTTTGGCGGTTTCGAGGGAGCAGTCTTGGAGGGCGATTTGGCGGAAGACGCGGTCGGGGAGGGCTTTGCTGAGGGATTTGGAGAAGGAGACGTCGTTTGTGAGGAAGATGACGTGCGCGATGTTGCTTGTTGTCAGTCGGGCGGCGTACTCTGCCAGCTTGTCGTAGACCATGCTGCTTCCGGATTCGGTGCTCTTGTGGAGGAAGTTGTCAATGACCACGACTGGTCGACATTCTGGGTGCGCTTCGAGCCACTCGTCGTCGCTGAGGTTGGCATCGGTGTCTTTCTTGTTACGACTCTCGAGGGCGATGCTTTTGAGGGCCACAGTAGTGTTGCTCCAGATCTTCAAGAGCTGGTTCTCGAGCGTCTCCGAGAACCCTGCCTTCATACCCGTCATACCTTGTGCCGCGAGGTCCATCAAACCGCTAATATTGTTGACCCACGAGAACACAGGCCTGTAGCCGACCTCGCCTGCAGCGGCGGCTATAGTTGCCGCGTCTCCGCGCGCTTCTTGTATAGGCTTGCAGTCAATCACAAGCACTTTGTGTGCAGCTCGCTTGTGTTCCAGGGCATGGTCGATGACCAGCTCGCGTTTCCCGCTACCTCGCGGACCTTGGACGATGATGAATGTATCTGCGGTCTCCATGAGCCACGACTGTATTTGCTCAATATCGGGCTTCCGGTCATCCCAGACGACTTGCATGCCGCCCTCATCGCTTTCCGATGCATTCCGGAATTGTTGGACTTTGCTGATCAAGTCATCGCTCTGTGTCTTGAACCAGCGGAAGACGACATTGTCCTCGATGTGAAACGCTCTGGTGATATGCGCCCGAATGCTCAGCGTCCTGATCGGATCGAACACAGTCACAGAGAGACCAGCAATGAGGGCTGCCAGCGCCGGTATGACGACCCGAGGGTGGTTGAGCAGCCAGTCCCAGATCCAACCTGTGCGTTGCTTCTTTTCGTACGTCAGACGAAACATGGTGCCAAGCTGGCCGCCTCCCTGCGCTTCCGTGACGGTGTAGCCGTGTAAGCAGTTCTTCGCCATGACGGCTTTGCCGATGCGTGTGAAGTCGAGATATGCATATCGCGGGACGACCTTCGAGTCCGAGGGCTGTGCCACGATGTCCGAGAGCTTGCCGTAAGGCCTGAAGAAGCTGTAGAGCTGCTCCTGGCTGAGCTCGGCGGCTTCTTTGCCTGGCTGCGTTGGGAAGAACTCCACTCTCAGTCTTCGTGAGGGCAGCCGGTAAAGATCCTCAATCCATGGCTTGCCTAGCACCAGCATTGCCTTGACGCTGGTAAACGGGTTCCACCACGGTCGGATCTTGTTCTTCTTGAGATGCTGCCGGACAGCCTCCGCGACTGTTGCGGGATCTGTTGACTCATCATGGCTGAACTTCAAGAACGCGCCGGCTTCGTTGATCCGGGGCAAGACTTCGACGACGGTGACCGGGCCTAGGCCGAGGTTGCTGGCCTTGATCGCGTTCTGAACGACTTCCGAAGGCGATGCTGCACCGGCTCGTTCGAAGCGCTGGTCGCGGGTCAGGGCCGGAGTGCGCGGAGTGAACATTACGAGCATTCTTTGAGGCCATTGCACGGTCAGGGGTAGCAGGTTGTTGAAGAACAGGACACCTTCGCTTGGGGCGACGTTGATGTGGCCGGTGTTGCCTTCGCCTGCCTCCCCCGAGGCATGTCGTCGTTGCCACGCGCGGCCAGACTGCTGAGATGGTGGTGAGCATCTTGATATCGATGAGACCTTGGCGCGAAGCAGCAGTTGGCGTCGCAGCATGCTTGCTGGCTGGGTGGCCCGGCGGCGGGCCGGGGAGTATGCTTTCTTATTATACCATTGTCTTAGTGATGCTAATTACCAAATGTGCGATGATGGCGCAGACTCAATTACAATCCATCCAATTTGATATGTTCGATCGATTGATTGATGCATGTCGGGCGGTTCAGGTTGTATCGAAGGTGGCGTACCCCGTCGTGACAACCGCTGTGGCTTAGCTAGCTTACCTGCGCCACAACCTCGACCACCTCACCATCTTCACGGCGCAGAGTCCGGACACAAGTAGAGTCAGTCGGACTGTCAAGGGGGAGTTGCAGGTCACAGCTCGACGAGGCCAATACATAACCCGTGAAAAACTCATGCTGTCGGGCAGAAACACATGTAGCTCTATGCCTCCTCCGGCACAGTCCCGGCGTCACTCTCGGTCTTGACCTTTCCAACGAGCAGCTATCGTCGTACATCCGACAAAGTATTCCTCCATGTACTTGTGCCCAGCATCTCCCTCTCATCGACTCATACTACTCGATCCCCGTCAACGCCAATCCAACATGGCTTCACAGAGAACGTACAAGCTCGTGACAGTCAACAGCAACCCCGAGCGAGCCAAGATGATAGTCGGGAAGGTCATCGAGGCCGTGAAAGACCAGTTCACCATCTTTCACGCGGCCAACGCCGACAGTACGCTCCCTATTCCCAACGACATGTTCATCAATACGACACCCACTCACTGAACCCCACAGGCCCCGGAGCAGCACGACCAATATTCGAGGAAATGGTACCGGATATCGTGGTCCGTCTCCCCGTTCCCACTTCCAACACATATTCACCATCTGAAGGAGTCACAGTTCGCAGCATCCATGTGGTCGCCCGAGCAGAGCTCCCACGTCTTCACTCAAGCTAGAGAAGTCAACCCCAGCTGCAAAACCCTGGCAATACCGCAAGGCTTGCAAGCTGAGAAAGGCCCGGAAGCGGTGGTGGAGTGGATCAAGGGGCAGTTGCCGGGGTTACTTGGGACCTGATGGAACTTTGTGAACTAGAAGTCTTGTTTCCAAAGCTCCTGATAGACGTCTGTACTGATTCGGGAGCCACGTCGTGACGTTGATCTGTACTAATCTCCTCGCGAATCCCAGTAGCAGCTCACATCCGTATCAACCGACAACTCGGCGACAGCAGATCGCACATCCGAACCCATCGTCTCCGGCCCACTGCCAACGACTTCCACGTTTCCGCCGACCATCGCTGCTCGCTCGACAAAGTCGCCAACCAGCTCGGCAATCGCAGGACGTCGGCCACCGAGGAAACTGACACTACACCCGCTCGTGCCATTCAACAACCCAACGAGCTCGCTCACCATCGACTCTCCCTCCCCCATGTCTCCTGTAGTCTTCTCATCCGGACCAACACGCCTTCCCTCGCTCTCCCGCGTAATAAACACCCTGACACCCAACCCCGTCCACCCCTCCGCTCTCTCCCGAAGCTCACCCAGCTCCTCCCTCACCCAAAGCAAATCCCTTCCTCTCTTGACCACCCACACGAAATCCACCGCAAACACCGGTCCACACGCCACCCGCTGCCTCAGAGCCTCGAGCACAACCGGCAGCGTGAAACTGACCCCCGTGCCGCCCGCGACAGCGAGGACATTCTGCGCGCCATAGCTCGGGAACCCGCGGCCGTAGGGACCGGACAGGATGACTGGGACTGTCGCTCCTTCGTCCAACGCGGCTAGGCGCGCGGTGATGCCCTTGCGTACGCGGAGGAGGTAGGTGTGGTGCTGTAATCTGCTGCTGTTCGGGTCCGGCAGGCTGGAGGGCGTGAAGGGGTGGGATTGCCAGAGACTCAGGCTGGGGAAGGTGAGGTGGAAGTGCTGGCCTGCTTGCCAGGGGGATCTGTGGGTCTGGGTGAAGTCTAGCCGGATTACGAGGTCGTCTTCTGCTGTGGAGCCTAGTGTGGTGATGTGGGCCTGGGCGCAGTGGAAGCCGAAGTCTGCCAGACACGGAGTCAGTCTACCCGGCGTCGCCAAAGCTGTGTGGGTTGTCTTACTGCTACGCTTGCCACCACCGCAATGCAAATACGCCACTCTCACCCACCTCACCACCTGATCCAGCACCACAAGCACCAGCGAAGCCACCATCCAACACCACAGCTTATCCCAATGCCCCCAACAAGCCCCCAAATACACCACAGCCAACCCCCAATGCCCCACCCGAAAAAGCTCATACCCAAACCACCTAATCGCCGTCCTCGTACTCAGCACCAGCATAAGCGTCAAAACAAACATAGCCACGACCCCAAAGACAACATACTGCTGCCCGATAAACTCTCGATAAACCCCCGGCTGCGGCTGATACAACCTCCCCTCCACTACAGTCCAAACAATCGTATGCACCACCGCCTGCACAAAAACCACCCGCCCCGTCCAGCGATGCAGGAAATTGAAATGCTGATACGGCACCCCCGTCACGACCGAGAGGACGGACTCCCGCATACCCAGCAGCACCGCCAAAGGCGTGAGCGCGTACGCCAGAGCACCGACCCGGTCCGCGAAGCCCCCGAGTCCGGCCCGGGTATTGTGGAGCGGGGAGGCGGGGAGGGGGGTGAGCCAGGTGCGGTAGGTGATGCCGATTAGGCTGAAGAGGAGGCAGTAGGCGAGGAGGATAGTGAGGATCAGGAGGCGAAGGCGCGAGACGTGGCCGAAGAGGCGTTGGAGGGGTTTGCTGGCGACGTCGGGGGAGAACCAGCGCCGCTTCGCGAGGGCTAGGTGGCGCCAGGCGCTTTCGAGGGGTCCGCTGGGTTGGCGTTCGTGGCTGGTCATTCGCCAGCCGCGGATGAAGAGCCATGTAGCGGCTATGCCGAGCAGTACGGCCCAGAGGATGAAGGCGTAGCGCGTGGATGTTTCGTGCATGCTGTACACGGCTTCAAGGTATTCGCATGTCCCGGTGTCCTTCGCGCAAGGGAGGATGCGGCTTGGGTACCCCCAGTAGTGTTTGCGAGTTGTATTTGCGGCATTTGGGTCCTGTATGTGGCGGGCGTTGATGAAGTGGGCGGCCATCATACCGGTGATGGTATAGAGGTGGAGTAACACAGCAACCAGGACTCTGGCTACCATGTTCGAGAATCCAGACCCCGTTCGACTATATGTTATACCCGTGGTGCCAAGGCTAGAGTCGATATTCTCTTGGTAATGTGCTCAAACTCCACGCTTGGCGGCTCCACTTCGGTGTAGTCTCAGCAGCGAAACTTTTCGGCTTCCACGGACGCCAGATAGAGCCATGATCCATTGCGGAACGAGGTCCTGTATTCAAGCGCGACTCCTCCATACCGGCGTCCGAACGACCAGCCCAACGTGGATGATCTCCACATGTCCCAGACAGATCCTGCTTCCATCTCAGCTCCACCTCATCACTCCCCCTCACTACTCGCCCCATCCTCCTCCGCCTTCTGCCTCTTAGCCAAGATATCCTGCCAATCCCTCGCAAACTCCCTCAACCCTTCACCACTCTGACTCGCCTCCACGACATCCCTAGGCAGCTTATGCGCACTATACTGCGGCGTATGAAACGAATAAGCCTCCGGATCATCCTTCCTCACCAGCCGTGACTCAGGCAGCCAACGCTCTTCGTCCACCTCGCTGTCCGTCTCAGACTCACTCCCGCTATCTCCGTCCTCCACTGCCCCTCCACCATCTTGACCAGGTACCCGCACTCCCCCATCCACCGCCACCCTCACAACCCCCTCCGCCCCCTTCTCCACCTCCACCGGCGGCTCCTCCATAGTCAGTATCTCCATCCAACTAAACAACAACGGATCCGTCCTCGCCGCCCACGGATTAAAATCCACAACCCAACACCTCCCGTACGGCGCCGGCACATAAACATCCATGACAAAATTCCCATCCTCAAATGTACCCCGCATCCTCGTGTCAAAAAACTCCTGTATCACCGCCCTAATCCTCCCCTCCAACCCCGCGAGGAAAGGGTAGAAATTCATATCCCTCTGGCAGAGACAGAGTAGTCTTCTGTTCCGCACAAAGCACCGGAACTCGAGCGAGGGGTTGAGTTGGAACGCCTTCCGCAGCACGAGGCAGTACGGTATCTCTTCCTCCTCCTCCCTCTCCTCCCCCTTCACCTCACCACCTCCTGTTGTGGTGGAAGCGACAGTATCGTCAAAAGCATGCTCCAGATCATGCGTAACGAAATCCGAACTCTTCAGCAACAAGTAAACATCATTCGCCGTCCGGCACTCCATGCTATTCCCCGCGTTAATCCACGTAGCATCCTTAGGAGCGGACCAATTCAGTTTCGGGACCACGACGCCTCCCAATTCCGCAATCGTATCCTTGATGGTATTGTGCAGATCGCGCCAACCCTCCGCGATATCTATTTCAGGCTCCTCGTCGTCGTCGTCGTCGGATGAGCTGTGATTGTCATCGTGGCGGTTGTCCGGCTTGCCGGTGGAGGAGAAACCCCCAATATCCCCCTCCCACTCCACCGCCTGCTGTCGACCGATTTCATCATCGTCGGGGAGCACAATCCCATCCGCGCGCAAATACGCGAGGAAAGGTGCCGTAAGCGGGATCACCCTAGCCTTGGGCGAGAGAGATTGGTATTTGGGATGCCAGGAGTGGTAGGAGCAATCCAGGATATGGGCGCGGGTGACGGGGGGGAAGGGGAGGGAAGTCGGAGGAGGGGAGGGGGGGGAGGGGTCGGAGGGATCGGACGGATCGGAGGGCTTGGAGGGCGAGGGCATGGCGACGTGGGATGGGCGGAGGGGTCGAGGGGACGAGGTGGTAGATGAGAGGGAGAAGGGCTGTGTGTGTGAAGAGGAAGGGATTTGTTGCTTCTGGCGACTCGTTTCGTTTTTGTACATGCAAAAGTCCCCCCCCCCATGCACAAGTGCGGGCGTGATTCCGCGTGCTTGACGGTGGCCGGCGACACACATGGATGGCCAGATGCTCGCACGTGATGGACTGCGTTACGTTGTTTGAATGCGATGGTATGGAGATAATTTGTGGAGTGGGTAAACCTGCATTTCGCGTCCCCATCGCCCTCAACTCACTAATTGAGAGGCGAAATAGAGACGGCAGAAAGTCTAATCCTACAGATATCGAGTCCGACTCACCCCTCTCCGCCTCATGCCCTGCCACGCTCGAGTCCTGTGTCCATGTCTCCTTTCTTCACATCGGTACCGTATCCTCCTCGCCAAGCCAAGCCAAGTCATCGCCGTCACCCCAACCGCCAAAAGTACCCAACTCGCACCTCTGACATCGGTGACTTGGCCTCGGCTGTGAACAGAAAAGGACAAAGGACACAAGCGAGCACGGCATGAGAGAAGCAGAGTCGAACCACAAGGGAGGCTTTCATCCACCACTTAAACGTGGAAATCGTGCCAGCCCCCCACCCACTCCGCCGTATCATCATCAAATTCCGTATCAAGGAAACTCCTCTCCTGCTTGCGTTGCTGCGTCTGCGTATGCGGTGGTGGCGGGGACGGCGGGGTCGTCTTCGTCATTCCCAGAGTGCCCATGTGCTCGCGCCAGTTGGTATCGCGGGACCAGGCTTCGACCGGGGGACTGAGCTCGCGGCGCTCCCAGACGCGGGAGTTGTTGTTGGAGGTCGAGCGCAGGCGGACGGGACTACCTTGGCGCCAACTGGGGGCGCGATCGCGGGAGGCGGAAGGCGACTTGAGCTTCTTGTTGCTGGTGAAGGGCGTGAGGTTGGCGAACTTCTCGGCGTAGCTGATCTTGACGGGAGTGGAGGCCACAGTGGGTGGTGGAGCGACGACCGAAACCGCGACTTGTTCGGCCCGGGCACGGCGAAAGTTGCCAAGCACAGCCCACTTGTCCAAGATCGACGCCGAGCGCTGTTTCGGCGATTGGGATTGCTCGCTCTTCTTGTCGGCCTCGACGAGCTGGCGGAGTGGGCTGGCCGTGGCGGTGCGCAAGCTGGCATCGATCTCGATAATACCTTGGCGAGGCGTGACACTGCCACGGTCGTCTTCCTTGATAGCGTCGAGACGAGGCGTGCTTGGCTTGGCTGTGACGACGCGCTGGATGTCGGTCTCCTCTTCAATAGATCGGCGGTGCTCTTCTTGCTCCATCTCCTCCTCTTCGTCCCACAGGTCGCTCCAGCTCTTTGCAAATGCGCTGCCAGTGCCACCGTACGGCGAGGAGGACTTGTTGGTTGGCCGTGAGAAGCTAATCGGCAGGGATCCAACCAAGCCCGTAAGC
Source organism: Friedmanniomyces endolithicus (assembly GCA_030411845.1). Taxonomy (NCBI): domain Eukaryota; kingdom Fungi; phylum Ascomycota; class Dothideomycetes; order Mycosphaerellales; family Teratosphaeriaceae; genus Friedmanniomyces; species Friedmanniomyces endolithicus. The sequence continues at coordinate 125,681 of JASUXV010000032.1, forward strand.
TGTCTCTTCGACGAGACCGACTTGACGGACTTGGCAGACTTATACGACATGCCAAGGCCGGAGTCCAAGTTGGAGGACAAAGAAGCCTCGTCTGTGTCGACATACTGCCTCCCGGTGGACTTGACAGAGCCAGGATAGAACTCGGACTCCTCGTCGCGAATGGTGGAGAGTTGACGAGTTGGCTTCTGCGGCGTCTTGAGTAGCGCGGAGGCCCATGGGAAGGAGTCGCCGTTGTTGTTCGGACTGCTGATGGAAGGCGTGCGAAGGGGCTCGCGAGCGGCGGAAGCAACAGGAGCTTGAGGAGCATCAGGCTCAGTCGTGCAGAAGTCGTCGAGAGACTCGTCGTCAGTGGTGAAGCTGACGGCAGCGTTCAACGCATCCCGCACGCCCGCAAGAGAGCGATTGGAGGGATCCAAGGCCATGGAGTGCACCAGAACGTTGTAAGTGTCTTGCGACATGTTGGGGAACACGTCAAATAGGCTCTGACGGTCCCGGGCGAAGTCCGAGAACAGGGGATCCTTCTGCGTTGGGACCGCGAACGGGTTGCGCGAGAACAAGATGTTGAGTAGCACGATGCCAATCGCCCAAACATCTGCGGCAGCTGGCGAATAACCATAGCCGTAGACGGATGCGTCGTATTGCTCCGGCGCCATGTAGCGATCTGATCCAACCGCGAACTCGGTAGACCAGGTGTCACCCGTGGCCAAGCCGAAGTCTCCAAGCTTCATGTCGCCGCTGGCAGTCAAGAAGATGTTCTCTGGCTTGATGTCCCGGTGGTACACGCCGCTCGAGTGCAAATGGTCAACAGCGTCGACAAGCTGGAGCATGAAGTCCCGAACGTTGTTGGTCTCCAGAGGTCCACGCCCAACACGGATAGCTTCATACAGGTCGCCATTGCTGCAGAGCTCGAGGACCATGTACTGGTGGTTATCCGTGTCGAAGTGATGGACAAGGTTGACAATGTTTGGGTGCGGGCTGAGGCGCGAATGGATGTCCAACTCTTCGGAGCGCTCGTCGACGGACATGGCAGCTGGACATGGGGTCGCTTCGATGGCGCCGGGCTTCGTGATGCACTTGATGGCTACATCAGCGCCGGTAAGCATATCCTTGGCGGCGAAGACCATGCCGAAGGAGCCATGATTGAGAGGTGAGACCGTCAGAAACCGTCCACCAAGAAGCTTTCCTTTTTCGAAGCCATCTCGCAAACAGTCCATGGAGCAAGTTTGCACGGTGCTGCAGACTCCTCAAGTCTGTCGAAATCAGAGCCCAGGCCCCGAAGCGGACGATCCAGTGTTAAGATGAAGCAAGCAAGGCCGGTCACAATCCAGAAGGGGCAAGCTCGCAACGGGAGCTGTGTCGGTAAAACAGAAGGTCCGATCTGTGGTAAAAGCTCGCAAACTTTTGGTGGTGATATGCAGGCAACAGCAATGTAAGAGGTAATCTTCGACAATAGGGAAACTCCGATGGTCCAGCTCAATCCTTCGCCGCCAAGTTGTAACTCCAAACCGCGGGTATCAACAACGCTCGCTCGCTCGCATATATAGACGTCAGGAAAATGATGTGGGTGTCGTTATGTTCATGGGTACAGGTGTGGATATGTTCAACGAACGGTGCCGGAGAATTAGGTCGTGGAGACCGGTGGTGGTCCACTCCGCCGGTTGGTGTGAGGTCGTTGTTCGTCAAGGAGTGATGATGTCGTGTCGTGATCGCGTCGAGTGAGTAAGGTGGTAATACAAAGCAGATGTTGAAGTAGAGATAATTAGGTGGCCAGTGTGAGTCTTTGGCGGACGACGGGGTAGGTGCCTAGTGGCAGTGATGCCTGAGGGTGAGACAGTGTCAAGCTCTCATCGATAGCGTCCGAGAGCCAACAACACGTGAGGCTTTGTTGGTGAGGTGATGGAAGTGTGATCTTCGGAAGGAGTCTGCTGATGTCGCTGCTCCACGGAAGCTTGCGAAGCCCTTCCAAGTCCGATGACGAAGCTAGCCGAGCAAGCCGGGGTCTCGCAACTTGGATAATGCGGTACAGGCTGGCGAGCTCTTCTTCACATTGAGTGGTGGTAGAGTGTGTGTGTGTGTGTGTGTGAGGTGATTAGGATATCGTAGGTGTGGGAAGGTGCTGGCAAGAAGTGAGGTCCGTCGTACGGGATCGTCGCCGGGTCAGGTAAGGAATGTCGGGTACGGCAGGCGCGGAGTGAGGTACACAGGGAGGAGCGGCTCGTGGAGGTCGCCGGCGGCGGTGTTGCGGAGGTTTGTGGTCGAGTGTAGAAGGTCAATGGCAGTCAAGAAGGGTGGTGGCTGGTGGTGCAGTCGAGGGAGGGTGGAGCGGTGTGTGGTAGGGAGGAGTGTAGTTGTTTGATGATAGCGGGATGAATAAGGTAATGGCGGGCAACAAGCTGCCGAAACCGATGGAAGCTCGAGCTAGTCAGTGATTGGCCGAGCTATATGGGGGGTGAGGGCGCTAGTGATAAGAGCGGCAGCGCACGGACGCGGACTCGAGTGGGAAATGGAACAAAGCAGGTCGCCGAGTCGGGTCCTGCCTTGGAATGGACACATACATGTCTAGCACTGGATATAGTTGGATGACCGGGTGATCATTTCTGATGATGATGTTTTGTGGTGACGATGTTGCCAACTTGCGTTACCGGCGCATGACTTGAAAGAACGCTGTGCTGCCGAAGACACCACGTAACCGCCGTCCACCCCTTTGTCCAACCCTTCTACGCGCACCGACATCGGGCATGGCTTCCAGCTGAAACGGGCGTCTCGCAGGCTGCCTCTCGTCGTACAAAGGAGGGGTGTTTCACTGCTCGCGCACCTCACTCTCTCATCTCAGCTGACCCCACCACGCGACTGATAATGACTTTCTCGGAGAACGTGGCGGAGATTGCGCCATGATAGCCTTCGTCATCAATACTTCCATTCCCATACACCAGACTCCTTCCAGCCCTCGACGTCTGTGCAATGTTAATCCTCACGGCCTCAACAGCATGACGGCGGTGTGAGCAAGTCCAATGGCAAATCCTGCCTCCAAGCCGTTTCGGTGGTGCGAGTGAGGATGGGTGCATGACAGCTGGCAAATAGAGGCTGGTGCCCGCCCACCTCCCCACACCACACCCGCTGCAGGTGCCACGAAGTGGCACAGCAGACTCGCTTTCGTTGCATGAGGACTGCATAACAAGCCTGCCAAGTCCGCGGGCTCGTCGGGAGTGTTCTGGAGCACGACACTCCAGTCAGTCGCATGATCTGTTCATCATCAAAGAGCTTCCCGAATTCTCGATGCTTCCCCCGAAGAGGCGCACGGTGACTTTCTCGGCCGAAGCCATGCTGTCGTCCACGTGCGCAAGAGAGCCAACGGCATAGAAACAAAGACAGCCCCCTCCGGCCCCTCCCTTGTCGCTGATCGGCTCTTTAGACCCATTCGTGACCCGACCAGCGGACGGGATCGTGGGGGCGGCGCCGGCGACGGCACGGCCGCGCGGCACAAAGCGGATACCTCCACTGAGTCCACTCCCATCCACTCCGGTCTGGACTTGCCACTTTTACGTATCTTCGCAATCGCAATTCGTCGTCGCTCGCTGGTGGTAGAGAAGCGGTGTGCAAGTACCCTATAGCAAACCGCGGGTACATCTTCTCACTGGCTTGCTGCGCACCTATAAGGACCGGTTTTTGTGCAGATCCTTACTCGGGGAGCATATTGCCGCATGCAGTAGTTGAACATGCAAGCAGAACCCCGAGTATTCGCTGTGTTGGTGGGGCTCGCATTTGTCCGGCCTCGAAGCCATGGGCACGAGCGGAATGTGTCATCGACTCACCATTGTGCGATCGGCGGGACTGAACCAAAATTAATGCCTCGCCAAGGCGGTGAGGAAACCTTCACAAATGCGTAGGGCAGTCCCTCGCTGCTTGAGATGCCATATCTGTACATGTACTGTAGTGGACCGTCGAATAATGTACATAGTTGATCATGTCGCGAGACTCGACGATTCGAGGATCCCGTCGTCTCCGCTCCGACGGCCCGCCTCCATAGCACCGCACTCCACCCTCTCCACCTCCGCCTTCACCGCACCCTCGGATCCCAAGCTCGAAAGCTGGTCCATGCCAGCGATCGCAGTGCGGATCCCAAACGCACACGCCTTACAAGGGCCTCGCAGTAGCGGTCGCCACAACGGATACTCTCCGCAACCTCTGATGTAGCGCTGCCGAAATCAGTGAAACTGAAACCCCCAGAGAGCAGCGGCATGAAAGACGGAAAATGCCCAAACTGCAAGGCATACAGAATGTGCTCCTCGACATCGGTCCGTTGCCTCAGGACCTACATATCTCGGAACAATGAAGAGTAAGTGAGGCTAACACCATAGTAGAAGGCACCATCTGCCCCATCTCCTTTGTGAAAGAAACCCTGGTAGGGATCCCCACCTTATTCACTCCCCCTCCCCCCTCTCCACGCCCCCCATGCCGTCGCAAAATCCCTAGAAACCCGCAACAAACTAAGCCCTCCCCAAAAGTTCCCCTTCGCCCTCCGCGCCCTGCCAGCCGTCCTAGCCACCCAATGGAACACCTCCACCTTCATCCCCTACCGCCAAGCCTTCCCCCCCCAACACAGCGCTTCCCCTGCTACACTGCAAGCCCACGTCGAGGACCTGACGAACCGGGACGTGAAAATCGCGTATCTGAAGGACCTGCAGGGTTTCCTCTGGGAGAGCGGGTTTGAGACGGGCGAGTATGCTACGCCGTTGTTTGATGATGTGGTGCCGAGGCTTAGGGAGTGGAGGGAGCGCGGGGTGGGGTTGGGGGTTTATTCGTCGGGGAGTGTGGTTGCGCAGAAACTTCTTTTTCGGCATGTGAGCGTACATGTAGGTGAGGCGGCGAGGGTGGGCGGGAAGGGTGGTGCTGGTGGAGGCGGGCCCAAGCAGGTGTCTAGCCCGTCTTCTGCGGAGGGTCATCGAGCGGCCGAGACGGAGGATCTGAGGGACTTGGTTACTGAGGGCGGGTGGTTCGATACTACGAATGCTGGCTTGAAGACCGAGGCGAGCAGCTACGGCAAGATCGTGGAGACGCTCGGGTGGCACGCGGCGCGGACGCTGTTTCTGACGGACAATGTCGGGGAGTACGACGCGGCTGCCAGCGCGGGTCTGCGAGTGATACTGCTTGATAGGCCTGGTAACGCGCCAGTCTCGGCGGCGGACATGGCGCGGATGGACGTTGTGCAAAGTCTTGACGACATCGAGCTGGTGGAGAAGTGAGCGAAGGCCAAATCCCTGGAGCCTGCACTGCACGTCCTAGAGCTCAAGAGCAGTATTGAGTTCCATAGACATGGAATCACGATGGACCGTCATCAACCAAGCATCATACCCTCACTCTCGGCCTAGCAACAACCCACCAATTATCCCTCTCCCACCCCCCCTCAACAACCTCACCACCCGCAGACTCCACATCCCCCTCCAACTCCCCCTTCCGAAAAAGATGATAATACCGATTGAACACCCGATCCTCCCCACCGCCCCCCACCTCTCCACCCTGAGCAGTAGCACCTTTCTTCGACCCCCGCATCACCCACGGCACCATGACGTCCTGATCATCCCCCTCGCTCCATCCGCGCCGGCTGCTCTCCTGCTCGAGGGCCCACACGGTGACTAGAGCTTTGCCGCCTGGTCGCAGGGTCTGGAGGATGGACTCGAGGGCTTCGACGCGGCGGGCGGGGGTGGAGAGGTGGTGGACCACGGCTATGGAGATTGCGAAATCGAAGGCGTGGGGCGGGTGGGGGAGGTGCAGGAGATCGGCTACGAGGACTGAGGAGGGGGCGTGGGACTTGGCGATGGTGGCTAGGTTTTGGGATCTGGGGATGGCATCAACGGGGGTGGAAAGGAAGGAGAGGAGAGGGGGAGAGAAGAGGGGCGATGAGACCTACCTGTCTGAGGCGATGATGAAGATATTGGGGTTCACGGAAAGGTACTTGCCGTTGCCACAGCCTATATCGAGACCTATCGCGCCATCAGGCAATTCCTTGAGGAAGCGCTCTATGATCGGCCATGGCTGGTGGTGTTAGCTCTCGAGTCGCCACCTTGTATGCCTGTCGTCACTGCGTGGTACCTTGTAACGGGTTGAAGAGAAGTGTGAGGCTATTTGCTCGTAGACGCCATGGACGTGCTCTTCTTCGTATGTCTCTCCTTTCGCCTGGTCGGCGTCCATGGAGTAACAGTCAAAAGCGGTAGGCCATGTCTTTCCAGTTTCGATCGTCTGCAATGGGGTGTCCGCTCTCGAGAACTCATGTCGTGTCCCTGACTCGCGGTGGCCGGGCGCTAGCACGCAGATCTCCCGTCGCGACTTTCTCGTCTCGAAATCTTGGCGAACATTTGCGACACCACACCAAATCATCACTCCCACTCCACTCCTACCATATACTCCCGCCCTATCATGGCTTCAGACGAGATAGTCTGGCACTACATTAATCAGAAGCACTGCTCCTTCAAGCTCAAACTCCCCGGCAACAGCAGCTCCCAGCAAAAATCCACCAAATCCAATTTCTGCCGAAAGTAAAATCCCCCCTTCCACCCACTGCCCTACCAAACCCCCCCAACTGACCCCCCACCTCCAGCGAACACAACGTCACCGGCCTCTGTAACCGCCAATCCTGCCCCCTGGCCAACTCCCGCTACGCCACCATCCGCTCCGACCCAGCCACACAGCGGCTCTACCTCTACATCAAAACGACCGAGCGCGCGCACCTGCCGAGCCGCTGGTGGGAGAAAATCCGCCTCAGCGGCAACTACACCAAAGCGCTGCAGCAAGTCGACGAGCGGCTGATCTACTGGCCGAAATTCCTGACGCACAAGTGCAAGCAAAGGTTGACCCGCCTCACGCAGGTTCGCGTGCGGGCGCAGCGGTTGGCGAAAGAGGACGAGAGGTTGGGAGAGCGGCTGGTGAGTCGGTTGGCGCCGAAGGTCAGGCGAAGGGAGGAGACGCGGGAGAGGAAGGCGGAGGCGGCGGCGAAGATCGAGCGGGCGATTGAGAGGGAGTTGGTGGAGAGGTTAAGGAGTGGGGCTTATGGGGATCGGCCGTTGAATGTTGAGGAGGGGGTTTGGAAGAGGGTTATGAGGGGGTTGGAGAGGAGCGCCGAGGGGGTGAGGGATGAGGCGTTGGATGAGGGGTTGGAGGAGGAGGAGGAGGGGGTGGAGTATGAGAGGGAGTATGAGCGGGAGGGCGGAGAGATGGAGGGGGAGGCCGGGGTGGAGTATGTGAGTGATGTTGAGGAGAGCGATGAGGAGGAGGCGGGGGATATGGAGGAGTTTGATGATTGGCTTGGTGGGCAGAGCGCGGAGGAAGGGTCTGAAGACGGGTCGGATGATGAGGAGGAACCGAGTGATGAGGACGCGGAGGGGAGTGCGGATGATGGTGCTGCAGCGCTGAAGGCGAAGCTGGACGGGTTGAAGCGGAAGAGGGATACTGCGCCGGCCGCACCCAAGGCACGCAAGAAGCCGTCCAAGGGCCCCAAGACGAATATCGAGTACGAGTACGTGCCGGAGCCGGCGCAGAGAGCGATGGAGTTGGCGCAGTAGACGGTCGCTGTTTCGATGGAGGAGCGAGTTGTCTTTACCAGCGTGTCCGGGAATCCCTCTGCTGAGCGTTGAGCGATGCGCGGAGCAGGACAAGTGTCTACCCGACTCTCCAGTGCTATCAGGCGTTCTCGAAGCATCGCGTAGCTACTTTGGTCAAGGGGTTGGCAGATTGTCAAGGCACAGGGCATGCACCTCTAATACTATGTTATGGCAATACTGCGTAGATCTGGTACAAAATATTACCAGATTGGGTGCCTTTCCATTACTCACTGGACCCCAGATCAACATCCACGAGACCCTCCCATCGACAATGAATTAGCTGGGAGAATATGAGAATAAGTTCGGCCGACGTTCGCTCATCCACACCGTATGTCATTATGTACTCGTAAAGGCAGTAAGTGTTGCTTCGTCCACAGCCCATCTCGACAACCCCCCAATAATCCCTGATCGTGTTTGCCCTCGTGCTCAATTCAGTCACTCCCTGTCCGCGCTCTCGCCGACCAATGTCCTCATGCCCGATCGCGTCTGCTATGTCATCATCACTCAATGATACTCCATCCCGTGCAACCACGCACCGCCTCCATATGTAACGAAGCCCGTCCGGGGCCCATCCGGCTCGACGGAGTCCTTTCCTCTACCTACCCGGCCTTCGGCCACCCAGTCGTCGAGGGGCCTGCCGTCGCTCCTGTCCTCCTCGCCTCGGCTACCGAGGTCGGAATCCACCGAGCCTCACTTGGCCATGGCGACCAGGTGATCGAATACGGCCGTGCGATCACCAGCCACAGACCAGGCCACGGTGCCTCCTTGCCCTGCCTAGCGGGCATCATGGCGCGAATATTATCGATGAGCAGTATGTCACTGGTATCTGGAACCATGACGAAGCCGCCTTCGCACTCTTGAAGCATACCAGTCGAACAGAGCCGGGGCCTTCCAGTAAAGAGACGACCAAAGGCCTTCCTGCTATAAGTCTCCGCCAGTAGTCCCTGGTTCTCTGGCGGTTGAGATGCGTCCGGCCGAGCGGATGAGCAGCCCTTGAATCCATGATATCAACCGCCATCCTCAAGGCGGTAAGAGTGATACATCATCACAACTCTTCTCCACTCGCCCGAGGAGTGACGAAGACTTCGCCACCAGCATGCAGCGGCGAGCTCGGCAGCGGCTCCACCGGTGACGGCGACGACGACGACGCCGCCGCCTGCAAGCCCAAACTCCGCACGCTCCCCGCCCGACTCCCCGGCCGCCAGACTTGCGTCGAATGCAGCGTCCACCCCATCGCGTGCTGCGGCGACACCACCTGCCCGGCCAGCGGCGAAGCCGTGACCACCGTTCCCGGGGAAGGCAAGGGAGGCGGGTTGGGGGACTCGGAGCGGAAGAGAGGGTGGATGTGGGATTCGTGGGTGCTGGGGCGGCGTAGGGGGGGTAGCTCGTGGAGGTCGTGGAGGGTGGAGGTGGGGGAGTCTGCGGAGGGAGCTGTTTGGGCCGTGGGGGCCGTGGGGGAGTCTGGGAGGGGCGTTTGAGCGGGGGAGGGGAAAGGGCCGTCGAGGGCTTTGGCTGGGGAGACTGGACGGCTGCCTGGGATGGTTTCCAGGCGGGGGTGGTGGTGGCTGGGTGGGAGGGAGCGCAATTCTGGGACGGGTTCCACGGCGGAGGTGTCCCAGGTTTCGAAGCCGTCGTGTTGGCGGATTGTGTCGAGGGATGTTGGTCTGCCGGATCTGTAGCTGCGAGCATCTGAGGGCAGGAGCGAGTGGCGGAGGAGGCGGGTCTTCGATGTCATGGGCCTCACTGAGTGTCCTCGCCATGACGACCTGGAGGAAATCGAGGACCTGGAAGGTGTCGGAGAACCCGGCTCGGATGCAGAGCGGATGAAAGGCGGTGCGGTGGGTTTGAGGTACGTTAGATGGACCGAGAGAGACCGCTTAGCCGGGGAAGGACGCTCGGTAGCGATGTGTTCCGGGGCCATTTCCTGGTCGGTTGTTTTCTGCGGTCGGAGAAAGTAGGTATATACAGCAGCCTGTAGTAGTAGAAGCACTATCCAGAATGCTATTCCAGCCGAGGCCAGTTTCCTCGAGTCCGATCCGTGGTAGTGTTGGACGGTCCAGCCAAGAAGAACGATGGAGAGGAAAGCGGTGATCGCACTAAAGCCCGCCGCGAAGGCGTAGAATATGATCAAGCCATGGCCATCTGAGCGAACTCGACGAGCCGCTACGGCACATAGTAGCAAGCCCAGTGAGCAGACTTGAAAGACTGAAGCTGCAAGGCCAAGAGCATCGACGGGAGTTCTCGTCAAGGTCGTTGTCGTCAATCGAATGACAATCGCGGCGACGATGAGGTGTGCACTGGCGGCAAGTGCTATGATGATCCAGAAGGCAGATGACCGAAAAGCGCGTACTTCAAACATGATCGCGTGTGTAGAAGAGTAGAAACGAGGTCCGGTTCCGGTTTCGACGCTTCGTTCCGTGGCAAATGGGTCCCAGAATAAGACTGCCTCGAGCGTCCGTTCACCAAGTCATTCCTATTCAAATCGTTGATAGACGAGAATGCAAGAACGCGCTGTCGATGCTGTCGAACAAAATCCATAACCACTCAGACCTCCCTTGTAGCTGTCTGTTGACGCGCGGGGCAGCCATTGTGTACTTCGCGGGACACGACACGCGAAAATGGAGCGAAGCCCACCTGGCGCAGACGGGAAGCGGCTGCAGCTTGGTGCTGCGTCTATGGCCGGATCCGAGTCAGCCTTTCGGTGGCGCGTCTAACGTTGCATGGAGAAGGCTGACGGAGACCCGGTCGCTACCAATATATGAGCGGGCTTTGGTGGGGTTTCTCGGAGTTTGACATCCTGGGCTAAAGGCCTCTTCCTGCGGGTGAAGTGGGAACGCGAAAAGGGAGGAGAGGAAAGGGACGCGTCGTTAGGGGGTTGATGGTGAATGAAAGGAGTCAAACCTCCGGCTGTCACTGCTCTTCGCGACTATGAGGGCCAGACTCGCTGAACTCTGGTGGAGTCTTGGCCCACGATGGGTGAGATTCACGCTGTACATGTTGTGGTTGTTCGTGGGGCGGGGCTTGATGTCGCGTGTGTGGGTGGTGTTTGTCAGGGGTCCCCAGCAGTGTTCCCGAAATTCGCGTGTCGTGCGCCCAGCCACTCACGTGTTACACCACACCAAGGCCAAATCCAACCAACGCGAGACGCTGATATATTGTTATTGCCCCTGTCAATGTCATGACAGGCTATGGTCTTAGGTCCGGAGGGTAATGTTCTGGATGTGGACGACGTGACTGGGACGCGAGGCTAAAGTGTCAAAACAAACATGTCTGGAAGGCGGCCTTCGAGAGACACAGCGTTTTGATCCTGCAACGACGGATATATCGAACGAGAACTCCCGATGGCACCTCACTACTTGGTCGATGTCCGCAGGCCAATGTGGTGCAAACCAGGAGACCCTCAGCGGCAGGCTCAAGCCTCTCTTGGTTGATGGTGTGGGGCGGTCTGAAGGACAGTCATCGCCTTCACTCACGCGGCATGGCTAGCACTGCAAGACAAAGTCGCCCAGCTCACCTCTACATGTTACGGTCACTCCGTGAGGCTGACCACCGGTGTCTGTCGGCCTGTGTTGCCTCGCCACAGCGTTTCGCAGCGGCAGTGCTGGTATTACGATCGAGGTTTCTGCTGCTTCATACTCGCGGAAGTTGAGCAGCACGATCTACTCGGGCGTAAATCTACGAGGAAGACTACAAGTGCGGTCACGAACGTCCAGGCGAATACGGTGGTCCAGTGGTGGTCTTGGAGCCCATTCGTGCCGTGAATCCGTATATCAGTCTATCGCGACAGCGATGCCATGACAATAGTCTTCAACCAATTATAGGCACGCAATCTAGCCTAAGTCCATACGTTCTTTGTTTCGGTATCGGCGCTGATATCGACGGAGAGGCTTCCGAGGCCTTGGACAAAAGCAGCCACCTTCGGAACAAAGGATGTATCGTCAACTTAGGGTCACTGGTATGCGACACTCTCGTTGACTGTCATCATTACACACGAGGGCTCACTTCGGCGAGTATTATCAGCATTCATTTTGAGCAGTGCTCACCACATTCATTGGTATCAAGCCATAGTCACTCTTTTAGACACCTAACAGGCACTCTCTAGGCTGCTTTCGAGCTTTGCGTTGATTCGTCGTCCTTACTACTGACTTGAACTTTAGCACACGTACTTTCACAAGCCTGATCGAAGGCGATGATCGACATCCTGCGCCCAGATCCGAGCTACCACACTCGTTTTCTTAACATGACTAGCGTTTCTTCCGATATTGAGGGAGACATGGTTCTGCCTGCCACGACCAAGACCCACCGTTTGGACAAAGGAAAGCTCCAAGCCATGGCAGAGTTCCACGGAGCCATGTACATCAACAACGCCAACAACTCAAGAGCCGCAGCAACCAAGCATGCCGGACGAGACATCTCAGCCATCCAGCTCGCTTTCCCAGCCGTCCAGGACGAGAGCATATTCCTCGCAATGGCCGCATGGCTGTCCATCCTCCGCAACGTGAACGACGAGATCGAGGGACTCGATGCCGATACGGCTCAACTGGCCCTGATCGACAGCGCCGCTATCCTCACGTCCAGTATCAGGAGCATTAGCAGGAGTCCGCAGAGATACGGCGGTGCTTCTTTGGACCCTGCTTGCGATGTGATTCGGGCTTGGACGAAGAATTTCGTACGTCAGCTGCGCGGGCTGGTACCGCAGGCTGTGTACACGAGTGTGATTGACAGCGTGCTTGACGTTTGGGAGTTTATGCTGGCTGGGGTACTCGTTCGTGAAGTGTCTGCGATGGATGTCGAGACGATTAGGTTTCGACCGTTCGTCACACTCCTCCAGGCCGACCTCGCTTTCGTCAGCGACGGTATCTCGGACAACGAGGCGCTGCAGGAGATGGAGTGGATGTGATACGCTGTCAGGCTCTAGGCCAACATCGTGGGCTTACGGAGAGATCCGGCCGACGCGGACCCGTGCGACAACATCATGCTGGCAGCTGGACTGCTCGGCTGCGACCTGTCAATATTGGCGGAGAGCGCCTGAGCGTCGAACGCGTGCAACGTGTCGGATAGTATCTCATCCTTCCAGGCGCTCTATGCGGCGTGTTGGTGGCTTCCGGATGTACGCTGACAGGCTACGGACACTCCACGAATTATTTTGGAGGAACCCTATCGATTTATTGAGTATCTTTTCATCCTTCCCAGTCACCGTGTGCCATCGTTCGGACAACATACTCAATCTTTTCAACTTCAAGTAAGGGATGTAGTACATGTACAAGTAGGCTGTCAGGATATTGATGCCTAAGGCCCATATATTTCATCAACAACAGTCACGCGTGAATCCAATTACACAATCCAAACACCTTCGTCAGGCCCACCATGTCAACGCGACCCACCCTATTGAGGTATGACATGCTAAGTGCCAGACGATGAGATAGGTGCGGTCTTGCTAGTGTGAACTTGAGCCGAGTCCACAGCTCGCCCTCAAGCGCAGTCACTCGGCAATGATCACGAACATAGTCTCGCCAGACAATGACTGTGCCTCCACGGCAAGCTTCTTCGGCAAGTCATTGGTACCGGTAGTGCCTATACTCGCCCCCACCATCTGAACACCCGCCGTCCCTTCTCTGGAAGCACTGAAGGACTTCCAGACGGTCTTCTTGTCCATAGCCGGGGTTTTCGAATCTCCCAGGAACGTCTTGAGCAGCACTTTCTGGTAGCTCACAGCAATTATACGCTCGTCAGGCGCAACGAACGAGAAGCTAGTCTCATCGTCTTGCTCGTACTCAGCCTCCGCCGAGACGTCCAGCGCCTCGCCGAGGGGAGTCGTTGATGCTCCTGGCGAGGCGGCTTCCGCCACAGGCACTTTCGCAGCCGCCCGTGCGCGCATCGAAGACTGAGCGTCCTGACCGACGGTCGCGCTTTCGACCGTGTGGACAGCAACGATCATGTATACGGGCATGCGCTGGCTGACCTTTTCCAACCATAGCTTGACATCTGCGTCTGCGACCAGCTGGTCCAGCTTATCCGGGACGTTGCGGAGGTCGTAGCTATACGCCTTCCGAGTCTGGATACGCTCGACGGATTCGCTCGACTGGCTGGCAAATACTCGTAGTAGCTTCGTCAGGGCTGCCTGGAAGCTATTCGAGGCATGCGCTTTCGTCAGAGCTTCGACGTTGTCGTACGGCCGCTTTGAGACGTCCGCGTCCGTGAGCTGGAGGACTTCTTTCGTGCAGTACTGGTATGCCGGATTCTCGAGGTTGGTCACGAGTCTGCCCGGCTTTGCATCGTCCTTCGCTAGGAAATTCTTCATGAATACCGAAAGCGTAGTCATTTTTACTACTTTCGCTCGCTATGTGAACACTTTAGAATCGAAGCACGAGTTCCTCACAAGAATTTTGTATTTCATGTCTGCAGGCAGAGGCGGCCTCACCTGATGCACGGGCCCCCGCTTCGAAAGCTCTCCTGATCAGCCACCACCTCTTGTGGGCACCAGCTTCCGCCTTGTCATGATGCGGACCGTGGCCGCAAACTGCGAAGCTGGGTGATCAACTTAAACGATCCAAGGCCTGCGAGGACATGGCACGATGGCCACTTCACGCCAAGACGAGGACGACGAGCAGAGAGCATTAGAGCTGAATGAACAAGCGAAGGGCCTATGGCGTACTTTCTGCGACAATGGGGAACCGCACTCTCTGGACGAAGCCATCAATCTGTTGGAGAATGGTATTCGAATCACCCAAAGCGACACAATCGCACGAGCCAAATGTCTGATCAATGTCGGTACATTTCTTTCAGATAGGGCGAGGCTACGAGGTAGCTCCGACGACCTGGCGGCCTCCATCAAACGTCTTCGTCAAGCTCGGGGTATGGCACCTCCGCAATTCAGGAGCATCGCTTTGCTCAATCTTGGAAACTCTCTGCAAGAGCAATTCAATTTTGATCGTAATCAGGAGCACGCTCTGGACGAAGCAATTGAAGTCTACGCAGAAGGTCTGGCGGGACGGACCACTGACTCTGATAGACCAAAGCTGCAGAATGGAATCTCTGCAGCTTCGCTGTCTCGGTTTTCCGTCTCTGATGATGCGGCAGATTTGGAACAAGCCTCTTGCTTTGGACAGCTAGCCATCGACTCGGATGTATCTCACCCGTATCGTTCTACGTTCCTCGACACCCTATCGTGCGCTCTAAGCTCGTTGTTTCGATTGCAAGGTGACCAGCACAAACTTAACCAGGCTATTGAGTATGGAAAAGAGGCTTTCAGGCTTGCTGAATCACAAGGCTCGCCGAATCTTCCCTTGTTCTACACAAACTTCGCAGAGTCGCTCCTCACCAGATCTTCCTTGCGCGGTCATGCACCAGATCTTGATGTGGCCATTGAACTTCTGGAGACGGCTATGCCCTTGTTTCCCGACGATCAGATCCACGCAGGGTACTGCACTCTCCACTATGCTCGGGCGCTTCAACATCGCTTCGAAAGGGACGGCGACGAAAGCGATATCACGCTTTGCGTAGACCTGCTCGAAGACTTGCTCCTTCGGACATCTCCAGATCGCAGGCTGTTCGCAGGGTATCAGAGGACTCTCGTCATCAGTCTCATACTACGGACTCACGCTACTGGTTCGATGAACGATCTGGACCAGGCCGTCAACATGCTCAAATCCGAGGCAGGCCGGATTGCAGGCCAGGAGGCCGCTGCCTTGTCTGTCTATCAAAACCTCGGAGTGGCCTTGCTGACACGGTTCGAGATGCGCGGCTCATATTCAGATCTTGCGGAAGCTCGCCTCGCTTATCAAACAGCCCTCGACCAGGAAGCAGAGGGGTCATTGGACTACACATTGCCGCTGATCGGACTTGCCAATGTTGCCCTCAGAAGCTTTCAAGAAACAGATGCAGGGGACGAGCTGGACGACGCTGTACGTCTGTACGAGAGAGCTTTGTCGCAGTCAGTAGCTTGGGAGAATCTAAGGTGCGCTAGGCTGGCATCATTGGGCTACGCTTTGCAGCTCCGCTACGCTCGTAATCAAGCCCCCGCGGACTTCGATCGATGCATCGAGGTCTGTCGGCGAGCACTCACGCTCTCTGAAGGACTGGCGAATCAGCCCAACATGTTCCACTGCCTCGGCCAGCTGGGCAACGCCTACCTTCAGAAGTATCAAACGGATGTCAGCGACAAGCGAGATGTCACGGGGCTTGGTACAGCCATATTTTACCTCGAGACTGCGGTGGAGAAAGCCGCCCGTCACCCACCCGCTCAAGCGATGTTTCTGAACAATCTCGGCTTGGCGTACCAGGTACTTTATGCGCAAAGCCACGACGACAACGACCGGGATCTTGGTATTGCCGCTTTCCGCACGGCGATGAACTTGGACGCAGGCAGTCCGTTACTCCGCATGACCGCTGCGTATCGAGGGCTTGTGCTGGTTGGCAAAATGGACATGGTCACAGCTGCCGACTTCGTCGATAGAGTCGTGGAGATAATGCCACGGCTCAGTCCACGTACCCTCAGGCGAGCCGATCAGCAGCACATGATTTCGCTATTCTCCAGCATCGGGAGCTATGGTGCTGCAGTCATGCTAGAGAACGGTCGACCACCGATAGACGCTGTCAACGCCTTGGAAGCTACTCGTGGCGTCATGAACCGGATGCTCATGGAGACACGAACGGACGTCGACGCACTTCGTCAAGCCGGGTTTCCAGACTTGGCGGAACGATTTAACACGCTCAGAGACCAACTCGGGTCGACAGCAGCCCTGCCTCTTGCTTCCGATCCACGCCAAACGCTCAATTGGGAATCGGAGGCGCATGTGGTAGCAGCGAGGGATTTTGACGCCGTGGTGGGCGAGATTCAAGCATTGCCTGGGTTCGAGAGTTTCATGCATCCTCTTGCCGAGAAGGAGATGGTGTCTCTGGCCGATCGAGCTTCGATCGTTATGATCAACGTCTCCATCTTACGCAGTGACGCTTTGATCATCGATTCTGCGGGAGTCCGCAAGCTTGTGTTACCACGGTTACGGCTACCAGACTTGGTAGAGAAAGCAAACGCCTGGACTGAAGCGCTCCACTGCGATAACAGTTCTGAGCGGCGGAACACAATCGAGTGCATCAGAGATATTCAGCACTGGCTATGGGACGCCGTCGTCCAAGATGTTCACGCCCATCTATCTCATGGCAAACAAGAGCCTATCAGAGTCTGTTGGATCCCAGTAGGACCTTTGGCACTGCTGCCAATACATGCAGCGGCAGATCCCAAGTCCGATGCGAACGCACTCGACCTGATCGTATCCTCGTACGGTACGACTATGAAGGAGCTGTCCCACGCTCACAGGAAACAGCATCCCAACCTGGATTCCGCGGCTGCACTCGTTATACATATGGCACAAACGCCCAATCAGCTCGATCTGAAGTATGCCGCCGATGAAGCCAATGCCGTGGGTGCGATACTCCAACGCCTCCTCACAACGAGCGTCTTACCGGCACCTTCCAAGAGCGACGTCCTCACGCATATCAAGAATAGCTCGATAGTGCACTTCAGTTGCCACGGCTTCGCAGATGCCCAAGATCCATCTGCCAGCAGGATCCTGCTGCGCGACTGGGAGACGGATCCATTGACGGTAGCCCACATCGCTGCTTTGCACCTCCGTGGCGCGCAATTCGCATACCTCTCTGCCTGCCACGCAGCGGTAGGGAGAGCGGCGGATTTGCTGGACGAAGGCATACACCTCGCGGGTGCTTTTCAGATTGCTGGCTTTCCCAGAGTTGTTGGGACACTGTGGCAAGTGGACGACGAACGAGCTATGCAAGTCGCTGAGCGAGTGTATCAGTCTCTCGTTTCGGATAAGGGCGGGCTCGGCTTTGGGGAGCTGGCAGATGCTCTCAACGCTGCGGTGAAGAAACTACGCATGGATACCCGGACGATTGAGGTGGGAGGTATGACTCTGGAGATCGATGAGGATGATCCCTTCGTCTGGGCTCCAATCATCTACATGGGACTCTGAGACCAAAGAAGACTACCACCACCTCCGAGTCTGATAGCAGCTCGTGTATTGTTGAGTGATGCATGTTCCATACCGGGACGATGACGAGGTCGAACACGCCAGTGACGATTGGGGGCAGTACGTCCGTGTACGAGAGCATCGTGAGCTGTTCTACTATTTGTAGCGAATCCTGATTGGATCGGATGAACTGCGGAGGCTAACGTTGATGACGGGAGGGGCCAATAGTCACACTTCATGCCATCTCTGCATCGGTACGAATACACTATTATACTTGACTTTCATACGTCAGGCTGCCCACCTGAGCTCTCGACTTTGACGACAATGAAATCTCGCGGGTTCCACGTGCGCCGCAGCAATGTCGCCCTCACCGGGACTCTCACGCAACACAACGGCATCCGCTCGGTTTGGTGGGAGAGCCCAGCAGAAGGCAATAGCGTTCGCGAGCTTCAAACGACGCATACTCCCATGGCGATGCAGAAGCCTTCCAACAAGCTCAACTATCTTACGCCTCCGTTGCACTGGCATTGGTATCAAGAAGAATTCTTTCACGTAACGGAAGGGTAAGTCTGCCCAACCAACCGTCATACGACCTAGCAACAAAAGCTGAAGGATGACCAGTCGCTACATCTTCACGCTCGAAGGCAAAGACATGGTCGTTTCCGCTTCGGACCCGATGCCGATCAAGATCACACCACGCGCAAGGCACACGTTCAAAGCCGACGAGACGCACGAAGGACCTTGCAGCATCGAGATCTCCACCGCCATATCACCGCGTAGCCCAGCTGGGGACCCGGAGGGCGAGGGTACCAATGAGAAGTTGTACGTTCATCGCAACCAAAAGGTCGGTTTCTCGACGTGTGCACCTGTCGGCTGACTGGGAGATCAATAGCTTCCGCAATATCTACCAGTACCTCGACGACTGCTGGGTCCAAGGCCAAGAGCCGCGGCTTCCGCAGCTTCTCCTGCTACTCCACAGCGCAGAAGTCAGCTTGGCGTTGCCGGGGCCGGCGTGGTTGGCTCTTCCGGTATCGTACGCCATGGGCGTCGTCATTGGGCTCTGGTGGGGCTGTTACGTGCTCGGGTATCAGGCTTCGTATCCGGAGTACTACGATGGCAGTCGAGAGAGTAAGAAGGAGAGGTGATGGGTGGCGAGTTTAGAGTTTGGTGAGCGTAGATGTGAAAGACGAATCTGGTGTTGTGTCCTCGCAAACTTTGATCGAGATGCATCGTGTTGAGGACAACGGTGCTTTCACCATCAGACTCGTACAAGTAAAGCCTGCTGTAGTATTGTACCTAGAGAATAGCAATCATCTCCAAATCTCGCGGCACCGATCGATCATACACGCACCAACACAATCAGAAAAAATCCCACAACCACACTCCCTCTCAGAGCAACCCGAGCCCAAGCCAACAAACAAAATGTGCAACCTCAACACCTACTACCACACCAACTGCCAATGCTACGGCAACCTCACCGTCGACGGCGAGCCCTGCATCCGCGCCCAGACCGCCGTGGGCGTGCTGGGACACCATCGATTTGGGTGTCCAGAATGTGTGTAGTCGGTGTCCCAAGTGCGCGAAGAAATTTCGTCCGGGTTCTGTGGTTGAATTGTCGCTATCTACTGTTCGGAGGTTCGAGCTGGCTGTGTTGAGCGCGACGGCGAGTGGACGAGCGTGCAGGACATGAACGCCGTAGGATCTCGGGTTCGAAACCGACGTGGAACTGCCGAACGGAAGGATCGGTGGCGATAAAGCCAAACTTCACTCACCGACTCCTCGCGATCGAAAGGCACCCGCCGCCCACAAAACCCTGCGACAACAGCACGAACCACGCGTTGCATGTCCAACAAGCCCGCCGTCTGCAATGCCACCTTCCGGACAACGTCGAGCACACCAGCGCTTCTGCTTCCTTCGAACCGACCGACCGATCAAAACGCCACGCCAGACACACACACTATGCCGAGCTGTGCGCTAACCACTCCGCTGTTAATTCAGCCGACCGCAGCCGAGCCATGCAGTTGGCACTAGACGACGTGCGTTCAGCGACGTGCCGCGTTCCAATACTCCGCGCCGACACTTTGCAAGCGACAGCGAGGTGTTCGCGGGCCTCGCTATCAAGGTATTTCGTTGATCATGTCTGTTGTATAGACGGGTACCCCGGTTTGAGCTCAAAAGCTGAGCGAGCACCACGCAGGAGGTGGCGATACTGCAGCAATACTAACTTCAGGGTTCTTCGAGAGGAGGGACAGGGTTGCGACTTCGTCAAGCAAGTCCCGGCCGTCATAACAAATATCGTAGATAGACAGCCAAACGTTCCAATATCTCAATCGCCATCGTCACTGTCGGTGCCGTCTCCCTTCACACCACCCTTCTTAGCCTTCTCCTGCGCCCTTCTTTTCAGCTTCTTCGCGCGATTCGTCCGGACCCGCTTCTCGCGATCAGCAGTCTCACGAGCTACGGCTTTAGCCTGCGAATTCGCGGCTTCAGCTTGTTGCTTCTCGGCATCAACCCGGGAAACAGCAAGCTTCGTCCGGATCTTGATGCGTGATTTCTTGCCTGGACGTTTGCGCCTGGTCGCTGCTTCCATCTTAAAACGTTCGCGATCCTTCGCTAGTACAGGTCCAGTCGATAGGCTTCCTCTCGTAGGTGGAACATGTACCACTTTCCACTCATACGCACTTCCCGGCCACGATTTCCGGGAAAGAGCCAAGACCTGAGCTCCAGAAAGCGCTGCACGCGCGTAGTCCTCCTTATCTTCCCCGGTCTCGAGAGTGTCCGCGAAGTAGTACCTCCAATCCCTCTCGGGCACCACGAAGCCAGCAGCAGTCGTCTGTGGCGTGGGCGAACGAAGCCGGATTTTGTTCGCTGCGCTTACGCCACCTGCTGCGTTGACGGCGGCGAAGAGGCGGAAATCGAGGTCTTCTTCAGGGTCCCCAGCTGGAAGATCCTCGGTGGGCTTCGTCACGTAGTGGAAATCATCTACTTTCTTCAGATGGCGAATGGCATCCAGTTCCGGCTCCAGATCCGGTATGCGTGCTGGTGAGTGTAGGTCGGCGCGACGGACTACTCGCTCCATCGTCACACTACTGGGCCTTCTCCGTGAAGTCTTCCTCCTCGCTTCTGTGGCGACATACCAGCGACTGTAGCCATCCGAGGTGGAAGGACGAAGCTGGACCAGCGAGTGAAGTGCAAAAGATGCCTGAGGCAACAAGGAACTACGATAGGAAGTGAGGTGGCGAAAACCCACGACAAATGAGTGGAAAACATCTTACAGATCATCAAATGATACCAACGAGGATCAGGAAGGACGACACAGCTCTCGAAGAAGTGTACAGGCTCAAGTACGACCCCCTAGCGACGCCTCTGAAACGCCTCAGGCCATGCTAAGACGTAGCGCTCGCCTCGGACTCGCCATTAAAACGTCGTCGTCGCCGCTGCTTGAAGCTCATCTCCCAGCCAGCCCTTCTCAACTACCCAGGTAGAGAGGCGATGCGAGAGACAGCGCTCTCCAGCTCAGCAAGCAAGCAAGCACAGCGCCCGCCATGAAATTCGCTCGCACCCATGTCCATCCATCCAATCTAGCCACAGCGTTAAAGTGTGTATGTCGTCATCGTCCTCCACCTTCACCTCAACAGCCTAGCTCAGCTTCTTAGCAGCAGCCGCCCGCGCTGCCCGACTGCACGCCCTGGCCCTGTCCGACTTGCACGGTGGGCTTGTTGTTGACGGTCGTGTTGCCCATGCGCTCCTTGATCTGGCGGGCCATGGTCAGGAAGGCTTGCTCGACGTTGCTGGCGTTCTTGGCCGACGTCTCGAGGAAGGGGATGCCGAGGCTGTCTGCGAATTCCTGTCGTCATCACTCTCACATCAGTAACTACAGCCACGTCACTTGTATACCTCCGCTATAGCGGACCTGGTCTTTGGCAGGGAGGGGTGTGTGACTGACCTTCGCCACCGTATACTCCACCACCTTCTTATCCGCCATATCGCTCTTGTTCCCCACCAACAACTTGTTCACACCCTCCGTCGCGTAGCGATCAATCTCCTGCAGCCACTGCTTGACATTGTTGAAGCTGTCCATATCGGTGACATCGTAGACGACGCAGATGCCGTGTGCGCCGCGGTAGTACGAGGAAGTGATGGTGCGAAAGCGCTCTTGCCCGGCCGTGTCCCACTAAATATCCCAATCAGCCCTATGCACACCTCGACACCTCCAACACCCACCACCAGGCATGTCGACTACGTGCTCGTCGGGATGTGTGTAAGGGTATGAAGACGTACAATCTGCAACTTCACCGTCTTGCCATCGAGCTCAATCGTCCGGATCTTGAAGTCCACCCCGATAGTCGAGATGTAGCTCTCCGTGTACGTGTCGTCGGCGAATCGCAGGAGCAGGCAGGACTTTCCGACGCCGGAGTCGCCGATGAGGAGCAGCTTGAAGAGGTAGTCGTATCTGAGTTCATTCAACGTCAGCCGGGGGGGGTTCACGTCGAGCATGTCCATGAGCGCGAGGGCGCCGACGGCGGGCTTGGTCATCGTGGCTGTGGCGGCGGCAGAGGCTGGCAGTAGCGGTGATGGCGGTGGTGAGGGTCGTTGGGGAGGCAGGTGGTGCAGATGCTGGATGGTGTGGAGGGTGGAGGGGAAACACTGCAATCGCGAGAGGCACCAAGTCAGCCCAAGTTCACTTTCCACTCGTGCAAGACATCACGGGTGCAGGTGCATGGAGTGAGGTTCCAGCCGGGGGGACGACAAGTGAACTCACTACTCGGGATTCATGATTGCTGCTGGCAGCGCTGAAGTGCGGCCCTGCTATCGGTCTGCGAAGAAGGGTCCCAAGATGCGCAGGCGGTAGGGTATGGGGTGGTGGCGGTGTTACGGTGGGAAGCTGATGGGGTGGGTTGTATATGGGGCGGGTGATTCGATCTGGATCAGTTGGGCGTGAGTGGGTGGGTGGTGGGATAGGCGGGCGTGTGTCTTTCAGTTGATCAATCAAGTGACCCTAGAAGTGATGCTCGCTGCGCCTGCAACACGTTCGAGCTCGGCGCGAGCCGGGGAAGCCCGTTGTCCCTGTCACGTGGTAGAATGCTTGGCATGGACTGCAACCACATCCCATACATGTACATCAAGGTTACTAAGGTCGACTCTCGCAAACACAGATACATGTATGTATGTGTATGCTTACGTAGGAAAGCCCACCGTCCCTCGACGGCCGCGAGCTACTGACTCTGGTTGTGTACACGAAAGCGAGCCAGCACTCGTCGTTTTGTATGACGCTCACGTGATATCTTCGGACACGCCATTTACTACACGTCCCCACCAGCCGCGAGATCATCAAGCGCGATTCCGTTACACGTAAACGCTCTCGCGAGACGAGTGCACCACGCCCAGCAAAACCCGCGGACCCACCACCCTCATCCACTTCGTACTACACACTCAGGTCACGCCGCTAAACGCATACTGCCCGCACGCCCCATTCCCAATCGCGTAACTATGATCCGTCTGCGGCTGCGTGAAAAACTCATTCACCGCCGCGTTGCCTTGGCACACGCCATCCGCCCGCGTCTGGAGCTCGCACTCGTTGGCGCCGAAATACGCGTACGTCACGCAGGTGGCGGATTGGGCGCACAGGGCGCAGCAGGCCGCCGGGGAGGAGGCGGCGGGGATGGAAGTGAAGTATTCGGACACGAGGAAGTTGACCTGACTGATGCCGTTGCCGTTCACGTTGGTGACGATGTTGTTGGGTTGGCATTGGGCGTAGGCGGTGCTGACTGGGGCTTGCTGGGTCACGGTGGAGGTGGAGGTGACGGTCGTCGTGGGAAAGATTGTGGTCAGTGTCGTGGAGGTCGTGGTGGTCGAGAGGGTGCTGGTGGTCGACGCGTGGATTAGGAGCACGGTGGAGGTGGTGCTGAAGCTGAGTGTCGTGGAGACCGTCGAGATTGGCGTGGCCGCCGTCAAGATGGTCGTCGTGGAAGCTGTTATGGTTTTGGTTGCAGTCTTTGTAGCAATGACCAGGACGCCACAAGTGACTGTCGAAGGGTAAAGCGCAGGGCTGTGCGTCGGCCGACCGTCACTACCTTTCTTCACGCAGGTTTGGGTTGTCGTCGCGGCGGCGCGGATGTCGAAACGACCGTTAAGGGAGCGCTTCTGGTTTACGCCCGAGACGTACGCTCCGAGAGGTGTAAAGCCAGGGGCGGCCGGTACGGTAGTCGTTGATGTGAGGAATGTCGTGGTTGTCTCAAAGCGACGAGTGTCAGGGTTAGTCGAGGTGTCAGGCAGTAATCAGGAGTCATAGCCGGGAATGTACTGACAGAAATTGACGTTGATGTAGATACCTAAGTGCGATGGGTAGGAAAGTCAGCGAGTGTTCAGGATCAAGTCTTGGGTTCCCGCCGATTCGCTTACGGGAAACGTGACTGTAACAGTGTCGGCTACTTGTACGGTGGTCGTGGTTGAAAAGGTGTCGGTCTGCAGCGGTCAGAGGCCAACACTTGCACATCCGAGGCCGGTATATCCTACCACCTGGGAGGCTGTGACTGTGAAGGTGCTGGTGACGCTGGCGCTGACAGTCGTTGTGGACGTGCTCGGCGTGAGTGTTTTGGAGGGCGTAGATGTCTAGAAGCGTGGAGGAATCGGTTAGACAGCGAAGCTTGGGTACGCAACGCTCAGACTTGCTTACGATGGTCTGCGAGGCGGTCTTGGTCAATGTGAGTGCGTACGTTGTCGAGCCCACGCTGGCTTTGGACGTCGTGGCGCGTTTCGTGTAGCAGGTCGAATAGGTCGTGTTGCTGGTGACACAATGGACGAGAGCGAGAAGGAGGACGAGCAGAGCAGCTGAAAAAGTAGGCATGCTTGCAATTGAGAAGGGAGAGACTGTGGAAGCGAAGGTGCGGGTGGAATGAACGGCACTACCTGTAGCATAATGGACATTGGGTAGATATATGTATGCCTTTGGCGGCCGTGACTCCGTGAGGCATGAGGCCCTGGCCACGGCAGGCCAGACACACCTTCATGTACATGTACACTCTCGACTCGTGGCCTCGTCCAGTCGATGGAGTGGACTGGCTTCGTTCGGCTTGCAATCACATTAATTGGGCTGGCGCTGTAGCAGACTGTGCTGTGCATAACCGAGTGTGTCCAGGGTGTCCGTACAGGTACCTTAAGATTCGTGAAGTCTGGAGCTGCCAGCTCATCAGGTCCTTCGGGAAAGAAGCCCTAGAAACCGAAGCTGTCGACGCAAGCCACAAGATCTCGCAACCGTTCATTCTTCATATAAACGTACATGCGGTGTACATGTACTCACCCCCCCGACTCGCTTCCAGAAATTACCAACCTGGAGGGACGGGAGTGTCTCACGCCCTGCCTCACACTGTGTACCACGGTATCTACCTGTGTACCAATCGTGGCATGGCGATTGGCGAGACTACAGCTCGTCCAGCTCATCCAGACCCCAGACGCGCACGCCACAACGCCGACGTGGAGGCTTATGACCTACATGGATGCTTATATGACCGACATGTACACTCTACTTCCTCTTCGCGCACCCCGCCCACGCAGCGACGCCATCCCTACGCAGCGACGCCATTTCCCACGCGGCCAAGACGTCTCCCGAGCTCCTCACCTGTGGCAAGTTCAAGCGTAGGTAACCGTTGCTATTGGCTATTGCACGCGAGACTGTACCTTGGTCATGGGTACAGACAGACGCCCCCTTTAAACCAGTCTCGAGTCATCTAAGGGTACCGCTCATGCTCATGCCGCATCACCCCCTTCCATCTGTATCAACCCAGGTCTCCTCACGGGCACCTTGTCACCGCCACTCGGGCTGGTTTCCTCCTCCGCCATACCCACCACCGCTCCCATAGGATCCTTGCTGCCCATACCCGCCCTGCTGCTGCTGCTGTCCGCCAGCATAAGCCTGATGCTGCTGCTGTTGCTGTCCATCGTACCCTCCCATCGGCTGCTGCCCGTACCCGCCGCCTGGTTGTTGTGCACCGTACGGCGGCGGCTGATGCTGCGACATTGATGACGCGCCGGGGTACTGGTCGTGGCCCGCCTGATGCTGCTGCTGTGAGTAGCCCTGCTGTTGCTGATGCCCGGGAGTCTGGTACGCGCCACCCTGAGGCCCGTACCCGCCTTGCCCACCACCGCCGTAAGAACCTTGTGGAGGCCCATATCCCGCCTGCTGCTGTGATTGCGGTGTGCCGTAGCCGCTACCGGGTGCGCTGTGCTGGGGATGCGGTTGTTGGCCATAACCGCCCTGTTGCGGCTGCTGCATGTGCTGCGTTTGCCCGTAGCCTTGCTGCTGACCATACGCGCTACTCTGCTGCCCGTAACCTCCACCGGCCGCACCGTGTGCTCCCGTCGGCGTGTAAGATGTCGGCGGCGCGGTGCCCGAGTACGCGCCACCACTCGACCCGTTGCTCGAGTACCCGTATGCATTGTTCCCAGCCTGCGGTTTGCCGTGCCCTCCCAGGAAGCTACTCGCCATCGTGCCTAGCTGTCCCAGTCCACCCCCTCCAGTACTATGCTGTCCCTGCTGCTGATGTTGCTGCTGCGGCTGCTGTTGCTGTCCACCGTGTGACCCACCTCCCAGCAATGACGCCGCGAGGCCACCTAGCCCAGATGAACCACTCTGCTGTCCACCCCCACTACCATGCTGTCCCTGCTGCTGATGCTGTTGCTGCCCACCACCTCCCAAAAACGACGCCGCAAGCCCGCCCAGCCCAGACGCGCCACCCTGTTGTCCTCCATGTCCACTACTATTCCCATGCCCACCACCACCCAACAACTGCCCCGCCAGTCCCCCCAACCCCCCGGAAGACGATGACGACGACTGCCCAATCCCAGCTTGCTTCTTCATATAAGCACCGAGCAAATCGCCCTACGCAGCCAGCTGTCAGCGCACCACCTCAACAAACTCTGCAAACCCCACGCACGGAGAACATACCCCCAGACTCCGCTCTCCCTCCTGCCCCTGCCCATCCATCCCCCCCACCCCTCTCGTCCCCTCACCCCCTCCCTCCATCCTCCCCTCACTTTCATGCTCCGGAGCCGGCATCCCGAACGGATTCCCCCTCTCAGGTATTGGCGTGGGACCCGGCGTGGGTACCTGCGGGGCGGCGGTAGTCGGGACGCTCCACGTGGACTCGCCGGTGGAGATTTGGACGTAGTAATATTTCCGAGATCTTTCGATATCGAGTCAGCGGGCGTGCGCCTCGTAGGTTCCGGGTGGGGAGGGGTGTGGATTGGATGGATGTTGGTAGATGAGTAGGTAGGGAGAGGCGTTTGTGGAGTGAGCGGAGAGAGTTTGCCCAGGTGAGAGAGTGGAGGCAAGTGAACAGCAGGTGGGGGGAACAACTGACTTGGCATCCCACTGCGCGATCCTTCAATCACCACCAAGCAACGACGTCAGCGCCAAGGCCGACGGATACGATACAAAGGTGAAGAGGAGGCAGGAGCGACCGAGTGGGGCGGGGGAGGAACGCACCAGCCTGGAGGCAGCGACGGCGGAGCCTTGTCGGGCCCAGCGTCGGGCGTTGTTGGCTCGGCCATCTTTTGATGAGACAGGAAGGGACTGCACTGGGCTTGCTGGATGGACCCTTCGTTCAGTAGAATACTCAGGGTGGGGTAAGGTATGCAGGCGATGGCAATGTTCGGAATATGGGTGCCAAGGTGGAGGGACGCTATCGGTTCATGGCATCAATATTGGGGGTGGGATTGAGAAGAGATCATCGCACAGGGGCGGAAGTGGGATGGAAGTAGAACTATTGATCGGAGACGAAATCGCAGTCCGCCATAATCTCCCGTGATCTGAGCGTCCAATCATTCGGGCGGTGGCACGCATACGACGAGAGTGAGCACTATTACTACATGTACATGTACGGTGCCTGTGCAGGGCGGTACCTCGTATGCTCGTGATCCGAGCAGGGTCAGATCCTCTGGGCTTGGAACTGTGTGTTAGACTGTTCAACAGCTGACCTATTCGCTTTGCATTTCAAGTAGTATCAAGGAAAGCACAGCAAGTTCGTTCTGTTCTCCTAGCAGTGACAGCAGCCAGAAGGTTGCCCGTCGGTGCTGCATCCATAGCATAGCGTAGCGTAGTCAACCTCTCCACCGACCCAAGCATGCTCGATCGCCTACTGCAGCAGTGCAGGCCCAACTCCACTCATCAATCAGTGCTCCCGTCCTGATTTGCACGCCATTCTGTCCTCACCGCGTGCTCCGGTCTGATCACGCAACACGCTCAGCATCTAATACTCGGCCTCAGCACCCTCATCCCCCTCCGTCGAGTCCGCAGCCACCTCCTCGTAGTCACGCTCCAGCGCCGCAAGATCCTCGCGCGCCTCGCTGAACTCGCCCTCCTCCATACCCTCGCCCACATACCAGTGCACGAACGCGCGCTTGCTGTACATGAGATCGAACTTGTGCGACAGCGCGGACCATGCCTCGGCGATGGCAGTGGTGTTGGACAACATGCACACGGCGCGGTTGACCTTGGCTAAGTCGCCGTTGGGCACGACCTGCGGTGGCTGGTAGCAGATGCCGAGCTTGAAGCCCGTTGGGCACCAATCGACGAACTGGATGGTGCGCTTCGTCTTGAGGGTCGCGACGGCTTGGTGGGTGTCTTTGGGCACAACATCGCCGCGGTAGAGGAGGCAGGTGGCCATGTACTTGCCGTTGCGCGGGTCGCACTTGACCATCTGGTTGTTCGGCTCGAAGCAGGACATGGAGATCTCCATAACACTGTTGGCCTCGTGAGCGGCGCGGGCGGCAGAGATGATAGGCGCATAGGCGACAAGAGGGAAGTGAATGCGCGGGTAGGGCACGAGGTTGGTCTGGAACTCGTTGAGGTCGACGTTGAGGGAGCCGTCGAAGCGGAGAGAGGCGGTGATGGAGGACACGACCTGGGCAATCAGGCGGTTAAGGTTCTCGTAGTTAGGACGCTCAATGCCCAGGTTGCGCCGGCAGATGTCGTAGATGGCCTCGTTGTCGACCATGAAGGAGCAGTCGCTGTGCTCGAGGGTGGTGTGTGTAGTGAGGATGGAATTGTACGGCTCGACGACCGAGGTGGCGACCTGAGGTGCCGGGTAAACGCAGAATTCGAGCTTGCACTTCTTGCCGTAGTCGACCGACAGACGCTCCATGAGCAGCGCACCGAAGCCGGAGCCGGTACCACCGCCGAAGGAGTGGAACACAAGGAAGCCCTGAAGGCCGGAGCAGTTGTCCGCCACGCGCCTAACCTTGTCCAACACCTCGTCGATCAGCTCCTTACCGACCGTGTAGTGGCCGCGGGCGTAGTTGTTCGACGCATCCTCCTTGCCGGTGATCATGTGCTCTGGGTGGAAGAGGCTGCGGTAGGGCCCAGTGCGGACCTCGTCGACGACATTGGGCTCGAGGTCGGCGTAGATGGTGCGCGGCACGTACTTGCCGTTGCCTGTTGCGAGTCAGTACACTCGCTGTGTCCTATTGTGGAGATGCCTGGGTCACTCACCGGTCTCGGAGAAGAAGGTAGAGAAACCCTGGTCCTGGTCGGCGGCCTTGCGCTCCTCGGTGAGGTAGCCATCAGGCTGGATACCGTGCTCGAGGCAGTAGAGCTGCCGTCACGCCGAATCAGTACTGCGTCCCGTCTCATGGTATGTTTTCTCAGGCAGCCGGATTCGCCCATGTCGTTCGAGTCTCTTCTCATTCCCACGCTCTCAACGGAGGGCACTCACCTCCCAGCAGCTGTTCGCGATCTGGCATCCGGCTTGGCCGACTAAACGCGTAGGTCGTCAGTGAATGCTCGTGTTTGTTCCAATGTTTCGTTCAGGCGGTCAAGGGCGCGGGGCACTTCAGGAGTCGACAGTGAGCGTACCGTTCAAACTGATGACTTCACGCATCTTGGCGTTGTCTGTGAGGGTGTTTCTTCGGGTGGTGGGTTGTCTCGTCGACTGTCGAAGTGTGGGAGGTCGATGTGTGTGGTGGAGTTGGAGCAGGCGCGTGTTTGGGTTTATCTCGTTGGTGGGGCCTGCTGTTTTGTTGTGGAGGCCACTCCACGCCCAATAGAATCCTCAGGGACCGGCCTTGGCGCCGCTAGCGCATCGCGGAACGACGACCTGCATCACGTGATTGTGTCTGTATTCTCGACAATATAAAACCATCGAGTCCGAGGTACCTCCATTATTGCCAGGCTCCATGTTGTTGAACGAGAGCAAGTCCTCGTCAGTCCCATCGTCAACTCTGAGGTGAACCATCATGAGCCGAGCGAGAGTCTCACACCCTGCACGTGCCGCCACTGCCCTACCGCCACGATGAATCTCCAGGCTTGCATGACAGTCTTGTTTGTCCTGCTGCTTGCCCAGGCTTACGCAAACACCGAGAAGGTCATCTTCGTCTCACCACCGGCCGTCAGCATCACAAGTTCGGGGCCGTCATTCGAGCAACTGCACCTGCCTCACATCACGCCAAAGAATTCATCACTGCGACTATCACTTCCAGCAGCCTTTCCGAGCGAGAAGCAGCCTCGTGGACTAGATACGTGGTATATGCTGAGGAGCTTGAACCCGAGCCAGAGATACGAAGTCCGTGTGTGTTGGGCAGCTACCGTGCGTTTCCCAGTCAAGGGAGCCATTCTGCAATTTATATATGGCGACTGACGATCTCGCAGCAACCGACAAACTTCTGGCTGGACGTCTACAACACCTCGCACGTCTTCGACACCCCAGACTTGATACAGAAGCTCGCAATCTTCTCCGAGGCTCAACAGACAATCGAGCGACCACAGCGCACCGGCAGTGAAGCACTAGAGGAGAGCTTGCTGTTCCTTCATGTGCAAGCTGCGGCCGATTTCTTCTCGACCAACAGAACGTTGATGAATAGTCCTCCAGCGGTCGATGTTGAGCTCATTCTTGACCCTTACCTGGCCAGCGCGTTCCCGCGATCGCTGCTGCCGACCGCAGTCTACATCGTCGCACTTGCCGTGGGCTCCTGGGTCTTATCGGGCATGATCTGGAAGCGACTCTTCTCCTCCACCAACAAGCCGCATAACGATTGAAGGCGCGAAGTACGACTTCGACGAAGCAGCAACCACGGAAGACTCATCTCAATGGCCGACGAAATCAATCCCGGCCAGCAAAGCCATTCAACTCCTGACCCTGGCACAATCACCCCAACCAACGCGCCCACCACACCTCATCACCCATTCTACAACCTCCCCTCAGAATTAATCCTCGACATCGTCGACCTCCTCCCCCCCGAATCCTTCATCAACTTCGCCTTCGCCAACTACCCCCTCCTGCACGCCTACGGCCTCGCCCCCGCCCTCTCCCGCCCCCGCGTCGTCTACATCACCACGCAGACCCGGATCCCGGCACTCTTCCCGCTGCTCCGCTTGCCGCCGGAGATAATGCTGCATGTGATGCGGCATTTGAAGCCGATTGATATTATGCGGTTTGCGGTGGCGAATTATCAGGATCTGGCGCGGCAGGGAATTGCGCCGCCGTTGAGTGCGAGGACGGTGGGGCAGTTGAGGCATGCGGTTGGGGTGGGGGATGAGGGTGGGTAGGGGGTGTCGGGGGAGGCATTACCTCGGCGGGTAAAGGTGCGCTCTGAGGTGGTAAAGACATTCCTCGAAGCTTGGCGAGCTTCTACGGATTCTTGCTCAGTTTCAGCTCGTATGCGTCGTGAGTCAGTAATGCATGTACATAGTCCGGTCTCCAGGCTGCAACATTCGTGCCAAGATTTGCGGGTGACTAAGCCTTCGTCGTTTGACTTCATCTCAACAATCGTTTTAATCGCCTTTCGCTTTCCGACAATGTTGATCATTCTCCCCCCCCGATGCTTCGGATCGTAACCTGGTGTGATCGGACCTAGAGACAGACGGTCACGATGTCCCGCTCGGACGACCCAGGCCACTACTTCCAAACCACAGACTCCCTCGCCACGAATGAACGAAAAGCCGCCAAGGCGAATAATAATTATGGCGACCCGAGGAGACTGTCCTCCAAGATCCTGGCCGTGCTCAATCACCAGTCTTGGCCTGGCGAAGTCATCGTCGCTGAAGCGGCAGGCGTAGTTAGAAGAGTCAATCTATCCGTGAGTACCTCCAACCAACCACCTCCCCTTCCTAACCCAACTCCAAGAACAAGCCAAAACACTGACTACCCTCCATCCAGACCAGCACCGCCCGCCCCATCGCCCGCCCCCGCTCAAGCCCCTTAACCAGCCTCGCCATTGCCCCCCGCGCCGGCGTCCCCACCCTCTACGCCGCTTGCTGGGACAAACTCATCTACGGCACCCCTCTCCCCACCTCCAACTCAACCCTGCAAAGTCTACCCGCTTACCAGCCCCATGAATTGAGGGGGCATTCGGATTTTGTCAAATGTCTCCTCCCTGCCCAGATCGCGGGGTCGCCTGTCCTGCTTTCTGGCGGCGCGGATGGGGTGATTTGCGTCTGGGACCTCGCGTCGGTGGCGGGTAGTAGTGGGAAACCCCTGCATAAACTCTCTAACTCTGCTGGAGGGAAAGCAGCGGTGCAGTGTCTTGTCCTCGATCCCCTCGGCGTTCCTCCAGACCTCGACGAGCCGAGTGGAAGCGGGGTAGTGGTCTTTAGTTCTAGTTCGGACCGCGAGATCAGACGGTGGTTTATTAGTCGGGAGCGGGCGTACGAGTTAGCTGAGAGTATTGAAACTCCGATTTTGGCGCACGAGACGAGTGTTTATAAACTCTGTTTCGACTCCGAAGGGGATTTGTGGACGGCGTCTGCGGATGGGACGGCGAAGCACCTTGTGAGGGAGAGAGGGTGGGAAGTCGATACTGTGCTCAAGCACCCGGATTTCGTGCGGGACGTTGTGGTGGATGATGCGAGGGGGATGGTGGTCACGGCGTGCCGGGACGAAGAGGTCAGGGTATGGGACGCGGGGAGTGGGGATTTGGTTTGTGTGTACGGGGGCCATTACGAGGAGGTGACGGGGTTGGCGCTTGTGGAGGGGTGGGGGGTGGTGAGTGTGAGTATTGATGGGACGGTTAGGAGGTGGAGTTTGGAGAGGAAGGGGATGAGGGAGTATGCGGAGGCTGTGGAGAGGGAGAAAGCTGGGATGGTGGAGGAGGGGAAGGCGGAGGGGAGGGAGGGTGTTTTGACGGCGGAGGAGGAGGCGGAGTTGGCGGAGCTTATGGACGACGACGATTGATGCACGTTGGACCCGGGAATGTCAAGAGGACGCTCCATGTTGTCGGGATGCACTCACTGGCCGCCGCAGCCCGATCGTTGCAAACCCAGTCATACTAGCCTGTGACACGGTCCTCAGATACACCACTATCAGCCGGCATGCTTGGACGCCAGGAAGCTCCGGAAAGCCAAAGAAGTCGGTGCGGAAAGACCAACAGCGGTCACTCCGAGAGTCGCCAGCCCGTACATGTGCAGAAAGGGACTTCAAACTGAAAATATACCAATTCTCGCGCAGTGGAGTCAGAGGAAGATCCACAGGCTTTCGAGATCCAGGAGACGGAGTAGGTTGAGGAACATGTGAGATCTCGGAGAAATCGCCGTTGTGCACAAGGCGACTGGCGATGGTGAAAGCGGAGTGTATGTGAAATGCGTGTTGAATCGCTAGCTGTGCAATGCAACGCCACGCATGCTCTATCATAGATCCCAGGACGCCATCGCTAACCCATCAGGTCCAGGAACCCAATCCTGGTTCTGACCCCAAGTAAAGACTTTTCGCAAGCATCAGAACGCCGCCTACCTCTCATGCCTTCCGCTCCTCAGCAAACCCAACCATACACTTCGCCAGCTTCTCCACCGCAGACACCTTGACAGCATTGTAATTACTAATGCGAATCCCGCCCACACTCCTATGCCCCTTCAACCCCATCAACCCCTCGCCCTCCGCGCCCTTCAAAAAGGCCTTCTCCGCCTCCGCATCGCCGCCCTTCACCCGAAAACAGATATTCATCCGGCTCCGCGCGCTCTTCTCCGGCACCACGCCATAAACCCCCGAATACCGATCCAGCACATCATACAGCATCCCAGCCTTCCTATCAGACTCCGCCTCCTGCTCCGCAATCCGCGGCGATTTCCCCGCGGGCGACTGATCAAGCAGCCTCTGCATCACCTGCCCCGCGATCCAGACATCGAAGATGGGCAGCGTATTGTACAAACTGTTATTCTTCGCTATCGTCGGCCAGTCCAGCACAATCGGTCCCACCGATAACCCGCATCTCCGCAACAACGCCGGGTCAGCCATCGCGGCGTGCGGGGGCAGGATCCTGTTCGAGACAATCGCTATGGTAATCCCAGTCGTGCCTACATTCTTCTGCGCGCCGCCGAAGATGGCGGCGTGCCGCCGGATGTCTACCGCGCGGGAGAGGAAGTTGGAGGACATGTCCGCCACAAGATTCGGGCCTGAGGGCGCGGAGGGGAATTCGACGCCGTCGACTGTTTCGTTGTCGCAGTAGTATGTCAACGCTACGTCGTCCTCGCTCGTTGTTCGTGTCCAGGTGTCTTGTGGGGGCACGAGGCCGAATTTGCCGTCTCGGTGTTTCCTTGCGTCGGTGACGACGTTGATGTGTGAAGCGCCTACCAACCGCGCAGCTTCCTGGCTTGCTTTCAGCGACCAGGAGCCCGTGACCAGGTAATCCAGTCGTAGCCTCTCGACCTCCTTCTCTAGCCCTTGCTGCTCCTGCTTCTTCGCCGCCTGGGCTCCTAGCCATACACTGACCATATGGTACACCACGGCGCTGAACTCGCCACTGCCCCCGCCCTGCAGGAACAGGATCTGGTAGCCTTCGGGGCCATCGGACTCGGGGATATCGAGGAGTT
Source organism: Friedmanniomyces endolithicus (assembly GCA_030411845.1). Taxonomy (NCBI): domain Eukaryota; kingdom Fungi; phylum Ascomycota; class Dothideomycetes; order Mycosphaerellales; family Teratosphaeriaceae; genus Friedmanniomyces; species Friedmanniomyces endolithicus. The sequence goes on from JASUXV010000032.1 coordinate 160,054, forward strand.
GGCGGAGACTGGCCTGGGTGTGCGCGAGGATGGCGTTGGCTTCCGGGCTGCGGTGGGAGATTTCGGTGATGCCGATGCCGGAGTCGTTGTAGTTGAGGAGGACTTTAGAGGCTTCTTCCAGGACGGGGGTGGGGAGGGGCGCGGGGCCGGCGCCGAAGTAGGAGATGGAGTCTCGTGAAGGCATTGTACGTGGAATGTTGGTGTAGATGTGGCGGGATATAAAATATACAATTTTGATGAAGACGGAAGTTTGAACGATGACACATCGGCGGACTCAGCTCCGGCGTGCTCTAGACCAGATGAGATGGACCACGAAAGCATCACTGACAACGATTCTGTAGACATTCGATCGTGTTCTACCGAGAGTGGTCGAGAGGCCCATTCGTACTCGTGGGAGAATACTCATAGTCGACGGCAAAAGCTTTAGCTCTCTCATCGTTAGCAACTAACTAGCGAAGAACTCCTCGGTGATAGACCAGGTGTGCGAGACCATCCAACTGTCCACTCGTGCCCACTGGTCTCGCGCGCGGGATACAGCCGGACTACCTACCGTCTCGACTGAGCGGACGGCAGACTGCGTCGGCGCCCATTGCGCCCAGAATTACTCACGTTCATCCTGAGCCTCCAAAAGGCGCACGCCTGTCGTGATTAGCAAGTCAAGTCGAGCGGACGTCCTTTCCTGTCCTCGTGGCGACGTTACGCCGAAGTCGGGGAATCTGTCGAGCTCTTTCACGTCTCACTCAACAACCGCCCTCGCTTCAACGGCTTAACAACTTCGAACTTCAGCGCCACGGGCGGCTCATCCGGGCACCAGTGCACCATGCCATACCTCAGCCAATGCGCCTACATCACCCCGTCAGTTTAGCTCGGCCACTCGTTCGCTGGAAACCAAGCAACTCACATAAGTCCCCACCACGTCATCACTCCCCGTATGCCTCCTCCACAACGACCCCAAAGTCTGGCCCAAAACCCTGATAATCAATCCATGCGCGAGCTTAAACCCAAAACTCCTCGACAAACACCCCTCGACAATTTCACGAGCGAGCTTCTGGTCCTGCGTCTCGGTTTCGTCATGGCCGGGAAGCAGGAGAGACATGAGATCGAAAGCTCGCTGCCCGTTCCACGCGGTGTACTCGTTGATGAGCTGCGAGCCGACCATGTATTCGATGGCGTAGATGTGCTTGGCGACGTACTCGGGGCCGTTCCAGGAGTCTTGTTCGTCTATGAGGCCCATTACTAGGGTCATTGCCGTTCCCTGCGAATGGTCAGCTGTTCGTCTGCCCATTGCATCTACCCCGTGAGCAGTCCAGCACGTACCTGGATGATATAGTCCATTAACATTATCGCCACCTCCTCCGGACCGTAATGCTTTCCATCCTCGTCGAACTCGAATTCGCCGGTGGTACGCGGCACATCCTTGACCAGAGGACTACTGTGCATCCCCTCGGTGCTACTCTGAACGCCATTCTCCGCCCACAACGCGAGTAGAAGCCGATGACAACGCAAGAAGAAAGGATTATTCTTGCGCGAGCAGAGAAAATAGTTCGTCAGATCCCGGGTCTCGACACCTCCAGCATTGTACGACAGGACCTCGTAAGGCGACTCCAGGTTCCCAATCGTCTCATCCCACAATCGATCCAAGTCGCCTATTTGCATGAACCCGACATCCTACAAACCTCACCTCAGCACTCATCCAGCAGCCTCAAAGAACAATCGATCAAACTCACGGCATAAACCCCCCCATACCTCAACAACAGCGGAAACCGCACAAGATCACTAGTATGCTGCGCCGCATGCTCGCCCCCAATCCTCCCCTCCACAAACGCCTGCGGAAACGTCCCCAGATCGCCCACATCCAGATACTTCTCGACATTCAGCGGAGAACCAGGTTGCCGATCCAGAACCCGGATCGTCCAGCCTTGTTTGGAGAAGCGGCGGTGCCAGGTGCGGACGTTGCGTTGGGTGTAGGGTGGCATGGAGGGGAAGCCGGAGTGCCAAAAGAAGAAGATGTTTTTTTCCGAGGAGGTGCTGGAGAGGGGTAGGGGGTGGAGGAGAGCGTGATCGATGGCGGAGTCTGGGCGGAGGTCTAGAAGGCTGGGGGAAATGGGGTGGACGCCGGGAGTAAGGGGGTAGGTGTGGGTTCCCATTGTGGGAGGGGTGGCGTGGAGTTGGGATGGGATGATTTGAGTGGGAAGGGTTTGGACGGTTGCTTGCCTGGACTATTTGGGGGTTTATGTAGAGTCCTCGAGTTTACGGCCTGCGAAGCATGATGACACGATGGCATACATGCATGCGTGTGAGTTCATGTACGTTGCTGAGTCGGCCATCGCTAGGTCAGCGAATCACAGACCGGCTGGACTGACTTCATCCATCAAAGCGGAGTTGGCGGACACCGACTGGGAGCAATGCTGATCCCATCATCACGGATGTCGAATACAAGACCCCCGCCGGCATTCGGTGTTCAGATTGAAATTGATGGACACCTCCCGTCATACTCAGAATGCTGTATCACGTGCCTGCCTTTTACGAAACTCGATTTCCAACCTCGGCCTAGGAAAAGTGGCGACTGTGGACTTGGCGGCGACGACGGTGAGGTGGTGTTGGTGAGATATTCAAACCCACAAATTCTCTTCTTCAAACACAGTTCACTCGATGTGAACCACATCATCTCGGCGTTGTACTCCAATTCCCAAGCTCGACATAGCGTCGATGTCTTTCCATTCGATCGAGCCTCTTATCGCTCCTCCCATAAGGCTGACCACCCTTCCCCCCATCCGAGCTCCCAGCCAGCCAGCCTCCACGCCCTTGGCTCGCACGCCATCCCACGTGCGGCCGACGAGCTTCGCACTACTGGCCTGGCCCACAAACCATCGCGCCGTCCGTGAGGACGCGGCTGCAAGCAGTCTACAAACGCGACAGGCAGGTTCAGTGTCCCGTGATGGCGGCCGGACCAGTCTCCGAAGGGCGCAGATGCTACATTTCGGATTCGCTTCATGGTGTGAGTCGCGCCATGGGGTACAGCAGCCGAGAGCATGGTAGAGGATGCGGCGCAGGTAGCGCTGTCCCGCCATGGGGTTTTGGTGGCTGATCTCTGGACCACTCACGACTCGCTGATAAGACGGCGGCCCCGTCTCTAGTGTGACATGCGGACGACCTTCTAGACTTCCACCCTCTACTGCTTTTGTTATATAGAATGGCCCAACCCCGGCAGCCTGCTTTTCGGTGGTGATCCGCTTGTACTGCCTTCGCGTCGTTGCAAATCCCGGTATAATGGCGTCCAACCTCGACTACTCCGACGACAAGGAGAAGGGGTTACCTACTGCTGTCAGAGAGTTGGACGGTGATAGCACAACCTCCATCACCGCGCTGGTTTCTGAGGGTGAGGAAGATGTCCTAGTCGATACGTAGAGTCAAGACTGACACCTTCTAGACCATTCACATGGTATGTGTTAACAGACGATGTTGTGCTCTTTCGCATAAGTCTTGGTGTGAACCCACCGTGAACATCCAGGATGCTCTCAGCGCACCTTCAACATAGGCCCTTGAGCAACGCCTTACACCTGTATGCTGGTCAATATGTTGCAGCTATGCCAACCACCCGGACTATATTCCCTCCACACGCACCCGAGTCATTCATCTAGCTCGACCTACCGCTGTCATTGCGCAGGCTTTGCTGACATCCCGGCACTGCGTAGAAATCCAGCTCCGTACCATGTCATGGCAGAAAGCCGCATGGCTGCTCTGTGGCGACCAAGTCTGTCTCGCCATCATGGCTCAGACGTGGAGCCTGTCCGTCCTCGGCTGGGTACCAGGTCTCATCACGATGATCGTGGCCGGGATTTTGTTCTGGATCACATCCATGACCATGTGGCGATTTATCATGGTACGCATGCAAGCGTGGCAACAGGTTGTCGAGCGAATGAAGTTGACCACTCTCCTCTCAATCGCAGAAATACCCTCAGATCAGAGACATCTGCGATTTTGGCTACTACGTCTTCGGGAAAAGCAAGATCGCTTACGAGTTCACGGGTTTCATGCTTCTGGCCAACAACATCATGCTCATCGGCTTCCACATTCTGACGGGCGCGAAAATCCTCAATACGTTGAGCAATCATTCGCAATGTACGATCGTCTTCAACGTAGGGTTTATTCTCCACCACCGCACCCCGAAGACTCCTGCTGACCCAGACATTGCCGAGTAGGTGATCATCTTGCTGCTGGGCATCCTCTTTTCTCTACCAAGAACATTGCGGCACGTCTCGTTCATGTCCATGGGCTCTGGTAGGCTCGAAACGTCTCATGCCCATTACATATAACGATCGACTGACTTTCTGTAGCTTCATGCATGGGTTTAGCCATCCTTCTGTTCGTGATCTTTGCGGGAATTGAGCCCGCGCCTCTATACGGCTATAATGGAGACTACCCTACTCTTGGCGCCGTGCGCACGTATGCTTTTCCGCTACCGGGCACGACCTGGGTGGGCTGCATGAACGCTGTCTTGAACATCACCGTAAGTCTGACCATGAACGAAGTGATGGCTCGAGGACTTCACTGACTGTGCTTCTTTTCAGTTCCTCTGGGTGCCACAGGTTAGCAGATCGAGGCACCACCAAAAGCGCAAGCGAGGCTGACGAGACTCCAGATCCTCTTCCCAACCTTCATCGCCGAAATGGAAAAGCCGCAGGACTTCCCCAAGTCCCTCGCAGTCCTCGCCGGCATCTCCGCCTTCCTCTTCATCGTCCCGCCCGCCATCGGCTTCCGCTACCTCGGCCAGTACTCCACCGTAAGCCCCCACCCACCCACCACCCCTCCTCACCCCAACACCCCCATAAACTGACCCACCACACCACCCACCAGGCCCCCGCCTTTGGTAGCCTAGGGGTCACCTCCTACAAAGACGCCTCCTTCGCCTTCGTCATCGTCCCCACCCTCGTCATCGGCACCATTTACGCCAACGTCAGCGCCAAATTCCTCTACTTCCGCATCATGCGGGGTTCCCACCACGCGCACAGCAACACGGTTTTCGGCTGGGGCATGTGGATCGCGACTATGGCCATCATCTGGTTCATTGCCTTCATCTTCGCCGAAGTCATCCCTAGTATGGGGGATTTCCTGTCGTTGCTTGGCGCGGCTTTTGACAGTTTCTTCGGGTTTATTTTCTTCGCGGTGGCGTATTGGCAGTTGAATAAGGGGACGGGGTTGTTCAAGGGGGTGGGGACGGCGGTGATGAGTGTGGTGCATGTGTTTGTGTTGATTGTGGGGTTATTTTTGTTGGGCCCGGGTTTGTACGCGGCGGTCACGGCGATTATTGCGGATTATTCGGGGAGCAGCGCCAAGGCGTTTGCGTGCAAGAATGTGTCGATATGAGGGTCTGGTGGATGGGTTGGAGGTGGACTCGGCGGATGTCGGAGGACCTGACCGGTTGCTAATTCGTCGAGACGCATACATGAAGGTCTCGTTCTTTTGCCATAGATATTCAGGCTCGAGCATGGCCACGGCACACAGTACTTACCCCTTGAAGTTGATGCTTGATGCAGCTTCGTCAACTCTATCCGCCAGGAAGTGTTTCGCATTCGCGTCTCGACGGACCCGGAGTGAGACGGTGATGCCGTCATATCACTGCAACGGCATACATGTAATAACACAAAGTTACCGGGCTTACAGCGGCGTAGATCTGCAACGCAGAAGCCAGGACGGAGCGGGTTATGACGAAGCGAACGACGCTTCACGGCGAGAATTTGACCTCCCGGAGTTCCATGGCAGGTGTGGGAGATATGAGATTTGGCACATAACTCGCACTACATCGCGTTGATGACAGCAGCCTGTCTCGACACAAATCCGATCCAATTGTACCCGCCCAACACCGTCCACTAGCAAACCAAAGCCCTCAAGCCAGCTTGAACGTGCTGTAACCCTCACCCGCAATCCCATCACAGAACTTCCGAAACCCCGGCGCACTCCCCGTATACCGATTAATAATCCTCTTCTGCTTGCCCGCCACATTCTTATTAACCCCCGTCATCCAACTGTCCACCTCGTTCGCCAGACTCCCCTTGGCAGCATCAACAACATGCTGTGTCCACATCTCCACCCCCTCGGCCGTAGCCTCCACATACCTAACATCCTTCTCGCGGAAATGCGCCAGAGCGGTGGTGATCCACGTAACGGCGTACTCGATCGAGCGCGGGATATTGCCGTAAGATTGGTGCGGGCCCATGGACATAAACATGTTCGGGAAGCCATCGACGGTCATTCCCACGTAGGTCCGCGGACTCCCCTCCCATCTGGTTTTGAGCGCGAGGCCGTCGAGCCCGCGTATGTCCATGGCGTCGAAGGCGCCGGTGACGGCGTCGAAGCCCGTGGCGTAGATTAGCATGTCAAGGTCGAGGGTTTCTTTGGTGGTTTGGATGCCGGTTGAGTCGATGCGCTGGATAGGCGTCTCGGTTACGTCGACGAGTCGGACGTTGGGCTGGTTGTACGCTTCGTAGTACCCCGTTTCCATCGGTACGCGCTTCGTCCCGAACCCATGGTTTTTAGGTATCAGCCTTTCCGCCGTGTCCGGGTCGTGCACTCTCTGCCGGATGCGGTCTGCAATCCAGTCGCTGCAAATCCGATTCGCATCCTTATCGAACGCGACATCCCGGTAATTGCTAAGCCAGAGCCGGAACCCGCGGCCGTTGTCGTAGAGATCCGCCCAGAAGGCTTCTCGCTGTTCTTGCGAGACGTCAGAGAGGGCGAGAGGTTCGGGCATGTGGAGAAAGTTCATATAGCTTCTGTGGCAGCGGTCGAAGATGGCCGGGTAGTCTTGTCGGATGGTGGACATCTCTTCGGTGGAGATGGGGCTGTTGTGTAAGGGAACGGCCCAGTTTGGGGTGCGTTGGAAGACTGTTAGGTGGCCTGCTGTTTTGGCGATTTCCTGGATGCACTGGATGCCTGCAGCCGCGCTGTCAGAATAGATGATGCTTATTTCTACATACATGACGGAATACTGACCGGTAGCGCCCGTTCCAATGAGCCCTACCCGCTTGTTCTCGAACTTCACAGGGTGCTGAGGCCACCGTGAGGTATGATGGGCCTCCCCTTTGAAGTCTTGAACGCCCGGTATATTGGGCAACGTCGGAGCCGACAGGAATCCAATCGCCGTGATCAGCCACCGGGAGGTGTATTGCTTGCCTTCATCGTCCGTTACTCGCCACGAGTTGTTGCTTTGATCGAAGTGTGCGGTGGTCACTTTAGTATGGAACTGAATGTCGGATCGAAGATCGAACTTGTCGCACAGGAAGTTGATATAGGCGAGGATCTCCGGCTGGCCTGCGAAGTGTTCCGTCCAGTTCCATTCGTTGAGAACCTCCTGCGAGAATGTGAACTGGTAGGAGTAGCTCTCGGAGTCGAAGCGGGCGCCGGGATCTGATGGTATTCAGTCTCGCTGTTTAATCCGCCAATATTTGCAAACGGGGAGTGCGGACACCTATTCCAATACCACGTTCCACCTGCTCCAGAGCCTGCTTCGAATACTCTCACACGGAAGCCGAGCTCCCTCAGACGATATAGCGACAGTATGCCCGACAAGCCGGCACCAACGACCAGTACCTCATAATCGAGGTCTTTGGCTGAGTCTGTCGGTTCTCCAATAGACCCCATTGTTGCTCGCTTGCTTGCAGTAGTCACTCTTATCGACGCGTCGACTTTGTAAGGTAGCCGACGATCAGCGACAGTGTCAAATTGTTACTTCAATTCAAACTTCTTGCTATGATAGCCAAGAAGGGTACATCGAACGAAGCGCCTGCATTTCGCCACTAGGAAGAGTACCCGCGGCTGCGAGCTGCCATCATGTACCGTTCTCCGCACTAGACCGTGAGTCGTACCCAGTACATGGGCGTCTCATTGTGATATAGCTTGAGAGCTCGACTAACGCACTCCGATAGCGAGGAGAATTGACATGGATACGGTCCCTTCAAATCCCCAACTCGAGACTTGATCCATCCATGTTGCTCTACATGTGTGTCGCTGATGGGGACCGAGGAGGTGAAGTCACTTTTCAGGCATCAATTGACCATCCTAAGGCAGTAAGGCACCAACTCAGCATCCGTCAACGCAACATCATCCTGGTCGGAGGCATGCATCCATCACATGGGCCATCTCTCCTGTGTGTAGACCGTCAGGCGGGCGGGACATAGACTCTACAGTCCATGGTCTTGTCACGCTGACCAAGCCCAAGCTAATAAGGTGTACACTTCCATCTTTCCCATATCTCAATGGGTTCTGTCCACACCTTTCCCCCCCTCAAGCTCACCTCGGTAGTTCTAGAGCTACCATCGCCTTTGCTTCTGCCGGAGACGATCGACCATACTTCACTGTATCTCCCTACATGGACCCTGGTGTTCTCCTTGGGCTTGCACGGGCAGAATACTAGCCCGAAGGTAATTCATCAGCGCCCAACAAAGTATTCCAACATGCCCACAATCACCCTGCCGCAAGGCCGTTACCGTGGCGGCACCGCCTCGGGTACTCACGTCAACTACTACCACGGCATCCCTTACTGTCAGCCCTTCGAACGCTTCCAATCGCCGAAGCCGATCACCGGGAAAGCGACATCGAATGCGAGCTCCGATGAAGTGATTGATGCGACGCAATTCGGCCCAATCTGCCCGCAGAACTCTTCGAAGCTGGAACCCTACATCTATGGACCTTGGCCTACGCCGCCGAATGGAGGTGAAGCGGACGAGAGCAGGAGCGGTGTGTTGTCTGTGTATCAGCCGGAGTCTGCTGTAGCGGATGGGGATGAGAAGTCACTGCTTCCCGTCATTGTGTGCGTCCACCATTTGCCACATATCTTCATGCTGTCCTCGTAACGCCTTCAGTCCCGAAGTGCAGGCTAACGGTGGCGTACAGTTACATTCACGGCGGTGCTTGGCAGACCGGCAGTAGTCAGATCAACTGGTATACTGGTACTGCGCTCTCCCACGATGGACAATGCGTGATAGTCACTATCAACTATCGCGTTGGCGTCCTTGGTTTTCTCTACCAAGGAGACGACACTAAATTAGCCTGCGGAAATCAAGACCACATCCTCGCCCTCGAATGGGTACGCGACAACATCCGCTCCTTCGGCGGTGATCCGGACAATGTTACGGCGGCAGGCCAGTCGGCAGGCGCGTACAACACGCAGCTCCTACTCGACTTGCGGCCAGATCTCTTCCAGCGGGCTATCATCATGAGCTCGCCGGCAGATCGAGCGTTCGGTGCGGAGGATGCTGGCAAAGTGACTGAGACGGTGCGTGCTAGCTTACCGGAAGGGAAGACCTTGGAGGGTGCGAGTATAACGGAGATTCTCGCTGCGCAAGCTACTGCTTCGGAAGTCCACGGGTCACAGGTAGTGCAGTTCATGCCTGTGATCGCGGACGGAACCGCGCCTGGCGGACGCCACGAAGTCAAAGACAAGAGTATGAAGAAGGACGTGCTGGTCACCTGGATGCAACACGATGGCTCTGCTTTCGCCGCGGTCTCTCAGGGACCCCAGACGACGGCTACCGACGAACTGAGCGTGAAGATCACGGATGGGCTGTTCAAAGAGCCTTCTATCAGACTCGCCGAGCGGCTGCACAAGGCTGGCCACGGCGTGGCGACTTTAGAGCACCAGTGGTCGCCTGAGGGGTACGCACTGGGTGCGACGCATTGTCTTGACTTGCCGCTGCTTCTTGGGGATCATGAGGCGTGGGGTAAGAGCCCCATGCACGGTACTGTGTCGGCGGATGAATGGGACCGCAGGAGGAAGTTGATGAGGGCTGCTTTTGGGAGGTTTGCGAGGGATGGTTCAATGCCGGAGAAGCTTGAAGGGACGAGTGTAAAGCTGTATAACTGATAGGGGATGCAATTGCCCGTGTTTGATCAAAACCTCGTCGTCTCAAAGCAATGCTTAGTCATGCCTCATCAGCGAAGTCGGCCCAAAAAGTTCACTTGCAACGGCTTTGCACGACTTCATTGCACCAACCCTCACACAAATTCTGTTTGCGATTCGAGGGTGGGGATGGCATACACATCGTTCGAATGTGTCTCTAGACGGTAGCGGGAATCCAGTGCATACACTATGGCCACCCTTCGCGGCGGGCGAAGCCTGCAGAGGCTGTCAGCCATTGCGCTCTCCTGCCCACGCGCCAGAGCAGCCCAACGATGTCCCCCAATAGCCACCCACCTCCACCACCGGCCTCGATACCTCAGCACCACACGCGCGTGTCGCCGCGCTGAGACGATCGACGCCTTCCCGTCCCTACTCGCCAATACCCCTCCAGAGCTCCTCTCACGTGCAGCACCGACAGCAACCACACCACAGACGCTCACGGAGAAGATTGTCCAACGCTACTCGCAAGGCTTGTCACAGGGCAAGTTCGTCAAGTCAGGCGACTATGTCACGCTATCGCCGCATCACTGCATGACCCACGACAATTCCTGGCCTGTCGCGACCAAATTCATGGCAATCGGCGCATCGAAGATCCACGACCCGAAGCAGATCGTCATGACACTCGACCACGATGTACAGAATAAGAGCGAGAAGAATCTCAAGAAGTATAGCCAGATCGAGGAGTTCGCCAAGTCGCAAGGCGTGGATTTCTTCCCAGCAGGCCGAGGCATAGGCCACCAGATCATGGTAGAGGAGGGGTATGCGTGGCCGGGCACGATGGCGGTGGCGAGCGATAGTCACAGTAATATGTACGGCGGTGTGGCGTGTTTGGGGACACCGGTAGTACGGACGGATGCGGCGAGCATTTGGGCTACGGGACGGACGTGGTGGCAGATACCCCCGATTGCGCGCGTGAACTTCACGGGCATTCTGCCCCAGGGTGTCACGGGTAAGGATGTTATTGTAGCGCTATGCGGCCGGTTCAACAATGATGAGGTGTTGAACCATGCTATTGAGTTCACTGGCCATAGCAACACCATGCGCTCGCTCCCCGTTGACGACCGGTTGGCGATCGCGAACATGACCACCGAGTGGGGTGCGCTGTCTGGTCTATTTCCCATCGATGATGTGCTGAAAGGCTGGCTCCGGTACAAAGCCACCGAGGCCAGCATGTACAAAGCTCCATCCCCAACCGCCAGCCTGACAAGCGATCGCTTCAACCACCAAAGGCTGGACGAACTGCTATCAGACCCGCTTACCGCAGATAAGGGCGCAAGCTACGCCAAAGAGCTCTTCCTGGACCTCTCCACTCTGTCACCCTACGTCTCCGGACCGAACTCCGTCAAAGTGGCGACTCCCCTTAACGAATTAGAGGACCAGGCCATTCCAATCAACAAGGCTTACCTTGTCTCCTGCACAAACAGCCGACGCAGCGACCTCGCAGCCGCGGCAAAAGTCTTCAAGAACGCCGCAACAACAGACGCAACCGGCAAAATCACCCCAGCCAAGATAAAAGACGGCGTGCAATTCTACATCGCCGCCGCTTCCCTCCCTGAACAGCGCGCAGCCGAAGAGCAAGGCGATTGGCAGGCCCTCCTGGCCGGTGGTGCGCAACCTCTACCTTCCGGTTGCGGGCCTTGCATCGGTCTCGGGACCGGTCTGCTGGAACCCGGCGAAGTGGGTATCTCGGCCAGTAATCGCAACTTCAAGGGCCGCATGGGCAGTACGGAGGCGAAGGCTTACTTGGCGAGTCCCGAGGTCGTGGCTGCTTCGGCGCTGGCGGGTAAGATCGCGGGACCGGGGTGGTATGAACGACCTGAGGGGTGGGAGGGCGTGAGGAGTGGGGAGGGCGATGGGATCGCGGAGGAGGACCGCATGATCTCCATTGAGGATGCTCTAGACAAGTTGGTGCGAGAGGCGGAGGCTGCTGTGCTGGAGGGCGAGCAGACCGTAGCAGGCAGCTCCGAGTCTGCACCTGCTAGCCCAGACAAGGAGAGTGAGGTGGAGACCACGACAGACATCCTCCCCGGTTTCCCCGAGAAAGTCACTGGCGAGATCCTCTGGTGCGACGCCGACAACGTCAACACCGACGCCATCTACCCGGGCAAATACACCTACGACGACGCCTTCTCCTCGGACCCGGCCAAAATGGCTACCGTAACCATGGAGAACTACGACCGCGCTTTCGGGCAAGTGGCGCGAGCAGGCGATATCCTAGTCTCGGGTTTCAATTTCGGCTGTGGATCTTCCCGCGAACAGGCCGCGACGGCGATTCTGGCGAAGGATATCCCGCTCGTGGTCGCGGGGAGTTTTGGAAATATTTTCGGGAGGAATTCGATTAATAATGCGCTTATGGGCGTCGAAGTACCCAAGCTCATCCGACGCCTCCGCGAGTCTTTCTCCGACGGCAGGCAAAGTAGTAAGTCGGACACAGCAAGCCCAGCACCACCAATCACCGAGCCCGCACAGAACAAACAGAGCCTCGACTCCCCGCCTCCAGCTCCCATGGTCACACCCGCCAAGCAGAGTGCGCTCACCGTCCGCACGGGCTGGACGTTCACGTGGGATGTGCGAAGGAGTCGGGTGGTGGTTGTCGAGGGCGAGGGCGGGAGGGAGTGGACGCAAAGGGTTGGGGAGCTGCCGCCGAATGTGCAGGAGATTATTGCGAGAGGGGGTTTGGAGGGGTGGGTTAGGAAAGAGATCGAAGGAGCGTGATCAATGTTAGGATTTGCATAGCGGGCAAGGCGTTCGGGCGAGAGTGTGTGAATATAGAGCCAAGTGATCATTGCTGGGCTGTGCGGGCCTGCTGTACAATCAGATACTATTCCGACGTCAAGCGATTGTTCTGAACTAGCTTGACGTTGCCGAGATCTGCCCCAGTCTTACCCGAACCCCTTTTGGCATCGTTGGGTCCCGAACTTAAGAAAGCCTGCCTGGTGCACTTTCCGCATCTCCGACCTCGAGCGGCGTCCCTACCCTTCCTGCGCGTACTCCTCAGATCCGCACCATCGCCCCATCCAGCTCATCGCTCACTGGCTCCGGCTGCACATTCACAAACTCGAAAACATACGGTAGACCCGCCTTGCCCTCCAGCGGAGTCACCCAATGCCTATTGATGATGCGCAGCTCATCGTCAACGATGCGAGGCTTTGCCCTACGTGCATTGATCAGCCACCAGAGTCATACTTTGCAAGGGACGCTTTCGCTTACCGATAATATTCTCTTGGAACGGTGGAGATATCGTGGTCTGGGTTCTTCCGTCGGATGATGTAGTTGGAGCCGCTACGCTTGAAGTTTACGCGCTGGAGGGTCAGTCTGATAGCGCCTTGGTTGGCATTGAGGCAGGGTCTCAGGGTGTAGTTCTCTACACCTGACGTCTGGTCGGCTGGTGGGAAGGGCTCAGCGGCGTCGGAAGCGGGAAGAGGAATGATATGAGACTGACCATTCGCTTGGGGGACTTTAAGGTTGTGAAGAGCATCGCGGCCTACCACATTCCATCTCCGGAAGCTCGACACGATGTAGTCGCCTTCGACACCACCGTTGAGGCTTGGTATGTACATCACTTGCGTATTCTCCGTGGAGTGGTCTCCGCATTGCGTGTGGCCTTCGGAGATCGAGAGTAAGACACCATCAGCACCCTGAAGGTCGAAACCATCGGGTATCGTTACGTACGCGTCGTACTGGGTACCAGCATCGACGCGGATGATGCTACTGTGTGCGCGGCCCTCGCTATCTTCAAGGCCGACGATGTGGTCGTTCGGAGTCTCATCGATTAGCGTGTCTGTTGCGACGTTGTACAGGCAGACGCTAGGGTGGTCGCTATGAGCCATGACAGCATCTGGACGCTGATTCAGACTGGTGGAGGAGTTCGCTCCTATCTCTTTCTAAAAGAAGGTGGAGAGTGCAGCTGTACGATTTCTTTGCCTTTCGGAAAGCGACCGCTGGTTGTTTGCGAGCTTCCCACGCTCTGCAGCGACCTCCATTGCGTGTGCGGATGTGGTCAATCAGAGGGGACAAGGAAGAAGAACAGGTTGGTTGCGACTGTACGATACCAGCTAGATACGTAGCGTCGATCTGTCCGAACACGTGCATTTCGTGCAGTCCAGCTTCAGACGCGCAAATACCTTAGTGATGTGAAAGTGCAGACCCAGCCTCCGAACAAGTGACCTGTCTCGGAGCTTTTCGTCAACACCTCACTTCAACGGACCTGCAAGATTCACGTGGAATGGACAGCCCAATTGACGCTTACCAGGCGGTCTCAAATGTACATGGTATGCAGCAGCTGCCCGGGAGCCACTCTGTTCCTACACAACAAAAGATCAGCTGAGGGATGTTGCGAATACGTCTGACCCGCTTTTGCATCCTATTCTGCCATCCTCTCCCTTCTTCATCCTCTCCAGCTTCGCGCTATTGCTTCCTCTTCTGGCTTCTACCGTCGCCACTGGCGATGCTCGGTCGTGCGTTCTCGCGACATCCATATCAATCTGCGCGCTCCAGTGGTTACGAGTAGCTCATGTATGATGCACGGGAGTTTGGATGCTACGTATCCAGACCTTCCACGAGCGGAGAAGGTGAATGTCGAGGCGATGATGGATGGGACAGTTACGCAATTAGTGATGTCTCGTCCCACTGGAGACTGGAGCGTAACAGGAGGAACATATGCCTCAGGCATTAATCGCGTCTCACTCCAATGTCAAGGCGCGTTTGCAATGCAGACTCACCACTACATGTACTGACGTTTCAACTAACCACCATCAGCGAAGCCCCGAGTGGCAAGATGAGAATGCAAATTCAATTCAGCCTCACAGACGCGCTGTACTCTGGCCTCACTCTCGGAAACCCACTTGCATAGTAGAATGACCTCCTGGAACCACGAACCACATGATGCGCCACACTTCCACCAATCACTGTCTCGTTTGCTACCATCACCGGTACCACTACCGCCAGGTAGGCAACCGATGACCTCCCTTCAATGAATGACTCACGCCGCCGCTTCGCAGCCAACGCGTGTCTCTACCGCTCTCTGGCAGCTCGCGAACCGCGGCTATTCCTACAGCGGAATCTCAATACGGTTCTGGACGCGCATCAGCAACGGCTACTGGAAGTTACGACGGCGACGACGGATGGTCCGGTGGCGTTGGCTTTGGCGTCGGCAAGGGAGGCTATGATTGCTAATGAGCGGTGGAAGGCTGGATGGGATTTCCCGACCCGGGAGATGTTGGACGATTTGACGAAGGGATTGAGGCCAGTGCTCGGGATCGAGGGGATGAGGTTGCGGTTGCTTGGGTCGAAAGGTGACGGCGGGGGCGAGGGTGGGGATGGAAGGCAAGTGCGGTCTCCTAATGATGTGGGGTTGGATTGGTTGCCTGGTCCAGACTTGGCGTTCAGGCTGCCTTGTCAGATTCTGGTGACTGTGCTTGATTCGAGGACTTCGTCCAAGAGGGAGGCGTTTCGGGTTGCGCGGCGGTGTGTCGTTTCACAGCATGTTGACGATGGCGATGAAGCGTCGTTTGATGTCGAGTTGGCGGAACCCATTCGCATCGAGCTGGACCAGCTGCTCGTGGAGACCGAATCTGGCACGAACGGTTTCCGGCATTGGAAGCGGACCATGACTGCCAAGTACTCGCTCGAGGTCACCATCCACTGTCAGGACTCTGACCAGTCGGCAGAGCTGTTGAGCCGTCTTCATTCGCGGCCTGCAGACGACTTTAAAGGCGGGCTGGCCCGTGACGGGAGAATAAAAGCAGTCTGGGAGGATTTGCCAAGCTGCCCGCCTACTGGACGCTTATTACCGCTCAAGCGAACGCAAGGACACAAATCTGTCGAACTAAAGTACGGCATGGACATCTCGATGGGCTGGTCCAGAAGACGAGACACACCGTTGGAGCGGTACAATCGATCGCGCGATATGCAGAATCATCAGCTCTTGACACCGAGCTCTTCGGATGTTCAGGTGTCTGGCGTGGTGAAGGGAAAGCAGCACGTCGTGCGCTATGTGCGGCAGATGGGTGTCGAGACGTGGTCTATGGTGCAAGAGGATCTCAAATGTATCTTCTGCGCACGTCGTGGAGGACCCGCGGACACGTATAATTCTAAAAGCGCGTTGAAGGACCCCGCTACCACTCTCGATCGACTGCTGCTGCATTACTGGAGCTGCCACAGTTTCTACGAGTGGGAGAAAGTTGCTTCGCCAGAGTCATCGCGTGCAGAGCAAGAACCCGTCACCATCGAAATCCGACCCAAGAAACGCCAAATCGCCATCCCCATAAGCTCAGACACCCCCAAAGAAGAATACAACTGGATCGCGCCCAACAGGCCCTTCGATATCAAAGCCCACCTCGCAGGCGACGAACGCTGGACCGACGGCTGCCACTCCAAATCCGGTGACAGCCGAGCTCGACGAGGCGCTCCACGTCCCCCCCAGCCCGAGCCGCGAGCAGCCGCCCCAGCCATCCGCCCAAAAGACGTCGCGATCCTCCCGCCGCGCAAACGCCAGAAATTCGCCATGCCGGTGGATTCGGACGTTACGTTCTACCACAGCAGCTCGAAAGCGCCCGTGCGGCCCGGCGAGCTGCTGAGCGAGAGCGAGGACGGGGATGGCGTGGATGATAGACTGGTGCAGAGTCAACGGTGGCTGTTGAAGCAGCATGGGCTTTCGGCGGGGGCGGTGGCGTTCCATGAGGCGTTCCATCGGCATTTGGATATTGAGCAGCCGGCGGGGAGGGCGGGGAGACGGGACGCTGTGATAAGGTTTGCGAAGAAGCAGATGATAGTGGATCGTAGCCCGGAGTGGTTGGGGGCTTTTCAGGAGAAGCTGGCGTTGTTGTTGAGACATGGGGTGATTGATAGGGAGACGATGGTGTATTGTTTGGGGTTGATAGATGTGGAGTATGTGGCACCCGGGGCTGCGAAAGGGGGAGTCGGTGGGAAGGCTGCTGAGGGTGTGGGAGGCGGCGATGGGGATACGGTCATGAAAGATGTAGGGCTACATGAGAAACCACAGAACGACACTCGGAGGACTAATGGCAAGGCCGCAGAACGACTGATACCTCCCCCGATCAAGAAACGGAAAAAGCACTCAAACGGTAGTGTCATGACCAACGGCAGCGACCAGACCAAACGCCGGCATCCTTCCTCCGACCCAATCACGCCAGCAATGTCCCACGCATGCATCTGCGGCAAGCGAGCAGAAAGCGGCAGAGGGAGCATCGCGTGCGACAACCCGCACTGTGCGCGCGGGAACTTCCATCTCGCGTGCGTGGGGCTGGAGCGGAGGGAAGTGGGCTGGTGGTGCGAGGAGTGCTCTGCTGGTAAGATTTAGGCGCTGGGCGGGTCTGTGTGAGGGTTTGCAGCGTTGTGGAGCGTTTTGAGCAGGCGTAGTTTCGCGACGGGCGCTGGCCGCCTGGGTAGGACGTTTTGAGACGTCGTGATGTGACGATGAGCCGTAGTACAGTATACTGTACAAGATTTCGGTCTTATTCTCGCGTATCACGAACTCAACGGCTGACGTGGCAGCGTGCTATGGCCTTTGGGGCGAACAAGACGTGACTCCCTGGAAATACCACTTGTTGACCACTGTCAAGAACCTTCACACGCCCATCTTGCCAACGAGACGACCGCCGAGCGTAAGGAGTCGTAAGGTACACTACAGGACCTATCCTACACGCCCCTAACCTTCCTCGCACTCGGCGGCCTAACCCTCCGCCTAATCACCTTCCCGACGACCACCGGCCCCCAACTCGCGGCCGTCACAGCCGCGACTCGCCACCAAAACCCCAGCTCGAGCAAATACGCCAAATCGAAATACCCGCCCAAAAACGGGAAGCTCCCGAAATACAACCCCAGCGTCCCCAAGACCGAGCAGATCATTATGGGATGCCACGTCGTGATCTCCGAGCACACCATCAGGACTTCGTTGAGGATGAGCGCGGTATAACTCACCATCACCATCCTCCGAAAAGCCACCGCCGACACCTCCCCCGTATTTCCAGTAGATCCTCCCGAAGGACCCCTGAGGTACCCCGGAACCAAAAACTCACTGCCCCCCTGCACCACCACGCCCTGCCACACGGACACCGCAACCCACACCCCGAACCCTCCGTACCCCAGCGCTCTCCCCAACCTCAGTTCCCGGTACAACTCCGGATAGAGCCTCGCAACCCCCTCGTCCACATCCCGATCCAGCACCAGCGAGAAGACGGGGAACATGGTGTACACCGTCGCGTACCCCACCAGCAACCAGTCCCGGTATAGAGCCAGCGGTTCGTAGCCGGAAGCGACGCTGAAGACGGTCTGACACACCGAGATGATCAGCCCGCGGTGCATGACAAACAGCGCCAGCTTCGCGCTCCGCGTATAGCTATTCCGGCCATGCCACAGCAGGAGCTTGGTGACGTGACTGAACTGCGTCAACGAGAAGTCCGCGGCGAGGGAGGCTTGTCGACCCTCTTTCCCCTCGATCCCTAGCCCGATATCCGCGGCGCAGATCATGGAGACGTCGTTGCCGCCGTCGCCTATGGCCGCTATGCGCGCGCCGTGCGAGGAAGGGGAGTGGGCGCGGATGAGCGTGGCGAGAGCGGCTTTCTGGGATGGGGAGCAGCGAGAAGCGATGAGGCAGGGGAGGGTGAGGGCGGTGAGGATGAAGGCGCGGGGGTGGTGGGTTAGGTATGTGGCGAGGGAGGAGCCGTCGATGAGGAGGGCGGTGTTGGCGGGGTTTGCGTGGAGGGGTTCGAGGGCGGAGAGGGCGGTAGAGGGGGTCGAGAGGTTGGTGATGGTGTGGATGGGTTGGTTGCGCGGGACGAGTTTGGAGGAGATGGCTATGCAGCGCGCTGTTTCCACTTTGTCGCCGGTCAGCATCCAGATCTTGATCCCGGCGTTGCGGAGGAGTTCGAGGGAGGATTTGACGTTAGGTTGGAGTTTGTCTTCTACGCCGGTCACGCCGAGGAGGTCGAGATTGGTTTCGAGGTGCTGCTTTACGACTCGTGCCATGCCTGCGTCGCGGTTGGAGAGGGTGAGGGCGGCGGCGGTGTAGGCGGAGCTGAAGGCGACGTATTGGGTGGTGGAGAGGGCTTTGCGGCCGATGACGAGAGTGCGCAGGCCCTCGCGGGCCATGTTGCCGGTTTCTTCATCTAGCCAGTCGTTGGCGGCGACGATGGAGGCCATGACCGTGTCTGCGCCTTTCTGGAAGAAGACGATCTCGCCTTCTTCATCATCTCCCTCCACTGCTCGTTTGCGGTCGTCGGGGATGTGTCGAAGAAAGCGCACCACAATCCCCATCCGTTTACTGTCGCTCGTAAAAGGAAAGACATGCAGAATCTCCACCTTTATCACCACCCGCCCGTCGCGAGTAGACTGCAGACTGATACTCTTCCGATCACGATGCGCCAGCCGCAAACCCACAGCCTCAGTCCACTGCACAATAGCAACCTCATCCGGACTGCTGGCCTGATACGCCGTGCTCTGCCTCCCTTCGGCGTCCTCAATCGTCGGCGTAACATTGTGGCACACCGCCAACGCGACCACCAAATCCCTAAGTCTCGCCCCAATCTCCCTCCTCGTCCTCGTCGTACCCTGTCCCGCACCACCACTCCCAAACCCCACCTGCCCCGGCGTCCACAACCCCTCACCACCCCTCCCCCCCTCTCCACCACCAAACACCTGCCCCACAATGCCCCCCACCTCCTCCATCCCCTCAGCACCCCCATACCCCACACTCCCCACATGCACCCTTCGCATCACCATCTCATTCCTCGTCAACGTCCCCGTCTTATCCGTGAGCAAAAACTCCACCCGCCCCAAATCCTCTGGGATAGTACTAGTCCGCACTACCGTCCCAGGAATCCCGGTATCCCTCTGAATCAAGAACGCGTAGACGGACTTGCCCATGTCGAGGTTGACGCGCAGGGAGATGGGGACGATGGTGCTGAAGAGGATGAGAAAGCGGGTAAAGGCTACGAACCATTTCTGGCCCTTTCCACTCGCGTCGGAGGTGGGGGAGGTGGTGGGAGGGGAGGCGAAGGTTTCGAGGAGGACGAGGACGAGGGAGAGGGTGGCGGTCAGGGCGCAGAGGATTTTGGTCAGGGAGTTGATTTCGTGTTCGAGGAGACCGGTTTTGCTGCGGGAGGCGGAGGTGGAGAGGGCGGAGCGGGTTTGCGGGCCGGTGTAGAGGATTAGGGCGTGCACCGTTGTGGGGGAGGCGAGGACGGTGTTGGCCCAGGCCGTGTTGTCTATGTTTAAAGGGCTGCTCTTGGGCTCCTGAGAGGGAGGGTCGAGGGGTGCTTGATGGGAGGAGGTACGGGTGCTGGGTTTGACGATTGGCGGGTCGTAGGGTTGTCCGTGGATTCTGGGCTTGGGCAGGAGCTCGATGGTGCCGGCGAATTCGTTGACCTTGCTGTCCGGTTTGCCCGCTGTGACGCGCAGGCGTCCGTACTCGCTTGCTGGGAGGTTTTGAACGAGCGGGGAGGCAAGACGAAGCTTCCAGTCTGTTTCGCCGTCTAGCTGGTCTGTCCGGATGAAGGCTTCGCCGCCTGCGGAGGGATCGTCGGACGTTGTTTCGTTGACGGGCGCAGACGATGGTGAGTCGTTCGTCTCCACGAGCGTGGTGTCCGACTCGACCTCCGCTGTCTCTATCATGGCTGCTGGTGTAATCTGCTCCGTGGAGAAGCTCTTTAAGATCACGACATCGGCTGGTAATCTCTCATCTTTGCCGAGCACAATCACATCCCCGACTTTCAGATCTTTACTCGCCTTCACTACCTCCGTAACCCTCGTACTCGGCATCTCTAACCCCTCCACCATCTCCTCCTCCCTCTCAGCCTCTGCCACCCTCCCACCTCCCTCACCCTCCACCCTCCTCCTCTTCCCCCTTTTCCTCGCCTCCGTCTTCCCAACCTTTCTCTTATTCCCCCCTGTCACCCCACCCACCTCATCCTCCCCCTCTACCAATCTCAGAACCCGATAACCCTCCCCATTAGCCAACCGATCCCTCCTCCGCCTCCCCAAATCATCCACCGCCTCCTTGCCCACTGTGACACTAACCACAAAAGCCAACGGCGCCACGTACGTGCTCAAATACCCTATCCGCAGCGCGGGGACGATCTGGCTGAGGGCCACGAGAAGGAAGTAGAGATTGAAGAAGAATTTGAATTCGTTCCAGAGGGTGCGGGGAAGGAAGGACCAGGGGGTGTATTTGGCGTTGGAGATGGTGTTGGGTGGGTATTTGGTGTGAGGAGCGGTTTGTTTGGGGGCGGCGACGTGGACGATGCGGGAGGTTGTTGCGTCAGAGTCGGAAGTGGGGGAGGGGAGGGCGATCGAGGTGGGTGTGGTGGTGGTGAAGGGGAGGAAGCGGGAGATGCCTTTACGTCGGGCTCGAGAGTCGCCTGGGTCGAGGGAGAGTCTCCTCGCGCTTCCGTTTGCTGTTGGTAGGAGACCCTCGTGCTCTTCGCCGTAGCCTGGGTCCCTCCGCGCCTCATCACCGCCGTCTATCAGTGCCCCGAGATCTTCTGTGTCTGCCTCCCGAGGTCTTCTTCGCCCGCCGTAGCGAAGGGGGCGGAGCGGAAGGCCATAGTCGTGGGAGACTGGCGCTCTCCGACTCGTTGCTACCGGATCGAGTTCATTCAAGTCCAGCTCATCGTCGTCGTCGTCGGCATATGGGTCCGGCGTAGGAGGTTTGTGGTATGCGTTGGCGGAGTTCATGCCTCATTGTCTGTTGTTGTTACGTCGTCCTCAGCTCGACGGTTGTAGATGTTGTCGTGCTTGTACGTAGGGTGGTGTATAGGGAGATACGTGTAGTATATCGTCCTTTGTTTACTATTAACCAATATACCTTGGGCTTCCGCTTTGACATGTGCTATTACATCGGGTATCCCCCACAGGGCTGAACTGTAATCTCGCTATACATGACCCGTGTAGCTAATAATCATTCCAACCCATCCATCACCCTCTCCTGTCTTTCAATCACTAAACCCCTTCAAATGCCTCGTTAATATCCCCCCCTCTCCACTGTTGAGTGTCCTTGGTATGCTCCCACCCCGAGACACCCCCAATCACCATCACCCCTTGGCCGCCGTACACCCCCGAGGCCATCCCTACTAACACCCAATCCCCAGTACCCCTTCCCCTCTTCTCTTCTTCCCCTTCTTCCACCCCCGCTTCTGTCCATCTCAAGCAATGGACGAAGAAGAGCCCTACCCAAATTTCACCGCCGCCTACCCGACCACCGCCTCAGACGCGAGCCCGCAGATCACTGCCTGGAACCCCGCGCATCGGCCCAACGACAGCACCGTTGAGCGCGTGTTGACGCGAGAAAGTGGGGGTACTGCGCCGGCGGATAGTGACGATGAGTTCTTTGAGCGGTACCCGGGGGCTACGCCGAAGAAACAACCACCACACCAGTCTAGTGTCCCTGAGGTAGCGGAGGATGAGGAAGATGAGGATGAAGACGAGGAGGAAGACGAGATGGACGATGAAGATGAGGACGAGATGGATGATGAGGTGGGAGCGGGCTACGATGGCAGGCACCGGGGCTCCATTACCGTTCACCATGCGGTCGACGTTCGCCACCACGATGCTTCGCGAGAGGAGTTAGCGCGGGGTGCGACAAGCTCTGCACAGGCGGAGGGGCCGAGACAGCAGCGTTTGGGTGAACGTGAGGAGGGAGCTGTGCCTGCTTATGCTTCGCGGCGAGATGATGGAGGAGAAGAAGAAGATGGCGAGGACGAGGAAGACGAGGGTATAGAGAGGATGGAAGACGATGAGGCGCAGGTTTTTGGTGGGCCGGACGAGACCGTGGCGGAGCAGGAACGGGAACTGGGACACTTCATGCCGGAACAGGATAGTCCGGAGCGCGATGCGGACACGCACGAAGCAGAGGAAGCCGGACAACACCCTCAACACGCCCCAGCACCTCCATCGCAAGCATCAGCACCACAGCCTCCGCATCCAGAGCAGCTATACGAGCACCAAGGCGAAATGACAGAGATAGAGCTCGCATTAGACGAAGAGCCCGGTGCGCCTCTACTGGAAGACGAAGAGGCACCCCCGACGATCGAAAGAGACACTGCCGAGATGGAGGCACCGTCGCCTGCACAGCGGACCTCTGCCAAGGCGAAGGCGGCGCCGCTTAGGGGTATTGATCGGAGTTTCACTACAAACTTCGTGGAAGCACCTCCTCGGTCGCACGTGCAGGAGCAAAGAGGAGAGGCAGGAGGGGATGAGGGCGCGCGGGAGGAGTGGTCGCAGAGTGGTGGTGGGGATGACGCGACGTTTGGGGAGTTATTGGGCGATGATGTGCCGGCGAGAAAACCGGTGGGACTGAGTGCGGGCGATGATCTGACATTTGGAGAATTGCTCGATGATGAGCCATTGGGAGCTGTGGAGGAGGAGAGTACGAGCGACGACAAGACATTCGGCGAGCTATTGGGCGACGAAGCATCGACAGCTACGATGCCAGTGGACGACGGTGCTGCACCGTGGTCGGCGACAAGTGGGCACGATGCCTTCGGCCAGCTGCTGAACGGCGCGGTGACCGATGCTGTGGCGCAAGGAGTGACTGATGTCAATGCGCCGGACGGTGCAGCGGAGTCGGCTCTGACGGGAGGGGATGGGGATGATCTAGCCGCGGCTTGGCAAGCAGCATTGGATGATGACGAGTTGCTGGACGAGTCTAACGACCTCGATCCGTCGTCGTTCTTTGGCGACGATGATGATGGACTTTTGGAGGACGACGATTTCCTCTCCGAACCTGCACAAATGGCATCTACAACTCAGCCTCGGCAACAAGCTCAGCAGCAGCCGCGAAGCAATCAATACCGACCTCAACAAACCCAACAACAGACCTCTCGCTCCAACCCCTACGCAGCAACCTCCTCCTTCACCACCCCACAACAACAGCACGGCCGCTCCGTCGGCACACCAGACACGGGCCTTTTTGACATCTACAACACCCTCCCCTCGCCACCCATATCCCAACAACCACAACGGCCTGCCGCGCCGCAAGCCGCGCAGAGTTTCGCCGACAAAAGCAAAGGCGGCTATCAAAGCCCCTATGACTTACCCATGGAAGTCGTGAAACCCCGGCAACGACGAGCCAGAGGCGAGCAGCAGCAGCAAGGCAGCGGTGGCGCGCCCAAACCCCCACCGCGAACGAGTAGTTTCGGCACGCCTAGTTTGGCAGGGAGTGGAGGCGCGAGTGCGTATGTACAACAGCAGCAGCAGCAGCCGGTACGACCGCCTAGTAGTGGCAGTGCTGGATCTGCGGGAGCTGCTAACGGAGGTGGTGCATCTGCACGGACGACGCCGAAGATGGGCGATAGTGGGTTCTTCGCGGATCTGCCTATGACTGCGGCGAAGCCGAGGACGAGAGGTAGCGGTGTGTATACGCCGGGACCGAGTGGGTTGGGCCTCGCGTCGCCGGGCTTGGGAGGACCGCCTGGGGGTGGTGGTAGCAGGGGCTTTAAGCCGCAGGCTGGTGCTGGGGGTTTCACACTGCCTTCTCGCCCGCCTCCGGGGTCGGTGGGAAATCTGGCTGTGCAGCCTCATATTCCACAGCAGCAGCAGCAACAGCAACAGCAACAGCCTGTATACGGCGGCTTGAGGCAGCCGGAACGCTTGCCACTACTACCTGACCATCCGATCCCGCCGACGCCCGTCCAGCAGCTTCCCACACCCGGCCACGCGGCTCCGACACGATACTCCCCCGCTCCCGCCACCTCTATGCAGCCCGTGGCAGGATCGCGATACTCGCCTGCCCCGACCGCTCAGCCACCCGGCCAGCTACAGCGAAACCAGCAGCAGCAACAACAAGCCGCTCCACCTCCCGCAGGCACTCAGTACTCGCGAATTCCTTCACAGCACCAGTATGCGCCACGGACGAGCAGTCCGCTCGCTTCTTCGCTTGATAAAGCGCAGCCGCCGCTACCGATCGAGGCCGTAAGAGCTATGGCTAGGACTCCGCCGAGGGTCAATGGTGGTGGGATGGCGAGTGGGGAGACTGGGCTAGGGTTGTCGCCGGAGAGGAAAGGGAGTCGGTATTCGCCTGGTGAGTCTTCTACGGGGATGACTGCGGCGGTGGGGCAGAGGAGTGGGGCGTATGGGTTGCAGCAGGGTCAACCACCGCCTCCGAGACCGAGGACACAATCCCCGAGCTCGACTATGAAGCAGGCGAAGATGATCATGACGCAAATCGACCGCCCCACCTCCGCCGCAGGCGCACACTACGCCGCTGTACCTCTACAAACCACCGCCGCACCCTACCACCAACAACGACAACAACCCTCCAAACCTGCCCCCTTTCCCCACCGCCGCCAGTTCTCCAAGTCCCTCACCTTCGCCCCGCCCACCTCCTCAACGTCCGCCGACCCCCTTGAGCGCTGGAAAGGCACCCCCACTTTCCACTGGAACCCCGCGGGAACCCTCGTAACTACTTTCCCCAAACAAACGCCCTTCTACGCTTCCCACGGTCAACCGAGCATAAAGTGTACCGCGGGCGATATTTGGGTCCGCGATGTCGGGAGTGTGCTACCGATGGGGGAGTGGGAGGGTAAGTTCCCTGGTCCATTGGCGGCGAGGGGAAAGGGGAGGAAGAAGGAGGTTCTTGCTTGGATGGGGGGGAAGATTGGGGAGTTGGAGGGGAGGGCTGAGAGGTTGGGTTTTGAGGGGAGGGGAGAGGAGGGGAAGAAGCGGGAGGAAAAGGTGCTGTTGTGGAAGGTTATGAGGGTGTTTATTGAGAATGATGGGGTGTTGGAGGGGAGTGGGAAGATCGAGGAGGAAGTTCGGAAGCTCTTGTTGCCGGATTTGGCGCAGATGGGTGCTGCTATGGAGTTGAGGACGCCGGTCTCGGCCGTCGCGGGGGCTGGGAGTGAGGGAGTGGATAGACAGGTTCTGGCGCAGCTGAGGCAGGCGCTGCTTGAAGGGCAGAGGGAACGCGCTGTCTGGCTTGCGGAAGAGAAGAAGCTTTGGGGCCACGCGATGCTGATCGCTTCCACCATGGGACCTGACGTCTGGAAACAGATCGTGCAGGCGTTCGTCCGTTCGCAGGTCAAGAGTCTCGGCTCGGATGCGAGAAGTCTGGCGGCGTTGTACCAGGTTTTCGCGGGGAACAGCGAGGACTGCGTTGATGAGCTTGTGCCGCCGAGCGCGAGGGCGGGCTTCCAGATGGTTAGTAAGGCTGATGGGACGGCGAGTGGGAATCCGTTGGAGGGGTTGGACCAGTGGAGGGAGACTTTGGCTTTGGTGGTTGGCAATCGAACGGCGGGCGATGGGGCGAGTTTGGTGGCGCTGGGACGGTTGTTGAGTGGCTATGGGAGGGCGGAGGCGGCGGGGATCTGTTTCCTATTCGCGAGGGCTTTTGTCAAGCACAGTGGTGCTGACGACAGTGAGGCGCACTTCACGCTACTGGGTGGTGATCGACAGGGAGGCAGCGATGGTGCTGGTCCAGGAGGCGACATGGACGCGATACTGCTGACCGAGATCTATGAGTGGGCCTCCTCTCTCGCGGTCCCCACACCAGCGGTACCATACATCCCGCATCTGCAAGCCTACAAACTCATACACGCGCAGGAGCTGGCAGCTCACGGGCTGAAAGCGAAAGCGCAGGCGTATTGCGACCACATCACCTCAGCTTACACAAGCACGACACGGCCCTCGCAGTACTACCACCCGGTCTTCACGCAGGCGGTGGCGGATCTGAGCGCCTTTCTGAGCCAGACGCCGCATTCGGCCGAGGGTAAGGGGGGCTTGTTTGGGAGGCCGGCGATGAAGACTGTGTCCAGTGGGGCTGCTAGTTGGTTTACTAAGTTTGTGAGTGGCGAGGATGATCACTCACGAGACGCAGGTGCTGTTGGGTCTGCGGGCGTGGGAGGAGCGGCAGAGGGGAATGGGCCATTTGGACGCGTGAGTGGCGAGATCAGTCGGAGTACATCCGGGACGGAGCTTTATAACCCGGCCATGATGATGGGTGGTCCGGCGGTGACTTCGCCTGGACCGGCGCCGATGGCGTCGTTCATGCCTCCTACTGCGCCGCAGGGGAGATATGCGCCTTCTATGGGTGCCACGGGTGCGCAGAAACCGCTACCGATGGATCACCAGCCTGCAGCTTCGCGGTTCACACCCTCGATGTTTACGGGACTGTCGCCTATGGAGGCACAGCACCTCACGAGTCCGACGGAGGTGACAAGGAACCTCGGCGTGCCTCCGCTGGACCAACAGCTGCAACGACCACTTTCCGCGCCCCGATCAGTGACCTCACGGTATGCACCCTCGCCAGTAGGCGCGGGTCTCGGCATGCAACGGCAAGGAAGCCTGGATGTACCGCGTCCCGAGGCAAGCAGAGCAGCTTCGGACTACGGCGTCCCCTACGCTTCCAGTCTGTCTTCTGCTCCAGCTTCTAGGCGAGGCTCAGCGCAGGATCCAGGGAGTCAGGGCAGCTACGAGCCATCGCCTAGTCTGGCGCAGGAACCCAGTGCGTATGGATACCAGCCGTCGCCGCTGCAGCAGCCGTACCACGCGCCGTCGGACGATGGCGAGGATGCGTTCGGGCCGAAGACGAATGGGTTGAAGGAGTACGAGCTCAATGGCACGGATGCTGAGACCGGCGGGTATGAGCCTCCTGCTGCGGCGTACGAGCCGCCTTCGTACCAACCTTACCAGCCCGAACCCGAGGCGCAGGAAGACGAAGACGAAGCCCCCCGCAAGCCTAAGAAAAAAGGCATCATGGACCTCGACTCTGACGACGAAGACCAACTAAGCAAACGCGCCGTCCAGCTCAAAAAAGCCCAAGCGGACCGCGCAGCCGAAGAAGCCTTCCGCAGAGCCGCCGAAGCCGACGCCGAAAGAGACAGCACCGGCAAGTCCTCCAAGAACAGCAAAAATGGAGCTGAAGGCGACAAGAAAGCCTCCGGCGGCTGGCTAGGCGGCTGGTTCAAGAAAGACCCTACCGCCGAACTCAACAAACCGATCCGAGCCAAATTGGGCGACCAGAGTTCTTTCGTCTATGATGAGCAATTGAAGAAATGGGTCAACAAGAAAGGAGGTGCGGAAGCCGCGGCGCCTGCTGCTGCTACTGCACCTCCGCCGAGAGGAGGGCCACCGAGCAGGATGGCGAGTGCCGCCAGTGGACCTCCGTCGTCGGGCCCGCCTAGTAGGGTCGCGAGCGCGGCTGGGCCAGTGATGGGTGCTGGTGGACGGCCGATGACGGCGGGATCCATCGCTCCACAAGGTTCTTCTGGGCCGCCTTCGCGCGCCGCTACGCCCGCCTCGTCGGGATCAGCTTTCCAATTGTCGCCTCCGGGGAGCGCCGGATTGGGAGCGCCGCCCGCGCCTTTTGCGAACGGCGAGTTGCGGAGCGCGTCGGGACCGGCCGCACCGTCTTCCGCGCCGCCCAGCAGACCGGCGACGACGGTCATGAGTAGTAGCACGGCGAGTGATAGTCTGGATGACCTGCTTGCGGGGCCGAGAAAAGCGGGAGGCACGGTTAAGGGGAAGAAGAAGGGGAGGTATGTTGATGTTATGGCTAAGTAGAGGGCGAGGGAGGGATTCGGTGGTTGTGAGGCGGGTTAATTGTGCGATACGTAATCATGGGTCTTTTTCCCAGGCGTTAGAGGCATCGGGTTGGGGTCGGGGGCTGTAGCATAGAGTAGCATGGGCGTGCGGTTTGTGTAGATCAGTGGGTTTGTAGTAATAAGACTATGTGTACCAATCAACCCCGAGAGGGTTTCACTTGGGTCACTGGTGCCAACAGGCTGATATTCGTAGCCCATCCCAACCGCATGGAGTAATACTAAAGCCCTGCGAACCCAAACAGTCCGCTCCCGCGACACAGCCTGGATGCGTTTGATCCTGGAGCAAGCCGCACGCGCTACCAATACCCGATTCAAGGACTGATCAGTACTCCATTAGCCGCAATTTCTTCCCCACCTCCCTCCTCCGCACGACCTTCTCGCTCGGCGCACCCTCTTCACTAGCACGAATGGCCTGCAGCAACATCCCAGCGTCGAAGAACCCATCTACAAAATCTCAATGTCAGCAAGAGTATACCTCATCTTGGAGAAAGAGCAGAAGAAGGCACTTACAACCACCCATATCGTCATCGCTCTCCTCCGCACCAGCCCCATCCTCCTTCTTCTCCCCCCCACCCACCAGCCCCTCCCCACCCCCCGCAATCGCCCTCCCCCTCCTCTCGACCCCTCTCTTCTCCTCCGCCTCCCGCGCCCTACTAGCCCCCTTATCCTCCTGCCCGCCGCTCTTCCTCGCCGCCCGCAACAATCTCCGCATCTCCAGGAAATACCCCTCGATGGCATCCACGAACCGCCTCGTCTGGCGATGCTTGCTACTCGCGCAAATCGACACGCTGCCGTCTTTGATGATGTAGCCGATCCCGAAGCCCTCGGCGGAAGTGGGGCCGAAACCGAATTGGCGGAGAGACGGGTTGCCGCAGTTGGAGGTGGAGAGGATGGTGTTGTTTAGTTTGTCCCAGCCCGGGTCGGCGAAGATGGCCGGCAGAGGTTGAGCGGGGTGGTGTGAGGAGGAAGGGCGAGGCGGGCTGCGGGAGGCTGGAGAGCTGGGGTCTTCTTCTTCGCTGCCGCCCGTTTCGCTGAGCATGCTGTTGCGTTTGGGGGAGGCGTTGGGGTTCGTGGGGTCGCGGTCCGAGACCGGGCTGCTGTAGCCATTTGTGCTCGCGCCGCCGTTGCGGCTCGTGGTGTCCGAGTCTTCGCTGTCGACTTGGCGTTGCCAGAGGCACATGAGGGCGTAGAGATGCCTGTCCACGCCTTGCGCTTTGGCGCAGTCTCGGGTGATGGCTGTGTGCCTCTCGCAGGCCTTGCGCAGCGTCTCGATCTTCCGTGCGGGCGGGTTCTCGGCCCAGAACGTACGGACGAACTCCACGCTTTCTGGCGTTACAGGTCGGATGGCTTCGGTGCGGCCGTGGAAGTACGCTTTGGTCATTGCAGGCTCGTAGCAGCTTTCCAGACGGCCGTACATACCGTAGTAAGCGGCTTGGAAAGCCATCTGCACGAAAGCGTCCGGGGAGAAGCCCATGGAGGTGATGAAGTTCTTGCCGTATTGCATGAACTCGAGAGTCTGGAACTCGTTTTGCTGGATTAGATCTGCCAGTCGGGTCTCGGCGAAGCGCAGGGCGGTGGAGAGTTCGGGCACCATGTCCCATTCCAATTTGTGTGGCGTGGTGCTCACATCACCGAAGCTTTCCGGGTCTCGTTTGGATGGGTCCGGGGAGGTGGAGGCCCAGAGGGAGGGTGCTTGGCCGTTGATACTGCGGGCGAAGCGGAGGATGGTGTCTGTGTATACGTCCGATGCGAATCGCAGTACGGTATGGCCGTCCACACCAGTATGCTCGAAGTTGATTCCCGCGCTTCCGTTTTTGCACACGATAATCTGAAGCTTGTCGTACCATCTGTTGGTGCACGTGCCAATCTGCACGCCACGTTCGATCTCGGATGTACCGCATAGCATGTTTGTGCATAGATCGGCACTGTTTAGCGGCTCGCTCCAGTCCAGACACACGATGAAGAGGGCCGTGTCGACGATATTCAGACAGTCGCTATTGTTGGAACCCTCGTCTTTGCTCATAAGTTCTCGGAGGCCCGACCAGATCTTGCGGTTCTCGGTACTGAGCACGCCCAGCGCACCCTTTGCCGCTTCGTGAACCGGTGTCTGCATGGCATCATCCACAACGACCTGCAAGTTCAGCGTAACGTCCTTCTCCGTCATCACCAAGTCATGGTTGTCGTCCATTACATCGAACCAGTAGAATTGGCCCCGGCACAGCACCACGATGTGCTTCGCATTGGAGTCCTGACCGATGTGGCAGCCGTTGTCGGTGGGTATGCGGGCAGTGCCGAACATGCGAGAGTACTGGTACATGTCGAGTGGCTGTCCTCTGACGGTGTCCGGTGGGAGCTCCTCCTTTCGCACTGCGCGCACAAACGACAACGCCGATACCACGAGCGAGGCCGCACGTGTGACCTGGTTGTTCCTCGCTGGCGTGGGATCGTCTTCAAGCAAGAAGAAGGGATTGAGATTCAAGACTACTGGATTGTCAAAGTTGAGGTACGAGTCATACCCTGAGGAACGTCAGTAGAGTCCGACACCCAGGTGCTATGTTTGGCTTACAAAACTGCTCGATGTAGCTGCTTTGACCCGTGGCATACCGCTTCAGCTTCTCCTGCAACTCGGGCCCTTCCGATCGCATGAAGTCATGTACCGCTTGCTCGGTATCAGCATGCTCACGAGCAGTCTGTAGCGGATCGAGCGCAGCTATGTACTTCTTGCATGTCGTATCTAGATCAGGAATCGGAAGCTTTGGAAGCTTGTCCTGGGCGGCGAAGGTCACGCCGGTCTTCGACTCCGGGTTCGTATGGGACGCCAAAGGTGCCAGCTTATCTTTGGAGAAGCTCTGGGTCGCGTCCTTTGCGTTTGCCTCCGAACGTGAGGACATGGTGACGGAGTCCTTACGCTGGTCTTTTGCGAGCTGTTGGTCGATGGAGGGGATGTTCCTGACTGACGACATGATGTATGTAAGCTTCAACTATGCAACGGTGAGACAAGCGTGGCTATGGATAAGCCACGTAGGGAAGTGTGGTGGAAGTAGTGACAGTCGTGTTGATAGTAGCTCGGCATTAAGTCGTTCGGTACGATGCAGAGCGTGGAGTTGGCAATCCTAGACCCCGAGGATGCGAAAGAGGAGCAGTCAAGTAGGATGTGAAGAAACGACAAAATGTTGACAGACTAGGTCCGGTCTACCGTCCTCGGAGCATGTGACCGTGAGGCTCCACGACCGATGAACCTCAGTACCTAGCCATTGCACCGAGCGGGAGATCTCCGGTATACTGGCGTGCTTGAGGGGATCGAATCAGAGTTGCCACTCACCTGACTCGACCTCGGGTCCCAGCTAGACGGGAGAGGTTCTCCTCGTTTGTGTGAAGCAGAAGGCCCACAGGCGCTTCGCCAGCGGCGGAGAGATGGATTGACGGGCAAGGGGAGGTCGGCGGGCAAGAGGAGGTCGTGACAAGTGAGCGCGCTAAGTTAGACAGACGCACCGCGTGCAGTAACTGTCGTTCGGCTGGGAGGAGCTCTTTGAGGTGTGAAGAACGGCTAAATCATGTCCTGTCTCGAAGCTGCGGCAGGTGGATCATGGGCTGGTAATCAAGGGAGTGGGCAGGGAAGGGCGGGCGTGCACTGGAACCACTCATGAAATGCTACCGGTAAACATAGTCGTCCGGCTACAGAGCATCTAGGCCAACATGAACCGCTGAAGACGCATGACGTTGCCGGCAGAGGTGGGATGGAGAGAGCGGGCCACCGGAGGTCGAGGTCGGCGGTGCTGGGCACGTGACTTTTCCCGTCAAAGAGGCTCTGCGGGAGAACCCGCCGAAGTCTTGATGTCACGTGATACCAGCTTTTGGATCAACTTCCAACCGCGGTCCACACGATTCTTTTACATACAAGGACAAGTGGCGAATC
This sequence comes from Friedmanniomyces endolithicus, assembly GCA_030411845.1. Classification (NCBI taxonomy): domain Eukaryota; kingdom Fungi; phylum Ascomycota; class Dothideomycetes; order Mycosphaerellales; family Teratosphaeriaceae; genus Friedmanniomyces; species Friedmanniomyces endolithicus. Next base: position 192,425 of record JASUXV010000032.1, read on the forward strand.
TGTTTTTTGCATACCGTTTGTTTTTACAGGAACCAGAGTATGGGGCACCACAGCGATGAGCTGCGCGTTCAAGCCGGACTCCTGGAGGTACACCACGATGTATCTCACCTGCTGGACGCTGCCCTGGGGATGAGCAAAGACTCTCGAGTTCACACAATCACTTCAATGCTAGCCCGGTGTTGCAAGGGACGGACGACGATGGACTTATGCGGACGTGCGTGAGACGCCATGATGTTGCTGCGGGCAGAGCCTGTAGTTGACTACGGCGCAACATCCAAACCGGACTGACCACATACTCGTCAAGAAATAGCTTCATTCACAGATCCATCCCGCGACCTCGTGGCACGTGCAGCAAAAGATTCCCCGACGAACCTCACTGCCACCTGAAATACTCATTGCCAAGCAGCTTCCAAGCAGCTAACGTCAACGTCACACCTGCTCAAAGTCGAAGTCGCCTGTGCTGAAGTCCCCAAGCGTCAGCCACTGATCCGGAGCATGAGCATCGTCCGTCAAAAATGGCACGACCTCGGAGATTGCCATCGACCAGCCGTTCAGATCGTTCGCCACCGCATCCAGCGGCATCGCATCCATCACTCTGTGACTTTGTGGAAGCGGCATTGGCGCTGCATCACGGGACCCTTGCGTCGGGGGTGGTACTGCAGAGCTTCTTCCTGCCAAGGGCTCGACTAGGTGTGGCTCTGCATCCTGACGTCTGACGTGTATCCTACCCAGCAGAGGGACTCTTAGGCTGATATAAGGTGAGCCTGTTGTGCTGTTGTTACTCAGTAACGCGGACAGCGACCGGATCGTACGTGCGGCCTCTTGTGCGAAGTGACCGGCAATTCCCTGCGAAGCCAAGTCCATACTGTCTACAATCTGCTGTATCAGCACCCGAGAAGGTGGCGTCTGGGCTGCCTCGATGGCCTGCGAGCTGCCGGGACAGTAACAGGTATGCAGAAGAAAGACTGCTGCTGTGAGAGCTTGCACATCGAACAGCCGGACTGGGAAGAACCCGCCAAGTGCCAGCGGACGTAATGCAGTGTAGCGGACGGCTACATTCCGACAAGCTTCCGTGCAGACCATGTGGCTGTACGCGTAGATGTTTCTTGCATCATTGTTGAGAGCGAGCTGTAGGTGCGCCCTCGCGGTGAAGTATTGATGAAAATACTGAAAAACAAGGTCCACTGTGATCTTCTCCGGATTCGCATGCCCGTCCCACCAAAACCTGGGTGCCAGGCTCGCCAGATCTCGGAACTCCGAGTCTATGTTCAAGACCGTGCCGCAGAGTCGATGAGACGGCCGTCCTTTGGCGTAAAGATCGTCGAGCGCTGGGATCTTGCCAGCGATGTCTGCCAAGCGGCAAAAGTACGCCTGGGGTACGAGATGCGTGCCCACGAAGACCGGCCGCTCGGTTGGGAATGGATCCATTTTGGCCGTTATCGGGAGACCGAACATGCAGCCCGCCAGTCTTTCCATTGTGCATGCTGCTTGCCAGAGCAACGCACCGGCTTCTTCTCGGGTCTGTCCATTGCGAGTCCAGCCGGACTTCTCGGATCGATCCGACGAAGAGTTGACAGAAGCACGAGGTAGCCCAATAATTTCGGCGAGTGCGATTGCGCGGCGAAGACTGAGCCACACTTTCTGGAATCTTGCATGTGCGAAGTGCCTTCCACGGTCAGCAAAGAGGACGTCCACATGGGTAGCACAGTACTCACAGTCGCTGAAACAGCAAGCAGACCTCAATGCCTTCGAGCGAACCGGCAAAGAAGTCGTCATTCACCATGTAGGTCTCAATCACATCCGACACCGTTTTGGAATATGCTGATGCATCGCCAAGCTGCCCATGCAGGAATCTCTGAGGTGTAAGATGGATCGTCATGGCTGTGATCAAGAGGATGGCAGCAATCAGATTTGGCTGTGCATCGGCTCCCCTCGCGTGATCCCAATCGAGCGCCAGCTCGTCCTTCGTCCGGGCAACAAACACCAGAGGCGCGATGGAGTTTGCCCACGTCACCCACTCGGCAGCTCGTGGTGCCAGGACAGCCACATCCTGTTCGGAAGCGAGCAGGCCCTGGAGCGCACTTCTTGCTCGAGACAGTCGCGCTTCAGATGATTTAGGTCGGCGTGGGTTCCGTGACACCTGCTCTCGGACGTTTTGTGAGTCAAGCAGACTGTTGTTGAAAAGTAGCTGAAGGTGCGTTGGCTAAAAGCGTGATCCGGAACCATCAGCAAGCGGGCTAAGACATATACGATGGCCGGAGTCATCAGTTCGCGTACCGCATCCGCAGGAGAAGCATCCGACATCTCCGATTCCGAGTCACTCTCGTCATCTCCGCCGTGCCCAACATCCGTCACCTCGTCAACGACGGAGTCGATTGCGCCAGCTGGTCCATTGAGCTTCTGAGCCTGCACATAACTCCACAGCCCGGCGATTTCGCCCTCGAGTCGTGCAATACGCTCCCGAGAGGACAGTCTCAGCGACTCCGGGTTCCGTGCTGCAACGCTTTGAAGCACGCACGTTCGACGCCGCTCCAGGCAATGCCGGCAGGTCTTCGCATCGTCCGATGGCCACAAGCAGCGGATTTTGCGTTGTCGGCCTATGACTGTTCAGCTATGCGCAAGGAAGGTCATGGGGACGTAATGCCGACATTCGATGCAGCTGCTGTTCGGTCAGCATTCTAGTTCATTGCTGAACGTTCCATGTGAGTCGACGTTGTGACGTGCCTCTTCGTTCCACGACGGAACCTGTGCGGCTGGTGATGTTGCATCGTGGAGTCCACTTTCACGACTTGGTGCGCGAATGGTCCGAAAAGAATATTCGTGCGATGCCGGACTGGATGGAATCGAGATCTAAGGGTTCATGTTGTGAGGGAAGTTCAAGGTGATTGGCTGACTAAACAACAATAGTCCTTCGGCTCAAATACGGACGAAACGGACGAATGAAGCGCATGTGAAGCGCATACACCACCCGGGGAGCAAACGGATTATTTCGTCCGTGAGATCGTTGGTGTGTTGCACAGAGATCTATGTTGTTGACACCTGGTGCATTAGTAATGCTATAGCAATATGTATCACAGCGCTCATCTGGCAGTTTACCAGACCGCTCCGATGGGGCGTTACCAAGAGGCTCAGACGCTTCGTGCAGAAACGACAAGTTACTCGCACCAAAGAGCGCCACTCGCCAAACGGACCGGACCACATTTGTACCAAGGAGCGCTGCGAACTGCTCCCGCTAGAGCACCATTGAGAAGGCCCTCTCACCACTCATGACGAGTCTGTCAAGCTTTCCCAAGGGTGTAAGTATGCAGATTCAAATGCGTGACCAGCAACATTGATCGACTCGCAGCCCCCATATGCCTCTACCACCGCCACCGTCGGCGGTGTGCCCACCAAAACCCTCGACGTCCCCGTAACGGCCGTCTTCCTCTTCCTGTACGTCTGCCTCGCAGCCACGAACGCAACCATCTTCCGTCTCAACCGCCGCAAACACCACAAATTCATCATCTCCGCGCTGCTCGGTGGCTTCTGCAACGTACGAACCATCACCTGCTCGTTACGCATCGTCTGGGCCTTCAACCTCGATAACGTCAGCCTGGTGATCGCGGCCGAGATTCTGCTCCTTGCTGGGAATCTTATACTTTATATCATCAACCTGGTCTTCGCTCAGCGTACCCTACGAGCCCGGCACCCGGAAATTGGCTGGGATCCTTGGTTGGGCTTCATACTCAAGGGCCTCTACGCCGTCATCGGCTTCGTGCTGGTGATGGTCATCTCCACCATCGTCCTGAGCTACTACACTCTCGACGAGCATACCCTCAAAATCTGCCGGGACATCTACTTGTTCGGAAGCAGCTACATCTTCTTCTTCGCGACCCTGCCCATCGCAATCCTGCTCTACGCTTTCCCGCGCAGGCCCTCTCCGAAACCTCAGCATTTCGGCTCCGGCAGCACGAAAATCAAAGCGCTGGTCTTACTCGCCTCGAGCTCTCTTTGTATCCTGATTGCTGGTTCTCGAGCGGTTACTACTTATATGACACCCAGGCCGACGGGGAGCCCGGCATGGTACGCGAAGAAACGGGCCAAGCTCTCCTCTTCACAAAGACGTGTGCTGACCATGTGATCCCGTCGGACTCAGGTACGACTCCAAAGCCGCTTTTTACTGCTTCGGCTTCGTGCCGGAGGTATTACTTCTACTACTCTTCGTTACCGCGCGCGTGGACCTGCTGTTCAAGATTCCCGACGACAGCAGCAAGGTTCGCTCGTTCGAGAAAGCTGGGGAGCCTGAGGCTGAGAATCCGGTCGATGCAACGAAAAGACGTGAGTCCAAGATGTCGAAACGAGAGCGAAGGGTGTGATTGCTGACTATTGTATAGATATACTCGGGTAACCTGCAGGATGCCTACGGGGTGCCTAACAGTCGTAGCTACTGCGTTAGCTGTCGACGTAGACGCCCCTCTTGAAGCTGTTGTGTTTGACATCAATCGAGGGACGGAAATGCGCCACTTATATGTTATACAGCGGCCGGTATCGATATAGAGGCCACCTCTCTAGCTGATGTGTTGCGAGGTGCTTGTTGGTGGCTCTCTTCAGACACGTGGATAGGTCCGACATGTGCACCTCTCCTGAAGCAGGTAAACGGATTTGCACCAGGCCCATTCGACTGTTGTAATGGTATAATCACACTTGCGTCAGCTCACAACTATTCGTAGCTCTGGAACGTTGTTGAAGTCACGCGGCAGTGAATCCGTCATTACGATTTGATGCCGAGTGACCTGCACATCTTCATCATTGCAATCTGCCGAATTGCTTATGTCATACATCACGATTATATCGAAGTCTACAACGGCCTCTCTAAATCCATATCCACTAGTCGCTCCCTCACCATACACCAAAGCAGTCGATGACGAGTTTGTTCACAGACCGTCACTTCTTCCCCACACTCAAGTCAACCGACGTGATTCCCCCCAATTCCTTCCCGCCAACAACCACCGGCTCCGCCGCGACCACGAAAAAGCACATCCGGGTCCACTCCGTCTCACTCGGGTTCCGCCACGCGTGCTGCGTGCCTCTCTGCACGAAAACATCCCCCGGCTTACCTACCCGGACCTCGCCGCTCTCTACTTCGTTCTCGATAGTACCGGAGATGACGATACTGTAGTCAATGCTATCAGTACGATGCATATCGCTTTTGAATTCCGGACCAAAGTCGAAGAGACGCATGTTCGTCCCGTTCTTGGTGACGATATCGGAGGGTTTGATGGCGCCGGAGGTGTAGGCTTTGAGGTCCGCGTCGTTGGTTAGCTGGGCGGGAGACGTGGTCGTGCCGTACAGCATGGAGCTGAAGGTTTCGGGGGAGAATTCTTGCCAGGGGGCGGCGGTGGGGACGGTGTGTTCGGGGAGGAATTTGGAGGCGCCGTGGTCGTCGTGGGTGGTGATGTGGCGGCTTGGGGCGCGGAAGCCGGACTTGTTGTTCGGGGGGAGGGATGCCATTTCGTTTGTTTTCGAGTCTCCCAGTGTTTAGGTATATGGAGGAGATGGGTTCTGATAGGTACAGGGCTCTTTAAGTCCTACTCTCATCAAGGCAGCATCATTACCTTATATAGAGGGTGAAGTACGCCCATTGTGAACCCGGAGTTCGAGACCGAAGATTCCTAAGCCACCCTACGCCATTAACAATCAACGATGGAGGTCTTGAGATACCACGACTTTGGTCCGAGTCCTCTGTGGAATCCGTACGATCATACTGATTAGAATCCTTGTTTCGTCCGTTTCCGGCTCCGTACGTCCATGTCTCATCACTTCGCCCATGGCAGGGGCCTCGAATGTCACCTGTTCGAGGCGATGGGACCTTTCGTTCGACCACTGGTGGTTCAATCATTATAATAGGAGCTATCACAGTGCTATAGCATATGTGTGTGTATGTATTTATGTGTGTGTCAGGTACGGGGGCTTCGATGTGGTGTGATCCTCAGGCATTCATGCACGGGGAGAG